>RYFJ01001537.1:0-350916 GCA_003991445.1 Oryza meyeriana var. granulata
TCGGTGCACGTGGAGCGTATGTCGATTGACTGTGATTCAATGACAATAATCCAAGGAAGGCCTCATCGCCGACTTGGACGAAACTTTCCAAAGCCTTCAGAGATTCAAGATGACAGTTGAATCCGAACAAGCGGTAGCCTTCGGTGTCTGTCTGGAAAGCTACTCGGCTTCATCCGTATCCCATCGAGGCTCGAGGCAATCCAGAAAAAATCAACGCTATCATGAACATGGCACTCCGACTAGGCCAGAAAAGATGTCCAAAAGTTGACATGGTTGCATGGCGGCACTCAGGCCGATTCATCTCCAACTTGGGTGAACGGGGCATGCTCTTTTTCAAACTGTTGAAGAAAGTTGGACAATTTTTCAATGGACACCAAGACACAAGCCTTCGAAGACTTTGTAAAAAAATTTCTCACATCACCACCAGGTTGGCATCACCTATGGCCTCAGGAACCGCTAATGTTATACCTTGTGGCAACCACTCAGGTAGCCAGCACGGTGCTAGTCGTCAAGCGAGCCGAGTCAGACCACATACAGAAAATACAAAGGCCAGTCTACTTCGTTAGCGAGGTTCTAGCTGACTCCAAGATGAGATATCATCAAATCTAGACGTTGTTATATGGTCTACTCATCACTGTCCAGAAGTTGGTGCACTATTTTTAGTCGCATCAAGTAACTATTGTCACATCGTATCTACTCGGGATGTCCTACACAACTGGGAGGCCATCGGCAGAATCGCTAAATGGACGCTCGAGTTGATGGCGTTTGACATCATCTTTCAGCTACGGATAGCAATCAAGTCTCAAGCTTTAGCCGACTTCGTAGCCGAGTGGACAGAAGTCCAGATGACTACCAACATGGACAAGCTAGAGTACTGGACGATGTACTTCGATGGTTCTTTATGAATCGGCAGTGCAGGGGCTGGCATCGTTCTGACGTCACCCACTGGTGAAAAAATTGAAGTACGTTCTCTAGATTCATTTTCCGGATTCCCACAATGTTAGTGGGCACTCATCCATGGGCTTCGCATTGCCATATCATTCGGCATCTGTCGATTGGTCGTACACGGGGATTCTCAACTCGTGGTCAACCAAGTCATGAAAGACTGGACATGTCTCGATGATAATATGGCGGCATATTGTCAGGAGGTACGAAAGCTGAAAAACAAGTTCGATGGGCTAGAGATAACTCATGTATTACAACAATACAACAAAGCTGCAGATGAATTAGCTAACATGGGATCCAAACGAGAAGTGGTCACGACTGGGATTTTCGTCGAGCAACTATTGGAGCCATCCGTCAAGAAGAAACCAGTGCTTGAATAGTTGGGGGCTAAACCTACCCCGGTAACAGACGAAGTGCTATTCATCTCAAAAGATTGGAGGACTCCAATTTTCAAATTCCTCTTGGATGACGAACTCCTAGAAGATCACAATGAAGATGAACGAATCAAACATTGAAGCAAATATTTTCTTGTAGTCGAAGCACATCCGGAGTCCTCATGCGCTACGTTACACCCGAGGAGGGCAAGCAGATTCTACAGTCGATCCACTTGGGCATCTGTGGCAACCATGCTGCATCCAGGACATTAGTCAGAAAGGCTTACCGACAGGGCTTCTTCTGGCCGACTGTAGTAATAGACGCTAAAGACATAGTTCGCACATGTGAGGGATACCAATTCTATACAAGGTAAACACATCTTCCAGCTCAAGAACTTCAAATAATCCCAGTCTCTTGGCCCTTTGTAGTTTGGGGGCTTGACATAGTCGGGCCATTCAAAAAGCACCAGGAGGGTTCACACACTTTTTCATCGCAGTGGACAAATTCACAAAGTGGATCGAGGCAAAACCCGTTGCTACCATAACAACGATACGAGCAAAGGACTTCATCATGAGTATATTATACCAATTTGGAGTTCCTAACCGTATCATAATAGACAACGGTACTTAGTTCACTGGCGGCGTGTTTCAAGATTTCTGTGACAACTTCGGTATCAAGATCTGTTATGCTTCTGTGGCACACCCACAAAGTAATGGGCAGGTCGAGCGTGCTAATGGCATGGTCTTACAAGGTATCATGGCTAGGGTGTTCGACTGACTACAACCATACGCAGGGTGGTGAGTACAAGAACTCCCATCTGTTCTCTTGTCTCTAAGAACCATGGTTAGTCGGGCAATCCCCTTTCTTCCTAGTTTATGGTACCGAGGCTATGTTACCAACCGAGTTGGAGTTCGGCTCTCCGCGAGTTCGGGCCTACTTGGAAGACAAGTCAAATGACAACCGACTGGTCGAACTTGATCAGTTGGAGGAAGCAAGGGACATCGCAACTATCTAGTCGGCAAGGTATCTTTAAGGCCTACATCATTTTCACAGTCGAAATGTCCGTGGCCGCGCCTTTTTGGTAGGAGATCTCGTCCTGAGAAAAATACAAATCACCAAAGACAGGCATAAACTATCCCCTTTATGAGAAGGGCCGTTCATTATCACTGAAGTAACACATCCGGACGCCTACCAACTGAAGACTGAAGACGGTGCCCTAAACAGCCACTCATGGAATATAGAACAGGTACATTCTTTCTATTCTTGAGTCTTGTATTTCCTTTATACATATGTATATAGTTTTTTTCTCTGACTCACTACATCGCTTGTCCCAACTGAGTAGTGAGTCAGGGGTTGCATGTATTATGTGCATTGTTAATAAAATCCGAGCTTGATTTATCTGAGTTATGAAGTTCTATAATGATTACACTAAGTTTGTCCGAGTTTAGCTCTCAGAGGTGAACGTTTTTTCTTAAGTTTCTCTTGATCTACTCAGCGTAGACTATGTAGTTGGGTAAAACTAATGACGACTTAGAATAAATAAGTGTTTGGAAGCATTTTATAGAAATTCACAAAAGTCTTTTCAAAAGTCATATATGTTTATCAGTGGATGCCGACTACATAATTGTTCTGTCTTTACATGCCTAGGTCTCTGGCTATTGCCTCTGCAGTCGGCCTCACCTCGTTGAGTATCTCCAATGCCTCTTCAGAGTCGTCCCCTCGGCAAAACCCTCACCAACAGCCTCGATAGCTATCCTAGGGTGGATGGATTTGTGTAACAACCCGTTTTCCTTTTCCCTGTTGGTATTCGTTTTTCCTGAGTTCGAACCCCTTTCCTATCCAGTTCAGCTGTGCCTAGATCTTTTTCCCTGGCCAGCCGACTACCTTCACCCTTGTACCGAGTAAAGTCCCTTCCAGTTCTTGTATCTTCTTCTTTTCCCTTGTCCCACTCGGCCATCTTTGCTGCCGAGTAACCCTTGGAGTGGCCGACTACCTTGATAATTCTACCCGTTGTCTCACCGTTACACCGAGTTGTGCCCCTCCAGTTGGATGCCGACTACCAAAGTGGAGAAGTAACCAGTCTTCACCAACCCGCAGCCCCGCTTGGACCGGTGGACAATAACCCGCTGCATCGCTTGGACCAGTGGTTAGTCAGCAGCCCTGTCAGTGAGACTCCTCCAACCCGTCCCTGCTATGACCTTAGTGTCCCATCGCTGCTGCTGTGGCTACCAACTCCACCAGCCATGTCGGGCCTCTGAGTCAATCCCTGCCCGATGTCATATCCCTTGTCAGTTTACCTTGACTTTTTCTCTCCATCTGTGGCCCAGCCCCACCGTGCCTCAGCTTTGCACACCGGCTATATAAAGCCATCCGTGCCTCCTCATTCTCTTGTTTGCAACCCGGCCATCTCTGCTAAGTCCTCAATCTCTCCAGCTTCGGAGCTGTGTCGCCCGGTTCGCAAGCTTGATTCAGCCGACTGCTACCTTTCTGCAGCCGACTACTTCCATGTTCTCTTCCTGTTGTTTTACCCTTCCTGCTTATTCGTGTTTCTCTTTTCTGCTTGTCCAGATCCTGAACCGGTGGACGATCCAGAAGCCGTCTTCGCCGAGGAAGATCCTTCTTTGGAACAAGGCAAGCCCCTTTGATCATATTGTCTCCTATATATGCAAAATTATGTTGTTTACAAAATATGCATGCTTAGTTCACACTTTAAATTGTTTGGCCTCGGTTTGCAAGCGTAACCGATGGACCTACCTAGTAGTCGCACTTATTTTGGTAGGATGTTGATGTACTTCCCTTGATAGCCCCACAAATGGCACGCCGGCATTTTATCTGTGGATTTGAATGCCGAGTAGAATGGCTTGGCCCTGCAATGTTGTTTTGTCGTTTGGGAAAACAATGGTCTTTACTAAAATGTTTGGAAAACCCGTTACTCCGCGTATCGGCGAGTTTGCGAAATAAATGAAAGTTGTGAAAATCTTGATGTATAGAGGCAGTGCCTGTGTGGCCTGGCTAGGTATTATCATTAAGGACCATTTCCTTTGGGAAGTGCATCCGAGCATCTTACAGTACGACCATACGGGTATTATGGGATGCCCCTGGCCGAGTAAATTGTAGGTTTAGGGAAGTTTAGTGCCGACTGGAGTGGACTCATCTGAGTTGTGGCTCGTGAGCCCTGGTGCTGATGGTGGTTGTAGCCATCCTGAGGCACTGATCCTGTGTGGATCCTTCGGCTGGCATTGGATAACCCTAGACTGGCTTTGGAAATGGCCTTGTCACGAACGTTCGGGTACCGGCCAGTACCCGGTGTAAGTTTTGTGTCGGATGGGTAAAGCGTACACCCTCTGCAGAGATTAGCAGAATTGTTCGAACAGCCGTGCCCACGGTTAAGGGCGATGTAAGGTGATTCCCATAGCATAGATTTGTTTGCCAGTGATTTGTGAAAGAGTTTGATGGGAAGGGAACCGTGTCTAGAGTTTGCCGAGTAAGCAAACAGAAGGCCTGTGTGGCCAGAAATGGATCTGTGTGATCCGGGGTGTTAAGGCACCATAAACAAGTGTTTGGAAAGTAAACAGGAGTAGTCTTCGGGTTGTAGCCAGAAGACGTAAAGAGCAGCTCTCGGGTTGTAGCCAGGGCAGCAAAGTTTGAGCCCCCGGGTTGTAGCCAGGGCGGTAGGTTTGAGCTAGCTGGTTGTAGCCAGTGTAGCAAGCTCCCGGGTTGTAGCCAGGGTGGCAGATTTATTCATGACTGGTTGTAGCCAGAAATGCCGTAACTAAGATTTGGTTGTAGCCGAGTCTCAGGGTCAACGGGTGGTTGTTGCCACTCGGGATATCAGATCGACTGGAGTGGTCGTAGCCACTCGGATAAACCAACAGATGAAAAGAAATGCAGTAAAAGATGAGAAAGGAAATACATGATTCATTAAGTGGCGAGTTGTTGAAAAGCAACTTGCGGAATGGATTGAAGCGCGAGCTTCTTTCCGACAACTAAAAATTTAACACACTAGCATTTGACAAGCGAAACGTTTTCTAAGTGCTGTTTTCGCAAATGAGACTCTTAGCCCCCTTGTCTAGCTAGCATGGCATCTTTTCCCGGCTTGCTGAGTACGAAAGTACTCACCTTGTTCATATATATATATGTATAGTAGGTTTCGGAGAAGATGATGAAGACCCGACTGCCGCCGAGTTCCTCCAAGACCAAGCCGACTACGAGGACTTCTGAAGTTTCGAGCCTAGTTCCCAACCGCGCCTGTGGTGTTGACGTGTTCTTTTGTAGAGTAGATCCCTTGCTTTCGCTATGTGTTTTACGCTGTAGATACCCTGTTGTTGCTTTTGTCCATCTGGGGCCTGTCCTGGATGGAAATCCTTTGTATATATATATAGTAATATTCTGTTATGTATTTATTTGTTGTTCTCTGAGTTGTATCACTGCTGACTTGTGCGTACCCGACTACTGATCCTGGGATCGGGTGCTGTATGCACATGGTGGGCTTCCACCGAGTTGGGATGGTCGCCACAATTTTGTCATGGCAAGAGCTTGGGTAACGCCGACAACTTGTTCATCCGAGTACTTCTTCAAGATACTCGGGGCTTTGCTCAGGCGTTCATGCACTTGGGTGATGGTGCTGGAGCTGGTCCCAGGACAGTGAGCTTGCATGTTGTCTAGGAGCCCTTTCACGGATTCGGCAAGAATTTCCCGTGACTCCTTGACCATCTTAATCTCCTTAGCGAATTAGTTAGACTAAGACCATTGTCAGGTGGGAGACTTACTATCATAGTCGGCCTCCACCTTGGCTTTGGCTTTCTTCACTTCCTTCAGCTTTCTATCCTGATTTTCCCTCTCCTTCGCCTGGGCTTTCAACTCGGCCTCGAGGGTTGTATATCAAAATAGTCAAAAACTTAAGATTGCAGCCAAAACTCAACAAGGCAGTCGGGAATCAACAAAGCTGGAGAAATCTACTTGGGAGAACAACACAAGAAGACTTACTTCTGATCTTTTCCGCTTGGGCCTAGTTTTCATCCCTGAGCTTATCTGCCGATCCCCTCAGCCACGTTTCCCTTTCTTGGCTGGTTTGCTCTAGCTCGTCCTTGGCAACCTAGAGCTGGTGCAGTTGTTGTAGCTGAGGGGCGAGCTCGGTTAGGACTTTATTCATTTTCTCTGAGCGATCGACTATCTTCTGCTCAGCACAGATCAAGGGAAATCAAAGTTAGATAGAGGAATACCGGGTCAATAGAAGTTATCAAGCATTCAGGATGGCGAGACTCGCTACATACCTAGACTCCATTGGCCGTAGCAATTGTAGCATATAAGAGATTTTTATCTTCTCTCAGTGCTTGTTGACACCGAAAATCACCAGCAGCGTTGGGAACGAGTCGATGATCTGGTTCGATGCACAAGACACGTGAAGGCCTGGGAGATCTGCTTAACTCCAGTGCAAGTCCTGAATTTGAGGTTCGTAGGCGTGCCAGTCAATTTGACCCTGCAGTTGACAAGGAGATAGAAAATATTAGATCAGTGAGCCAATTGGCTAGAAGCCGAATTGGACTCGTTTCATCGGCCGGTTGCTGATATGAACCAAGGCACTTATACATCAGCTGGAAACCGATGATGGCATAAATAGGCAAAATAAATAAACCAATCGGCTAGGAAACCGATAGCGATATAAATAAATAGACTAGCCGACTACTAAAACAGCATGCGTATCGGCTGAAAAGCCGATGACAATGTAGATGATCAAAATAGCAAATGAATAACACAGTCGGCCTTACTTAATACAAGATAACCTATCGGCTAGGCACTCCGATAGAACATTGCATAGTTACCCATCGGCTTAACAAGGATAAATCTATCATTATTAATCTAATAGGTCAAACTTAACTGATGCAGCACAAATTAGTAATGATTAAAGAACCTCGATAAGCCGATATATCTAATGCAATCATGATGCACTATATGATAACTTATCGGCTATACATTCCGATAAGACGCTTGCGTGAAAATCTATCAACCTAGCAGGAACAACTTATCGCTAGTAGTTTAGTAGGTCGGACCTAACCGATGTAGCAGAAACTGATGATAAGTTATACCCAGTAAGCTGATAAATCTACGCACACGTGATGTGATATATCTACTCGGACTAATAGATCAAACTTAACTGATGCAGTCGTAGACAGGATATATCGTGGTAAGCCGACTACCATAGACCGACTAGAATATCGGACCTAACCGAGGAAGTCCTAGCCGATACGATAGCCAAGGTAACGAGACTTACTCTCTCGCAGGAGGTCGAACTTAACCGATGCAGCCCAGCTCGAGAAGCAAGAACCCGTCGAAAAGGGTGGCGATGCGCCGAATTTGTATTGATCTGTGTATGATATCTTACAAGGTATCCGGGGATACGTATTTGTACCCCGAGATTAATACAATCCTGATCGGATACGAAACAGGAGTTTCCTAATTACAAAAGGAAAATTAACAAGCCCTGATCGAACACGAGATTAGGTTTCTAAAAATTATTATCTCTGCCTAATTTACAGATAAGATATTAACTGCCTCTCCGTGGTCTTCACGATCCCTTCCCAAACTTGGCTTCCTCCGGATTAATCCCCGCTAGTTGACTGTGATTTTCTCCTTAACCGAATCTGATAAAGAACCATACCAAATTTTGGCGTTAACACATGCCCCCCAATTTCGGAGTTTTTCATAAGACTTCGAAATTCTCTCGTCTGGGCTTTTAGATTTCCTTCACAACAGAGGAGGCCCAAGGTAGCCCACTTTCCTTAATTGTTTGAAACAGTGCCAATGGCCTCGATTCCCGCCCGGTCATCATTCCTCTATAAACTGCTTTGCCTTCCTAGCCTTCTTTCTTTACGCTTTCACATCACCAGAGCCCTCTCGCTTCTCCCGAGACCTCGACGAGCTCCGGCGATCCTAGGCGACTTGCTGCGATCTTCTTCCTCAACCACTGACTTTCATTCATTCTCTTCTTCCGCAATGGCTTCGGCAATCGCTGTCCTAGAGGTAGCCCTTTTGTCTGATTACTCTCTCTGCCTTGTAACTTAGAGAAATCAAATCTGCTATGATCTTCACCTTTTCTTCGTCATGTTCTTGTTTACTGTAGAACCTTAAAAGCCAAATCTTGATTTCGGCCACCGATTATCCAAATTTCTTCTATCATGGTCCCATGGGTAGCGAAGACCCTATAGACTTCATCAACGCTGAAACCCAATGCATCCCTTTCAAGAACTCTGCCATGCTAGCCAGCGATTGGACCAACAGTTTCAGATCATGGCCTAGCAAGCTTCCTGGGTGGAGGAACTGGTACATTAGAGTATCGGCCGCAAAGAAAACTCTCTGGGATGAAGCAGATATCGGCCATTGCATCAATCTTTCCCTAACCGAGATGGAGAAGAATGAACACCTGCTTGCATCGGCTTCATACTTCTGGTTAGACGCCCTCAACGCCTACCTATTTGGACACGGGCCAATGATCCCAAATCTGATGGATGTAACCATGCTCACCTGCCTCAACACAACCAGTTACATCAATCCCCTCAACCTTCGATTTAAGCCTACTCATCGACTACAAACGAAGAATATCGGCGGTTGGACTAAGTACATATCACTTCATAACAAGGGGACTGGTCCAGTTGACGATCAGGAGCATGCAGCTTTCCTGAACCTGTGGCTGGAACGCTTCGTTTTTGGTGGTGCAACCCTCGGCCCAACAACCAACATGCAGTGTTTGGCAGAACGCTTGGTTGATCGGAAGCAAATCCCCTTGAGGCAATACCTTCTTGGTGCCACTTATCAACTACTGCATCAGGTGGCAGTCAAGCTATCGGCCGGCCAACCAGTCGACCATATTGGGGGTCCTTGGTGGTTTGTGCAACTATGGCTCAACGTCTACACATCCAAGGCAATTCTCGGGACTGACTTCCTCAATTTAACTTTCCCAGCCGATCATACAGAGGAACAAGAACCCATCCGCCGGTGAAGCTGCATCGGCCCTCCCTGGCTATAAAATGACTCCCGTCGAACTCAGCCAATGGTTCAAGGGCTTTTATTATGGCTTCACCAAGGATGCCACACTCTGGTTTGCATATGACGATGCAGTATCTTTCGAGATGCCCTTTAAGTTCAATCCTCTTGGTGCTCTGGCCGATGAAGAATCCAAGGCCATATTCCTATCGGCCATTACCCCCTGCCTCCTGCCGACTGGCTTCTCTCAGGGCCGATCACAACAACCATCATATTAATTCTATCATCAATCGGTCGGCTCTCGCCAGCTCGGCCTCGGTCAACTTCCAATCGGCCTATTCTTCATTGATAAATTTCAGACCCGGGGTAATGTGAACAGTGCTTTAGAGTATGATCGGATGCAGACTCTAACAGACTCCCTACCTCTGGGCACAGCCACCAGCGTGGAGACCTATACTGCCAACACAAAGCTCTTTGCCCGATGGTGGTCAGAATGGAAAAAACATTTGTTCAACTTATCGGCCATCCAATATTGCTCTCGTCTCAACCCCAACTACGTCAAATCAGATGAAGAGGTAACATCCCATAAGCCTTAATCATTCTCTGATCATCTCTTATAATCTTCTCTTGCAGGCCGTCGATGAGGAGCCGCCAACAACAAGCACTAGCGGTCGGCCGATCATATATCAACCACCATCGGCCAATCCGCACTTGGGGCATGGTGCTCCCCCTCCATCATCTCTCCTCCGGGTGTCGCGGCCAACAGGACAACGCAAGAAATTGGCATCTCGCCCTCAAAAGAAGCAGAAAACCAGTGCCGATGTCATGGTTACGGCGCCACCTACTATTGAAGCAACATCGGCCCTTCCATCACCGCAGGTATGTGCTAAGTCTCGATATTATTATCTGTTTCCCATCTTTTCATTATCAATCTTATTTTCAGCTTGAGTCATCGGCTTCTGAGCCCCGACCTTCGCCTGACATCCTTACAAGCGCCGAGCCGATGACTTCTCCGGCCGTTCTAACTCCAGTACCCAGCCCCCAAGCCGACATTGAAGCTGTTCCTACTATTTCAGTGCCAGACATCGGCCATCCTAAAGAACAACCCACTCATCCATTTGATGCCGATGTCACTCAAGCCGCCGATGCCCTGTCTCAGGTAACCTCTTCACATCCATATTTCATTTTAACTCATTACTGATCCGTTTACCGATGTCAACCTGCAGTCCTTAGCCGATTTGCTCTCCTTCGATATCAGCAAGTATTTGGAAGCAGATGAAGAAACAGCCACCAGCGCGGTAACCAAACCATCTTTCCCAGCTGACGTGCGTGAATACTTGGTGAATATCACTCGCCTGCTGGAAAACCCGATCGACGCTTTGGTGGAAGACTGTGGGCCGATCTGGGCAAGATTTGTAGAAATTGAGCATCATTTGCCCGAAAAGCTCATTGACGCATTGACTCCCGCTGCATACCTAGAATCTCACAAATTCCAACTTATTAAGCTCAGGCAGCGTATAGCCGATCGTGCTGATCAACAGAAGATGGTCCAAGACATCCAAAACAATCGGCTATAAGCTCAAACAGAAAAGAAGAAGCTTGACGATATGGCAGCTGCTCCTCAAGAACTCCAATCCAAACTAGATCAGCTGAAGAAAAGGGAAGCCGATTTGCTAGTAGAACTTGAAAAAATCTGCAAGGACATCGAAACAACAGAATCCTAGCTCATCGGCCTGCCACAAGCTATACAAAACCAAGAAGCTAAGGTTGCAGCAGCAATGCGTCAAGTTGTCCATCGGCGGAAGAACCATAAAACCCAAAAACTGCCCAGCCGATACACCAAAAGGGCATTTATTGGGATTCATCCTTAATCCGTATTTCTTTGCCCTTTCTAGCACTTTTCGCAAATTGGCTATATGGCTTTCATCACTCCTTGACTTAACCACCACATCGTCGATGTAAATTTTCACTAATAAGCCGATGAGATTGTGGGCACCCCAGAAGTGCATTGTGAAGAGTAATTATTACGACAACGCGAAATATCTAGATGGATGGGATCTCGAATAAAAACCGAATAAATACAGTAACCATCCATCCTCATCGCAGCCTTGCCATAATATTTACTCGTTCATAATACAAATCCAAAATGCCGAGTAGTGTACAAAAGAGATAATCATAAGGATAGCTTGCCATTCCTCCCCGTCATACGCACGTCAAACCACTCGATGGTGGCGACCAAACACGATACGTACCCCAGAGGACTCGAACCACAATAGTTATCCCCCAACCATCTCAATTCTACACATCTCATACTCATGTTCAGCTAGTCCCCAGGAAAGCGACTAGCCTCAGACTTTCATCGCAAGCACTTGATAAACATCACAGGTACTCTAAATATGGATAAAAGGGCAGCAGGGTTATATATATTACATAGAGGGTTCACACCCTAATTCATCACAAAGTGACACAAAAGATAGCAACGGAAAATATAAACATCAAGGATAAAACCAGTGGTGCCATAACCCAATACCACAGGGCAACCAACTGGGGATAGAACTTAGCTTCCACTATGCATTATCCTCGCCACCCTCGGCGGGATAATAGTAGACCACAACACCTTCGTCGATATCCTCACTTGAAAAGATGCAGCGTGAGTACAACAAGTACTCAGCTAGGCTTATACGATATTAATAGTACAAAGGAGTAATGCCGGTCTCTACATCAAGGAAAAAGGCTACGTTGATCTGGTTTTGCATAAAGCCAATTTTTTGAGCAAATAGTACCTTGAAACTATAAGCATTTGCGAATTATAGTAATCTGAAATTTTAAGACAGCAAGTATATAGTTCTAAAAATGGAATATAAATGAGCACAAACCATGCTCTAACATCATCCATGGGCCACCATTGCCCCAAATATATATATGCTACACAGGCATATCATCTTTCATGCCTAAAACAAGTCATATTCATCATCAAAGCTTTTTATACAAACCCATTCATCCATGACTATCCTAAGTCATGACATACCCATATAATCCCATAACCACATATCCCAAGTTTGATGCTAACATGACTGAGGAACACATCAAGCGTCGTCCGTAACCGTGGACACGGCTATTCGAATAGTTCTTACTCTGATTAGAGGTGTACATCTTTACCCACACGATGTGATAGAAGCCAAACGGCTACACTCTAGTTCGATTCGTACCTACCGGTACCCACACTCTACACATTGAGTGCGGACTAGAGGTCACAACAAAACCTTTTGCACGCTTAGCCCCAACCACCTAAACCACGTCTAGGCCCCCGACGACTTAGTCGTGCGTGTGTGGTGACTAAGGCGGGCTCACCCGTCGCGGGAGGCACCTCCGGCCAAAACTAGGCGCGCTCAAGGTCCTCCAAAGGAAATCCCTCCTCACGACTGACGGACAGGCGTAGATGGCCACATCCTCCCGTGCTACTGAGTTAAGCCGTCCCATTTCCGGCGTGTGAAAGTACGTAGGGTGCTTGAATAGACGTCAACATGTTTGGTCCTTAACGACCCAGACGGAGTTATGTGCATTAGGGAAACACCATCCCTTCATCGCCCTATCATCCGTCCAAGTCAAACATATTTTTAATTATATTTCAAAGGTTATTCTTTTCAGATTTTAACCTATCCATTCGTATTACACTAGTTTTAAACCGATAGCTCCATCTATCGGATTTTTCTAAGTCTAGAATAAGCATGGCTAAGCATTCAGTAAAATAAAAGTATCCCAAAGTCCTTAACCAGGGGTGACAAGGTATAAACATAACATCAATAATCAAGGAATAGAAATGCATACAATTGGATAATATTAACTCTACCCATTTTCCCCATTTTAAATAGACCAAAACATGCATATAAATATTTTCTTCGCAAACAAATCAATTTATGAAAAATATATGTTCAATATGCTTAGATGCTTGCATAGATGCTTGCCTTGCTGCAGCAATAAGTCACACTCAACTTCTGGGTTAGCTCCCACGTACTCCGTATCCTCAGATTTTATTGATAAGAAGCAATATGCAAATAAGAGATCGAAATAAACATGCATATACAATGTGCTCTGAAAATTATGAGATAAAAACAGAACATAGGGCATGTCCTAACAAGATTTTAGGAAAAAGAACCAAGTCATTTGCATCTCTGGGTTGGGAGATACAAAAATAATAAGCCATATATGCTGAAAATGGCAGATTTGGAATTATTTGTGTATCACCCTAGTGTATTAGGGGTAACTTGCATTTCCCATTAAGGTTTTATTTGTGTGATCATTTTTAGATGAAAGTGTATAACCTACTGGTTCTAAAAAAATTGAGTTCACTGAAATTTGATTTAAAAAGATTTAGATATGAATTTTACAAGTTTATCAAAAGAAAGGTTAGAAAATACTTTAGGCCTATTTTGGGCGGTAGTTTTGTCAAATACAAATTGTCCACAGTAAGGGTTACAATTTTCTGAGTTAAAAAAAAGTGATTTCATATTTTTAGCAATTAGGATGAATTTTCTAGAAATTTGTAAACTTCTAGGTCATAAAGAGGTATATAAAAGATATTCCTATTTTTGGAGAAAAATTCTACACAGAAGTCCTCACTTTTTATTTTACAACATTAATGAGAACATTTTTATGAATCCATAGAAATTTGGTTCACCTCAAAAGGAGTTATAATGAATTTTATAGAAATATTCCAAGTTCCTAGGTACAAAATAAGTCATTTTTGCTTCATATTATTTTATGGATATTTTCTGTACAGAAGTGGTCATATTTTATTTGACAGTATTAAAGTTTACAAATTTACAGGACTAAAAAAATTTGTTTCACTCAAAAAGGAGTTAAAATGAATTACTTATGAATTTCTGAAGTTTACCCATTTTCCAGCCATGCAATAAATCAAATATTTGTTTTTCTCGGATTTTCTTTTTCTCTCTTTCTCTCTTACAGGTGGGGCCAGTGTGGCATAGAGACAAAGCAGAGCATGGCGAGGCGGCCTGGGCTGCCAGCTCTGTTCGCCGGCACCGGCGGCGAACGGCGGCGCGGCTCGGGTAGCGGCCAAAATAGAAAACGTAGCCAAGGTACCTGCGAAGCTAACGGTGGTCGGAAGATCGCCGGTGATGGACCGTAGCTCGTCGGCGGCGAGCTCGAGCGGCCGCTGCGTTCGGGTCGACGATGTGTATCCTGTTTTGGACTCGATCTGGCTATGCACATGCATGCGGGAGTTTCTACTAGGTGCAAGGATGCTCACCCTGCGATGGCTCGAGGCGGAGGAGGGTTGGACAATGGCGGCGACGGAGTGAAAGGCTCGGCGGCAGCGGAAATCCACTGAGAGACGGCGGTGGCTTGATTCGCTCGACAAGCTGCCAAGGGAAGATGTCCATCGTTTTAGAGGTCCCCTGGGGGTGGCGAGAGAGCGAGGAATCGGAAAGAGGCTCACCGGAGAGGACGAATCAGTGGTGGCGGGGCTCGGCCGGAGACAAGGAAGACGACGGCCGATCTCCCTCCTCACTGCACCAAATTAGGGGATTCTTGGGGCGTCCTGTTTCTGGTGCTGAGGCGGCACTAGTGGCGCAGCTACTCGGTTGGACTTGCTCCGAGGCGGCCGGAACAGCAGGGATGTCGAGGCAGCGCTCTCTGAACCCGAAGGTGAGGACGACCGCGGCTTTGGCCGGCAAACATAGGGCCATGAAGTATGAAAATGGAATGATCAGGAGGTGCTAAACATGTTCCCGTGATTGGAAGAGGATGATGCTTACCGGAGTTGAGTTGGTTTGGATCGAACGGCTGCCGGCGCCGGAGAAGATGAAGCTATGGCCGGTTTTTCCGAGGTGGAGGTCTGGGGTTTCTGTGGAGAACACGATGTGGTCGAGGAGGATATGTCCATGGCGAGTTTGGAGGTGAAATGGCCGAGGTCCTCTGGAGTTGAGCTAGGCTGGTGTGCTGGGAGGGCTGTTGACGCGTGGAAGCAAACGTGGCGCATTCCAGGCAGAGGAGCTGAGCTAGAGCGGCATCTCTGACTGGCAGGTGGGTTCTGGGAGTCAGTGGGTCCCACATGGTAGTGACAACTGAGAGAGGAGTCATCTAGAAGCTAAGTCTTGCTAGCTGTCAAGCATACAAGAATACAGTCTTTACTCATATGTTTTACTAAGTTACCAGTACATGGTATTGGCTAGCTCTGTGCCAAAATTTAAAGTTGTGGGACTTGTAGATTCCTCTCGAGAAAATTGTAAAGTTCGGCCAAAAATTAGTTTCTGCTGTGCACTAGTCAGAGTCAGTGAGCTTGGGACTATTATTTTATGTACAAACTTTGTGAAGATTGTACTGAAATTTTTACTGTAATTAGTTCACAATCTAATACAGGTTCTGGTAAAATTTGGTGAGAAGTTAACTGATGGATTAACTCTGGAAAAGATGTCAAGAAGGCTGTCTGTAGGGAAAGTGTTCTCTGCCTTGGTGAATCCTAAACATTTGTTTGGGACACTTATTGAATTGATAAAATTTGGCAAAAATTACTGGAGATAGAGGAGAATGTGATTAACCTGCTGACCAATTTCCAGGGTTAGAAGTGGTTTGGTTCATCTTTGGTGAAATTGCAAAGTAGGCATAATGATCCAGTTTTTCTGCAGTGTAGTTTTATGTCCCTAGAGCTTCGCTCTTATTATTTTATGTGACTTATTTGGGAATTAAATTGAGCCAAGATTAATGGTGGTAGGATTTATGTTGGCACACACTTTGGCAAAAGGGCTCTGTCTAATTAATCTTCATTTTTATTTGGTGAATTTTAGAAGCATACCTATTCATTTTTAGCTAACTCCCTAGTCTAGCTGATTTGAGGGATTTTATTGGGTTACTTACTGAAGTGATAAAATCATATAAAATTTACAGTGGATCAATTATGTGGGATAGTGTTTACAGGAATTTTTCCATGATTTTATGTTTGACCAATCATTTTTAGAAATTCCTTAGGCTATACAAATGCATATGCATCCTATTATGAAAGTGCACTTTAAGATCCAAAAACAATTCAAAAGAAAGCCTGCACATGAAATGGTACTTAATTTATTTATCTCTATATTTTTATGTCAAACTTTCATCTATACATATTTAGTCGTATTATATTTTCTGTTTCTTGTAAATTATCTCTTGAAGTTAAATCTAGGGCTGTGACAGTGATCATGAAATATATAGTTCATCGCCCTCGATAAGTCGCACCAGCACTTTTCAATCCAAATGTCATTACCACCCATTCATACAAGCCGATAGCTCCAGGACATCGAAACGTAGTTTTGTGTATATCTTCTTCTGCCATAAAAATTTGATTGTATCTTGCATTGCCATCCATGAAGCTAATAATCTTGTGGCCTGATGCTGCATCCACCAACAAATCTGCTATCGCCATTGGGTACTCATCTTTGGGGGGTAGCCTTATTCAAATCCGGAAATCAATACATATTCTCAATTTTCCATTTTTCTTTTCCACCGGGACGATATTAGAAACCCTCTCAGCATATTAGCACGGCCTTATAAACTTTGCATCATATAACCTTGTAATCTCTGCTTTGATTGGCTCATATAACTCTGCTTTAAACCTCCTTGGAGCCTGTTTAAACGGCTGATATCCTGGTTTAATAGGAAGCCGATGTTCAACAATTGATCGGCTTAGTCCTGGCATCTCATGATATTCCCAAGCGAAACAATCCCGATATTCTCTCAGCAACTTTATCAACTCTTCTCGAAATTCAGGACGCAATTTTTTACTTATGTATGTCAGCCTAGGTCTATCTCCTGGTCCTATATCAATTTCCTCCAAATCATCGGCCGACGTAAACCCTTGTCCTAACGTTCCCTCGAAATCTTCAATAGTGCCCATCAGAGTAATAATTCTGAGCCGACTTGTTGAATCGGCTGTATCCCTTGGCTAGTGACCTTAAGATAATCTCCCTCCCACACTTTTCTAGACAAACAATCGACACCATCGGCCTTCCAGACTAGCAAATCGGTCATTGCAATGTTTGTCGATTGATCTGCTAGGATTATCTCAACTTGATCTCCTTGCCACTGTATTAGGCTTTGATGCATTGTCGAGGGTATGCAACAATTTGCGTGAATCCAATCCTTGCCAAGGAGCAGACTATATGATCCTTTTCCATCGATAATGAAAAACGTGGTAGGTAATGTTTTGTTCCCTACTGTTAATTCCACGTTCAACACGCCTTTCGTCTCCGATGGATTCCCGCTGAAATCTTTTAACACCATATTTGTCTTGATCAAATCTTCAGCGGTTTTTCCTAGCTTCCGATACGTAGCATACGGCATTAGATTAACGGCTGCCCCCCCATCAACTAGCATCTTCGCCATCGGCTTCCCATTCACATAACCCTTGATATATAATGGCTTCAAATGCCGATGCTTTGATTCTTCAGGTTTATCAAATATAGCCTGATCGGGTTGTAGCGTTAACTGAGCAAAAACCTCCTCGATGCCTTCTTCATCAGACGAAAGTGCTTTATATTCCCAAGGCAAAAAGAAAACCATGTCCACTGGAGCCGATGTATCAACCTCATCATCATTTTTCTTCACACGCCATACCCGTTTAGTCCTCTTATGACGATGATCGGCTTCCTTGTGCTCTCGCCGTTGTTCCTCCTGTTGCTCTCGGTGCGGTAGCCACTGTGCCCTTCTTTTTTGATTCTTTGTAAATATTCCACTAGGACACCACTGAGGATTTTGGATTTGTTGTTTTTCGTGCAATTCCTCTCCATTTTCTTCGAAAAATTCTTCATGGATTGGCCCCAATCGGTTGTGTACCGATGCTCGTTTTTCAAGCGGCCGATCTTGTGAAAATCCTTCATGCTCAAAATTCCAAGATCTTGCAGCATTACATTTAGGACAATTTCTGATCGATGGCAATCTTATCCCTCGCTCCCAGCAAAACTGAAAGAACGGGCAATCCCAATGTGGATTATATCTCTCCTCGTATGACGAAGCCCACTGTTCCTCTTCGCGCCTTGAATATTTATCTATCAGCTGCGATGAAGTAATTCTAGATCTTCTAAATTCTCGATACCTTCCTTCATCGGCTCGACTCATCGATGATCCCGCATAAACCATGTTCACGGGGAATGGATGTCCGTCAATTTTCATTGGCTTTTTGTCCTCAAATTTGATCCTTCCCTATTCAACGGCCGATTGAATTTGTTGCCGAAAAACTTTGCATTTATTAGTGTGATGCAATATAGTGTTATGCCATTTGCAATATTTCTTCTTTTTTAGTTCTTCGGCTGATGGAATGACATGATTTGGCGAAAGTTGTATCTGCTTTTCTTGAAGCAATAGATCGAAGATTTTATCGGCTTTATTGATGTCGAAGTCATATCGCTCCTCCTTGCCAATATCCTTCACCCACGGGCATGATACTGATTCCTTGATTCTAGCCCACTCCGCCAATCCAACTTCAGCATCGGATCCTTCACCGTCTAAGTCAGATGAGTAAGCTTGTATCTGAGCAACCCTTCTCTGAAACTTCTCCATTTTTGCTTCTTGAAATCGGCTTTCATGAGACGATACCTTCTGTACAAGGTGCGCTAGACTCTCGAACTCCTGCGATGAAAACCTCTCTTTGATGGGAGCTAGGAGGCCCTGGAAAGCCAACTCGGCCAAATGCCCATCGCTTAAGTTCAAACTATAACATCGGTTTCTAACGTCCCGAAACCGCTGAACGTATTTCGGTACCGTTTCGTTTGGCCTTTGTCTAACCGATGTTAAGTCAGTCAGCCTCATCTCGTGGATCCCAGCAAAAATTTTTTATGAAATTGTTTCTCCAGATCGGCCCATCCTCGGACTAAGTTTGGTGGTAATGAAGAGAACCATGTAAAAGCCGATCCAAACAATGACAAGGAAAAAATCTAACTCTCACAGCCTCTTCAGCCGATGCCTCTCCACACTGTGCCAAGAATCGGCTAATATGCTCTACGGTGGATATGTTGTCTTGTCCCGAGAACTTAGAGAAATCTGGGACTCTGTATCGGTGTGGCAATGGAACTCTGTCAAACCACTTAGGATATGGATGCCGATACATAAATGTTTGCTCCTTTGGTTTTATCCCAAATTGTTCTCTTACTATTTCTGCAACCCTTGTCGATAAATCTTCCTCCCTTGGGATTTCCTGTTGATATTGTATAGGTGGAGTTGGTAGCCGATTCTGCTTAGGATATTCTCTCTGATAATTTCTTGAATCGGGAACACCTTCCGGGTAATTTTGTTGATACCCCCCATAATACGCTGTTTGATGGTATCCCGCAGGAATATCTTGTTGCCCCCTAGCCTGGTTCTATATTTGTGAAAACAAGTTTTCTGGTACATCTTTTCTAGTGCCATAAGTGACTTGATTTGGCTCCATCTTTGACGGAAGATAAACAGGACCTCGACTAGGCTCTTGAGCAATCGATCCATCCACTGCCTTCTTGATAAGGTTATGCAGCGTGTTCACCAATATTCCTGATTGATTGATAAGCGCGTGATGAACTGCTTCATTTACCATCTCTTGTAAAGGTTTTGGTGGACTTTCAGGTGATGCACGGCTCGATTCACCAACCAGAACTTGTTTTGGAAATTGAGATTTTTGAATCGGCCCTTGTTGCGTCATACCAAAAGATTCCAAACAGAGTTTCTGAAAATTGGCCATATTCTGCTCGACTTGCTGTTTTTGCTCATCAGTTAGATCTTCCATGCTGACCGGAATCACGTTGTCTAATTTGATCTCTTTTTCGGCCATATCGAAATTTTCGTGTCCCACTGGGCGTGCCAAAAACGTGTTGACACCGAAAATCACCAGCAGCGTTGGGAACGAGCCGATGATCTGGTTCGATGCACTAGACACGCGAAGGCCTGGGAGATCTGCTTAACTCCAGTGCAGGTCCTAAATTTGAGGTTCGTAGGCGTGCCAGTCAATTTGACCCTGCAATTGACAAGGAGATAGAAAATATTAGATCAGTAAGCCAATCTGCTAGAAACCGAATTGGACTCGTTTCATCGGCCGGTTGCCGATATGAACCAAGGCACTTATACATCGGCTGGAAACCGATAATGGCATAAATGGGCAAAATAAATAAACCAATCAGCTAGGAAACCGATAGCGATATAAATAAATAGACTAGCTGACTACTAAAACAGCATGCGTATCGGCTGAAAAGCCAATGACAATGTAGATGATCAAAATAGCAAATGAATAACGCAGTCAGCCTTACTTAATACAAGATAACCTATCGGCTAGGCACTCCGATAGAACATTGCATAGTTACGCATCGGCTTAACAAGGATAAATCTATCATTATTAATCTAGTAGGTCAAACTTAACTGATGCAGCACAGATTAGTAATGATAAAAGAACATCGATGAGCCGATAGTTCTAATGCAATCGTGATGCACTATATGATAACTTATCGGCTATACATTCCGATAAGACGCTTGCGTGAAAATCTATCAACCTAGAAGGAACAACTTATCGCTAGCAGTTTAGTAGGTTGGACCTAACCGATGCAGCACAAACTGATGACACGTTATACCCAGTAAGCTGATAAATCTACGCACGCGTGATGTGATATATCTACTCGGACTAAGAGATCAAACTTAACTGATGCAGCCGTAGACAGAATAGATATATCGTGGTAAGCCGACTACCGTAGACCGACTAGAATATCGGACCTAACCGAGCAAGTCCTAGCCGATACGATAGCCGGGGTAACGAGACTTACCCTCTTGCAGGAGGTCGAACTTAACCGATGCAGCCCAGCTCGAGAAGCAAGAACCCGTCGAAAAGGGTGGCGATGCGCCGAATTTGTATTGATCTGTGTATGATATCTTACAAGGTACCCAGGGATACGTATTTATACCCCGAGATTAATACAATCCTGATCGGATACGAAACAGGAGTTTCCTAATTACAAAAGGAAAATTAATAAGCCCTGATCGGACACGAGATCAGGTTTCTAAAAATTATTATCTCTGCCTAATTTACAAATAAGATATTAACTGCCTCTCCGTGGTCTTCACGATCCCTTCCCAAACTCGGCTTCCTCCAGATTAATCCCTGCTAGTTGACTGTGATTTTCTCCTTAACCGAATCTGATGAAGAACCATACCAAATTTTGGCATTAACAGTGCTGCTGTTACGTCATGCTCATAGCTCTCTTCGACACCCTCAGGGGTAACCCAACGAAAAGTCCTTGGGAGGTTGCGAGGAGGGGCTTTGAGCCTGGGGAGATCTCTTTCATCAGAAGACGATGATATCACCGGTGAAGGGGTCCTAGCCCTGAACTCGACAGCTATAGGGGCTTCGGTGATCTGCTCGGGGGCTGGGGTAGCAACTTCAGCCTCTATTCCCTGGTTGGCCGGCGTTGGTAACTCTGCTGTCAAAACTGCTTCAGCTTCAATAGCTGGGGCAGCCTCTGGCTCGGTAGGAGGAATTACTGGCTCTGGCTCGACTAGGATGGGCTTGGTAGCAGGAGCTGCTGGCATAGTCCCTTTGGGGTCTATGTCGACTCGCTTTCTGTGCAATATGCCAAATATCAATACATTTACCATATCATTCAAGATTCTTAGAAGATTGAAGATATTTTTCTTTACATCCTGGAAGTCTTGAAGCTCCACTAAGGAATTTCAGAGGATGTCGGCGAGGGGCTTAACAGCTTGCTCGGCAGTGGAGAGCTGCTGGCTGTCGAACCAGTCAGCGTGGTAGTTGGCGGCAGCGGTGGTTTGACTCCAGTCGGTTTTGTTCCCAATGCTGCCGACAGGGGGCTTGAGGTACTTGGTGGTGCTAGTCTTGGGCTCAGTAGAGCTGGTCTCGGGCTTGGTGATGCGAGACTAGGTGCCCGATCTTCCGATAGGTTCGATTTGGTGATGTGAAGACGTTCACGTTTTGAGGCTTCCGATCAGCGATCGTCACCTCGCAACCGCTACACCGTGCGTCTTGTTGTTATTGGGCCACGCTCTCACGCAGTTGACCTAACCACGAAGGTTTTGCTCCTATAAACAATCGAAGAAATTCACAAGAACAAGGAAGAACACAATCTGAATTGCAGATGAAGGTTTAGCACACAAGGTTGGGGTTCTACAAATCGATCTAGGTGGCGAAACTGCAGTGGTAGAATAATCTAAGCAAAATCTGACTCTAAACAATGATGGCTACTGAATATATATGAGTTGGGATGTCCTAGGGTTAGCCCTAGGGCGCACACCCTTGGGCTTAATCCTCGATACAATTACAAGGCCCAAGGCCCAAAACAGACTCGGACTAGAAGAGGTACGGGTCTTGTTTCGATGATTTCGGACAGCTCAGGAGGAATTTTGATATGGGACCAAAGCCATCTAAAAGTAGCTCCATAAGCTTTCCAACAAGTACTCATGGGCCCCGAGAGTCCTTCTGGATCGGCAGCTAGGTCCTTTTGAAGTTGATGCTGTCAAGAGGCCTGAATCCGAATCCAAAACGTGCACAACTTCATCTCTTGCCTTCTATGGACCAAAAGTGACGTGGTGATGTAGGAATAGACTTGGGAAAGGTCTTGGTTTGGTCCCCAATCAACTTCTTTGATCATCCATATGTTCCTTGCGCTCGGTCTCTTTCCCTTCACCCAAGCAAGTACCTTTGCAAACGAGAACACACAAAACTGATGGTGCAGTAACGGCTGTTCAAATATATAACACGTAAATCTTACGTAGAAAGCATGCACCTCTGGTTGATGAATAAATAAGGTGGCTATGGTCATATCCGAGCTAGTGATGTCCTCATCATCCTCCCCTTCTTGATTGAAAACCGTCCACGGTTTCACCTTGTCATTAAGCCTGATGAACATATCTTTATCTTTCACAACATAGGGTGAGTTAGTGTTGTGCATATGGTTGGATTCTAAAATTTTTAAACAAGGAGAACACTTTGTAGTGTTGTGCAGCTCACAACACTACCCCTTCTTACAAATCACCTGCAACTCTTTTAACAACTAGAGGAACTAAGATAGAGAATTATTTATACTCATATGGTCTCTAAGATAAGACTTGTCATTATGAAAAGGACGTATATTAAAATTCGAACAAATGTTTACCCAATGCACATTATATTCTCCTTTATTATTATATTTGCCAATAACATGAAAAATCACGTGAGAAGGACATGGCAAATCAGATCTAGCAAATAATTTCTTCTCTAAACAATTGAGTGGTACAAAAGATCATCAAATTGAATATAGCCTCAAGTATTTAAAGAAGATAGCAATCTAAACTCTTCATTCTCGCTAGCAATGTAAACGACATGTCTAAAATCAGCATATGGTGGTTCAACAACATTACTAACATGTTCATTCACTAGTTGTGGCATAGATATAAGTGAAGCATTGTACAACTCTTCTTTATCACAAGAAATAGGAACCAAATCATCGTGTGACAAAGGTAATTTAACACACGATTCTACTGGTGATTGCTCTAAGCTAACATGATTAGTGGACATATATAGCACATCAGAATTGTCCATACTTGAGTGAATGTGAGCACCATTTCTGTTACCTTGTTCTCATTTTTCAAAAAACTATAGGTGCACTCTTAATTACATCTTGAAACATGCATGGAACAACAGGTGGATTTCTTTCTCTACTCTTTCTTCTTTTCTCATTACCTTGCTCTTCTCAGATACCTACAAAATGTGAGTGCCCAAGGCAATATGTTCATTTTGTAATAACTCAGGTTTAGGTGAAGACATCAAAACATTAGTATTATTACGTTTATTTCTTAAAATCTCATGGTTTTTAATCTTTTCCCTCTCAAGATCATCTTTCAAAATTTCAGCAGGGGACATAGGTAGCAACTTAAATTTCTTGCCATTATGTGTGAAAGTGTACATGTTGGTTCTACCACGGTGCACAACATCTCTATCATATTTCCAAGGTCTACCCAAAAGTAGAGAACATGCTTACATTGGAACAACGTCGAATATGGAACTATCATGATAATTGCTTACTGAAAGCTCCACTTTCACAATTTTACTTACTTTCAACTTACCGCAAGAATTGAACCACTGGATGTAATAAGGCCGAGGATGCGGTTGCGTCGGCAATCCAAGCTTCTCGACCATATCTGAACTTGCCAAGTTGCTACAGCTCTCGCTATCAATGATAATACGGCATGCTCTATTCATAACGAAAAACCTTGATTGGAACAAATTGTGGCATTGATTTTGCTCCGCTTTCTCCATTTGAGAACTTAGCACTCGTTGTACCAAAGTACTCCCATTATCCTATAAAAGGTTAGTTATAGAAGAAGGGACAACAAGGGGTTGCTTCTCTAAATGACACAATTTATTTTTGTATGCAAAATTCTGAGATGGAGAAACAAATTTCTCTCACATAAGCATTTTCATATCGCTCCAAGTTTGTGGCAATCTATCATGTGAAGACGTTATTAAATTTTGCCACCATATTAAAGCATGAGAAGTCAAGACACTAGCAACATTCTTAATCTTTCATTTATCACACATATGATGATGAGAAAAAAATTTATCAATCACAACTTTCCAACTCATATATGCTTTAGCACCAAATCCATTATATGAAGGAGGAGATGACATAGTCTTACCTTCACTTGTCGAAGGTGATGTGGCAGCTATGGTAGGGCTCTCATCCAAATTATTCGTCTCCATTTTGTCCTTGATGTGAACTGTCATAGTTAGTGGAAGACAAGAAGAAATAGTAGATGGCTGCTGATATCATCTCAATTGTTCATATTCACTAATGAGACCTTTCGTGCTCTCAGCTATCGCCCGAAGGTCTTGTTGTATAGAGTTTATGCTATGTCATCACATTCCTGTCACTGTTAGTAGAAAACAGAAAACAACACAAAAGTGTTATCCCTATCAACTACTAGGTAGTGGACAGTGGAATCACACACTCTCAACTGTCATACCTCGCTCTTACAAAAATCTTACCAATTGAAGTAGGCGGTACGACTCGGAGAGGTGGGATGTGTGACGATGGCAGGGATGCGATTGCGAGGATCAAATCTGTACTGACCAGAAGTGTGTGTGGATCTCGGAAGGCAGTGTATTGTAGCAAGGGTTAGCAAACTTCAATAACAAAATAGCAAAGTTGAATAAGAATCCCAAATACTTGTCACAATCGCTGGCTGAGGCACGTCCCTAGGACTAGTATAAGCAAGCGAGTGTAAGGAAGAAAGGAAACTAGGAGCAAAGCTATAGATACACAAGAACCAGAACAGAGAACCACACACTCTCCCCTTCTCACTATCTTCTTGTTAATAGCAAAATTTGGTACGATTCGTATCGGACTCGGTTAAGGGAAGAGGTTGTGTTAGCCGATGGAAGCTAATCCAGAAGAAACTGAATTCCGGAAGGAATCGTGAAGACCACGACATGGCGAGTAATTACCTTATCTATTAATTAGGTAGTTTTAATGTTTTTAGGAAACCTGATCTCGTGTCCGATCAGGGCTTGCTAATTTTCCTTTTATAGATAGGAAACTCTTGTTTCGTGTCCGATCAGGACTGTAGCAACTCGGGGTATAAATACGTATACCCGGGTACATTGTAAATCATCCACAAGATCAATACAAACTTCGGCGCATCGCCACCTCTTTTTGACGGGTTTCTTGCTTCTCGAGCTGGGCTGCATCGGTTTAGTTCGACCTCCTGCGAGAGGGTAAGTCTCGTTACCTGGTTACGTATTGGCTAGGACTTCCTCGGTTAGGTCCGATATTCTAGTCGATCTACGGTAATAAGCTTACCGCGATATATTTATTCCGTTTACGGTTGCATCAGTTAGGTTTGATCTCTTGAACTGAATAGATATATCACATCACACTTGCGTGGATTTATTGGCTTACTGGGTCTAGTTTATCGTCAGTTTGTGCTGCATCGGTTAGGTCCGACCTACTAAACTGCCAGTGATAAATTATTCCTGCTAGGTTGATAGATTTTTACGCAAGGGTTTCATCGGAATGTATAGCCGATGAGTTATCATATAATACATCACGATTGCATTAGATCTATCGGCTTTTCGAGGTTTCTTTATCATTATCAATCTGTGCTGCATCGGTTAGGTCCGACCTACTAGATTGATAATAATAGATTTATCCTTGTTAAGCCGATGGGTATTTATGCAATGTTCTATCGGAGTGTTTAGCCGATAGGTTATCTTTTATTAAGCACAGCCGATTATATTGCTCCACGTTTTTGGAACGTTACATCTTTATCGGCTTTTCAACCGATACACATTTTATATCAGTAATCGGCTAATTTATTTACATTGTTATTGATTTTTCCTAGACACATGATTTATTTATTGTCTATCTATATCCAGCCGATCTATTATGGTAGCACGATTAATTTAGTTTCTATCGGTCTAGTGCTGCTAGTGTTAATCTTATACTCTCTCGGTTTGGTCCGATCTATCAAGGTTGATATTAACAGTACGACCATCGGCAGTTACTAGATTTCGCCTCATCGGTATCTGGATGAAGCCGATTGTATTATTTAATTGTTATTCTCTATCTGCACTATTGTTGCAATCGGCTGTAGAATAGTTAATTGATTTATTTATTTTACCTATTCATGCCATCATCAGCTTCTAGTTGATGTGTAAGTGCTATAGTCCGTATCGGTCATTGGCCGATGGGACGAGTCCAATTCGGCTTCCAGCCGATTGGCTCATTGGTCTAATATTTTCTATCTCCTTGTCAATTGCAGGGTCAAATTGACTGGCACGCCTACAAACCTCAAGATTTAGGACCTGCACTGGAGTGAAGCAAATCTCCCAGGCCTTCGCGTGTCCTCAGACGCCGAACCATATCATCGGCTCGTCCTCGACGCTGCCGGTGATTTTCGGCGTCAACACGTTTTTGGCACGCTGGTGGGACGCGGAATTTCGACATGGCCGGCAAAGAGATCAAGACAGACAACGTGATCCCGGTCAGTATGGAAGATTTAACTGATGAACAGAAGCAGCAAGTCGAGCAAAGTATGGCCAATTTTCAGAAACTCTGCTTGGAATCTTTCGGCATGACGCGACAAGGGCCGATTCAGAAATCTCAATTTCCAAAACCAGTTCTAGTAGGTGAATCGAGCCGTACACCACCTGAGAGTCCACCGATCAAACCTTTACAGGAGATGGTGAATGAAGCAGTGCATCACGCGCTCATCAATCAATCGGGGATCTTGGTGAACACGCTGCATAACCTCATTAAGAAGGCAGTAGATGGATCAATTGCTCAAGAGCCTACTCGAGGTCCTGTTTATCTCCCACCAAAGATGGAACCAAATCAAGTTACTTATGCTCCTAGGAAAGATATACCGGAAAATTTGTTTTCACAGAATCAGGCTGGGGGGCAACAAGATATTCCTGCGGGATACCATCAGACGGCTTATTATGGGGGATATCAGCAGAATTACCCAGGAGGTATTGCCGATTCAGGTAATTATCAGAGAGAGTATCCTAGGCAGAATCGGCTACCAACTCCACCGATACAATATCAACAGGGAAACCCGAGAGAGGATTTATCGACAAGGGTTGCAGAGATAGTAAGGGAACAGTTTGGGATAAAACCGAAGGAGCAAACATTTATGTATCGGCATCCGTACCCCGAGTGGTTTGACAGGGTTCCGTTACCGCACCGATACAGAGTCCCAGATTTTTCCAAGTTCTCAGGACAAGACAGCACATCTACAGTTGAGCATATTAGCCGATTCTTGGCACAGTGTGGAGAAGCATCGGCTGAGGAGGCTTTGAGGGTTAGATTTTTCCCCTTGTCACTGTCTGGATCGGCTTTTACATGGTTCTCCTCATTACCACCGAATTCAGTTCCGGGAAGGGCGATCTAGAAAAACAATTTCACAAATACTTCTTCGCTGGAATCCATGAGATGAGACTGACAGATTGTGGGTGCCATGGGCCCCGGGTACCTCATGACAAGCATATGGGCCACTTGGATAGAGGATGGGCCTAGCCTTGTGATTAGAGATATAGCTAGATTCGGCAGACTTCGCCTTGTATAGAAAGGAATGTACAGTCCTAGTCGGGTGCGTTATATCTCTAAGGGGAGATCTCCTAGTCGTAATCCGATGGGGACTCCTACCTTGTAACCCTGTCCCCCAGTATATAAGGG
The DNA here is from genome assembly GCA_003991445.1 of Oryza meyeriana var. granulata. NCBI lineage: Eukaryota > Viridiplantae > Streptophyta > Magnoliopsida > Poales > Poaceae > Oryza > Oryza meyeriana. Next base: position 28,479 of record RYFJ01001537.1, read on the forward strand.
GAGGCAGGGCGCCCCCTGAGGGCAGGTTGAGTTGGTTCACCAGAATCACCACCGCAAATCCTCAAAGGATAACACACAACTGGACGTAGGGTATTACCTCACATCGAGGGCCTGAACCAATATAAAATCTCCCTGTGTTCCTTTGCAATCCACCGAGTTCCATCGCCGAGTAGCCCATATATTTTATTGCCGGTGTAAAACATCGACAGTTGGCGCGCCAGGTAGGGGGTTCGGCGCGATCTACATCTACAAGCTCGATGGATCTAGCAACCGAAGTCGTCGACGGCAAACTCTCCCCCGGAGATACAATCGCATTCAGAAGCCTCGACTTCGTCGCCGACCAGATCGGCAATCTCACCCAGGCCGACACGGACCCGATCCAACCGGCCGAGGAACCAGCTGACTCCGCGCCAGTCGGCCCACACGACGCTGCGGTAATCTTCGACGACATGCTGCGGCGATCTCCAATACGCCCGAGTCCAGGGACAACTCTTCCTTCCAGTGTTCAACTCGGACTCGGTTCTGAGCCGGCCGAGATCGGGCCGAGAAGGGATGAGATCGTCAACTTCCCGTTCAGACTCGGCGACGCCGCAGATATCTACAATCTACATCCGACGCGGCAAACCCGATCCCCTACAGTTCGACTCGGATACGGCTCCGAGCCGCTCGAGATCGGATCTAGGGAGGTCGGAGTTACACTCATCCTAATCAACCATTTCGACTCCGACTCTCAGTCGGACTACGACTCCAAGTCGGACAGCAGTTCGGCGAGCTTCTCCCCGCCACGAGAAATCTTCATGGCATCCAAAGGCTCTACTCCTGCTCAGGAATCACGCCGACTACGCGAACAACAAGAGGAGAAGGCCTGCCGACTGCGAGAACAACAGGAGGAAGAAGCAAGATGCCTGCACGCTCACAACGACGACCTACGCAGGGCTGGGCAGACTGCTCAGCGACAAATCCTTCAAACCAGAGTCGGCGACCACGACGTCTTCGTTACTCCACAACAGAACTCGTGGCTGCTGCGACTACTGGACACGACTCTAGTTTGAGCCTGATCACCAGGCCACCCTGACGATAGCAAGGATAAAAGCCATGATTACCGCTGCTGCATGTCAGCAGCAACGTCGGGTCACACTCCACCGACCAACGGTCGGCTTCTCCACGGCAGTCTCATCACCTCAAAGCGACGCGAGCGGCCGGCTCTAGTCGCTGCCACACGGAGTCACGCCAAACGTCACTCGGCAACCCAAACAACAACCGGCAACGTCGAAGTGACCGTCGGACAACGGGATCTCCGAGGCCAACCATGGCGTGACCTTCAGCAAGACATCAACGCTCAGCGCCGTGAACAAGAAGAAGACGAGCAACGCCAATTGGAAGATGAGAACGAGCATTTCGGCCTCCACCACGAGCGCTTTCGCTGCCGTAGTCGGGGTCGGAGTCCTCATGAAGACGAAGGCATACCGGCCTTCACCCAGGAGCTACAACAGGTCGACTAGCCGTCGGGTTTCAAGCCTACGGGAATCGACAAATACGACGGCAAGACCAATCCCGAGCCCTGGCTCACGGTCTACACTCTGGCGATCCGAGCAGCTGGAGGAAATCGCAAAGTCATGGCTAACTACCTCCCAGTCGCTTTAGCCGACTCAGCGGGACATGGCTAAAGGACTTCCCAAGCAATAATCGACTCCTGGGGAGAACTTCGGGAACGCTTCATTGCCAACTTCCAGGGAACATATGAGAGGCCATCTTCCGAGTACGACTTATATCAGTTGCATCAAAGGAAGAAGAGTCTTTCGGGACTTCATCAGGAGGTTTTCTGACAAGAAAGAACTCAATCCCGAATATCAGGACGAGGTCGTCATCGCCCGTCTTTCGAAAAGGAGTCAAAGACACCTCGTTCATCGACAAATTCAGCGGAAGCTCCCTCCTGTCAAGGCTCTATTCGACCATGGCGAACAAATACGCCGACTCAGCCCACTGCTGTTGCTGAGGCCCTCAATGACAACAAGTCGCCCTGACAAAAGAAGTGGGAGGGCACCAACGACGCGGTCCTGACTAAAGCTGGGAATCGCGAACGCAAGTCAGACGGCTCCATTGTGGCAGTCGGTCACAATCGTCTTCGACTTTCAACAATTGAAGATTATCAGAACAACAAGTGACATGCTCGGGGGCTCACAAGCTCAAACGCAAGGATGGCATCCCACTCCGAAATACCGAACAGCTAAGTCGCTTCCTGATAAATATTTCTTCACCCGGCTTTACCAATGCCGCAGCCGCTTACACCTAATAGGTGCACAAGCTGCACTCTTCTCTGTTTTTGCTCTTAAATGATTGCAAAAGTACTTGAGTAGCATAAATCCTGATCCGTGAAACTTGCCCATGAAAGACGAACTCAAAGTCACCCAAAACGCGTGTGGGAAAGAGCCATGAGCCATCCCGACGCCAGGGGCTATGACTAGTCGGGCAGAGTGTTTTAAACGTAAGGGGTCCAATGCTCGGGGAAATTAACAGACTATCAACTTATATACAAATACCAGAGGAAGACATGTATTTACATATATATAAAATACACTTATTCGGGTGACTATTTTCATCATCAGCCTGCTATCATCCGATATCCCCGCTTATATTGCGGCCCAGCTCCGGATATGCGTGGACAGGACTCAGGGCTACACGCCATCTCCTACGCTCGGGGGCTGGACATGTTCTGCCAAAATACACTCGGGTGCTTCCATGAGGGCTACTGACCGACGTACTTGCACCAGTCGGGATGCCATCTTCCCGGCTACGCTCCATGCGAGCTGGTAAATGACTCGCGCGCCAGTCCTCGGGGCTGTGTACTACTCGGCTAAGTAGGGTACGCCCAAGGAGGGGTGCGCTAGCCGAATCCTACGCTAATGCTAGGGTTCGGGTACCTTATTTTGGTCACAGCTCTGTCAGGTTGGGTACGCCCCATGAGGGTGCCGCCAGCCGAATCCTATGCTAATGCAAGGTTCGGGGTGCCGTAGCTTGGCTATAACTCTGTTGGATAGGGTATACGCCCCGATGAGGGTCGCAGTGTGCTGACCTCTGCTAATGCAAGTGTCGGGTACCTTGTTCTGCTTTACCTCAAGGTCAGAGAAGACTTAACATCGTCAACGCATCCGGAGTTCTCATGCACCGCGTCACACCTGAGTAGGGCAAGCAGATGCTGCAACTATACCTCTTAGGCTTCTGTGGCACCAGGTTGCATCGAGAACGTAAGTCGGAAAGGCTTGCGAATAAGGATTTCTCTGGCTGATTGCGGTTAGCAAGCACCCAAAAAACTTCATCCTGACATGCGATGGATTGATACTTCTCTATGAGCTATCGGATAGGTCGGCTCAGGCGGCTTATTTGGTAGCAGCCACCAAGATTGAGTTCCTACAGTAGCACTCATGTGGCCCCATGTTGGGCGCCCGCAGGCTCGCAGCTGGTTGAAATTATAGCCGCTGGTGCTTCACCCACAAACCGATGAGGTAAACAGATATGCTTCATGAGAGGCCTTTGCTAAACATATATGTTTGGGTATCTGTCTTATCCCCAGGTCTCGTGGATACATCTTACAAGGATACAAGCTGCGTCTTCTTTAAATATTGGAGATGCAGGTATATCTCTCGTAACCTAACCACGTAATCGGATTTAATTTTCATACAGTGGTACTCGCCTACATGCGCGTGGCCACAGTGCCATGAAGCAACAATTATTCCAAAGCCCATGACGCTGCAGAGTCTAGATTTCAGGTAGTGACTACTCGGGAGAGACTAATAACTTCTCATCGGCTACATGATGGCGGAGAGTTAACTTCTGGGTGGGAAAACTCGGGAAAGAACTATAACCCCCTTTCCAGCTGACATACAAGATGAGAGTCCATATACGACGTAGCATCCTACTCGGCAAGACTATAACACACATTCCGACTGACATGAAGTCGACAGAGTCCTACATCGAGCAGTTTCCGCTATCCGGCAAGACTATAAATTATATTCGTTGACATGATACGAAGAGTCATACTACACAGTAATATACTACTACCGGGAAAGACTACAGGTTTACAAGATCTTTGACTTTATGTTAATTGTCTTCACAATTAGCACAAGAAGTCGGGCTCACCTTAGGTGCGGCTCTATTCGGCGCACAACTATGTCCTCATCTACATGGAGCCTTCATAGCGCTGCAGCTAACAGAAGGGCAGGACTCGGGAGAGCAAGCACTCAGAAAAGAGTACTCGGGAGCAATGCACTGGGGAAGATTCAACCGTGGAGGATGAGCACTTGGCAATCAGCTGTGACTCAACTATGATGGTCTCAGGGGCTAGCTGTGGGGCCATGGGCCGCGTGGTACCTCATGACAAGCATATGGGCGCATTGATAGAGGATGGCTAGCCTTGTGATTAGAGATATAGCTAGATTCGGCAGACTTCGCTTGTATAGAAAGGAATGTACAGTCCTAGTCGGGGTGCTTATACTCTTAAGGGGAGATCTCCTAGTCGTAATCCGATGGGGACTCTACCTTGTAACCCTGTCCCCAGTATATAAGGGCGGGAGGGCGCCCCCTGAGGGCCAGGTTGAGTTGGTTCACAGAATCACCACCGCAAATCCTCAAGGAATAACACCAAAACTGGACGTAGGGTATTACACGTCAACATCGAGGGCCTAACCAGTATAAAATCTCCCTGTGTTCCTTTGCAATCCACCGAGTTTCCATCCGCCGAGTAGCCCCATATATTTATTGCCGGTGTAAAACATCGACACAGATTTAATATTGGTTAGGCAAAGACCAGATGAAACGGTACCGGAATACATCCAGCGGTTTTGGGATGTTAGAAACCGATGTTACAGTTTGAATCTGAGCGATGAACATCTAGCCGATTTGGCTTTCCAGGGTCTCTTGGCGCCAATTAAAGAGAGGTTTTCGTCACAGGAGTTCGAAAGTCTGGCGCACCTGGTACAGAAGGTATTGGCTCATGAAAGCTGATTTCAAGAGGTGAAAAAGGATAAATTTCAGAGAAAGGTTGTTCAGGTGCAGGTTTATTCATCGGACTCAGAAGATGAAGGATCCGATGCTGAAGTAGGATTGGCGGAGTGGGCTAGAAATAAAAAATTAGTATCATGCCCATGGGTAAGATATCGGCAAGGAGGAGCGATATGATTTCGACATCAATAAAGCCGATAAAATATTCGATCTGTTGCTGTAAGAGAAACAGATACAGCTTCCGCCAAATCATATAATTCCATCAGCCGAAGAACTGAAGAAGAAGAGGTACTGCAAGTGGCACAAACAGGATATCGCAACCACACCATGAAATCTAGTGCAAAGTTTTTCGGCAACAAATTCAATCTGCTGTTGAACAGGGGAGGATCAAATTTGAAGACAAGATGCCGATGAAAATTGATGGACATCCATTCCCTGTGAATATGGTTTATGCAGGATCATCAAGGGATTAGGCCGATGGAGGAAGGCGTTGGGATAAGAGATCAAGAATTACTTCATCGGACCTGATAGACAAATATTCAAGGCGCGAAGAGGAACAGCGGGCTTCATCATACGAGGAGAGGTATAATCCACATTGGGATTGCTCGTTCTTTCAATTTTGCTGGGAGCGAGGAATAAGATTGCCATCAATCAGCGATTGCCCAGAATGCGGTATTTCAAGATCTCAAAATTCTGAGCAAGAAAAGTTTTCACAGCCAATTAGGGACGATCCACGAAGAGTTCTTTGAGCAAGACGATGAGGAAGTATGTGAGAAACAGCATATCCAAAATCCTCAGTGGTGTCCTAGTGGAATATTCACGAAGAATCAGAAAAGAAGGGCACAGCGGCTACGGCACCGAGAGCTACAGGAAGAACAACGACAAGATCATAAGGAAGCCGATCATCGCCACAAGAGGACTAAGCGGGTATGGCGTGTGAAGAAAAATGACGATGAGGTCGATCCATCGGCTCTAGTAGACATGGTTTTCGTTTTGCCTCGGGAGTATAAAGCACTTTCATCTGATGAAGAGATCGAGGAAGTTTTTGCCCAATTGACACTGCAACCTGATCAGGCTATATTTAATAAACCTAAAGAATCAAAGCATCGGCACCTGAAGCCATTATATATCAAGAGCTACGTGGATGGGAAGCCAATGACGAAGATGCTAGTTGATGGGAGAGCGGCTGTTAACCTAATGCCGTATGATATGTATTGGAAGCTTGGGAAAACTGCTGAAGATTTGATCAAGACAAATATGGTGTTAAAAGATTTCGGCGGGAATCCATCGGAGACGAAAGGCGTGTTAAACGTGGAATTAATAGTGGGAAACAAGACATTACCTACCACGTTTTTCGTCATCGATGGAAAAGGGTCATATAGTCTGCTTCTTGGCAGAGATTGGATTCACGCAAACTGTTGCGTGCCCTCGACGATGCATCAGAGTCTGATACAATGGCAAGGAGATCAAGTGGAGGTAATCCTAGCTGATCAATCGACCAACATTGCGATGACCGATTTGCCAGTCTAGGAGGCCAATGGTGTCGATTGCTTGTCTAGGAAAGTATGGGAAGGGGATTACCTTAAGATCACCAGTCAAGAAATACAGCCGATCCGGCAAGTTAGCTCGGAATTATTACTCTGATGGGCACCATCGAAGACTTCGAGGGAAAGCTAGGACAAGGGTTTACGTCGGCCGATGATTTGGAAGAAATTGACATAGGACCAGGAGATAGACCAAGGCCGACGTACATAAGTAAAAAATTGTGTCCCGAGTTTCGAGAGGAATTAATAAAATTGTTAAAAGAGTATCGGATTGTTTTGCTTGGGAATATCATGAGATGCCAAGATTAAGCCAATCGATTGTTGAACATCGGCTTCCCATTAAACCCGGATATCGGCCGTTTAAACAGGCTCCAAGGAGATTTAAGGCGGAGTTATACGAGCCGATCAAAGCGGAGATAACGAGGTTATATGATGCCATGTTTATAAGGCCGTGCCGATATGCTGAGTGGGTTTCTAACATCGTCCCGGTGGAAAAGAAGAACGGAAAATTGAGAATATGTATCGATTTCTGGGATTCTGAATAAGGCTACCCCAAGGATGAGTACCGATGCCGGTAGCAGATTTATTTGTGGATGCACATCAGGCCAAGATAATTACTTCATGGATGGCAATGCAGGATACAATCAAATTTTTATGGTAGAAGAAGATATACATAAAACTGCGTTCCGGTGTCCTGGAGCTATCGGCTTGTATGAGTGGGTAGTAATGACATTTGGATTAAAGAGTGCCGGTGCGACATATCAGAGGATGATGAATTATATATTTCATGATCTCATCGGCTTATTAGTGGAAGTTTATATCAATGATGTGGTGGTCAAGTCCAAGAGTAATGAAAGCCATATAGCCGATTTACGGAAAGTGCTGGAAAGGGCAAAGAAATATGGGCTAAGGATGAATCCTAACAAATGCGCTTTTGGTGTATCGGTTGGGCAGTTTTTGGGTTTTATGGTTCATGAGCGAGGGATTGAAGTTAGCCAATGGAGTATCAGAGCCATCAAGAATACGGAACCACCAAGTAATAAGACAGAGCTACAGTCTTTGATCGGCAAGATTAATTTCGTAAGGAGATTCATATCAAATTTGTCAGGAAGGATTGAGCCTTTTACTCCGTTGTTAAAATTGAAAGCCGATCAAGAGTTTGTGTGGGGGGCAAAGTAGCAAAAGGCATTTGATGAGATCAAGGGTTATTTAAGTTCCCCACCTGTTGGTGAAATGGGACAGGGGGTCCCACATACCCCGGGGTCACGTGGGTCCCCTGCCACGCCAGCTACTCTGGGCCCACATTCTGCGCAACTGGCAACCGGCTCTTCTGCTAAGTTCCCGGGACACGAGCGCTGCCCGGGCCCGGGTGCGCTACCCCGTACCCGGGTGCGCCTTCCCCTTGCCCGGGAGCACCTCCCCCGGCGTGTCTTCCTCGGGCCCGTGGCCCGGGGACATGCCTCGCTCTCGGGTCCCGGGTGCCGACCCTCCCGGTCCCAGGTCCCGGGCACGACCATCCCGGTCCCGGGTCCTTGGCCTCGGTCCCGGGTGTCGACTGCCTCGGCCTCGGTTCCGGGTGCCGACCGCCTCGGCCCCGAGCCCGGGTACCGACTGCCTCGGCCTCGAGCCCGGGTGCCGACTGCCTCGGCCTCGGTTTCGGGCGCCGACGGCCTCGCCCTCGGGCCCGGGCGCCGACTGCCCCGGCCTCGGGTCCGGGCGCCGGCTGCCCCGGCCTCGGTTCCGGGTGCCGACCGCCTCGGCCCCGAGCCCGGGTACCGACTGCCTCGGCCTCGGGCCCGGGTGCCGATTGCCTCGGCCTCGGTTCCGGGCGCCGACTGCCTCGGCCTCGGGCCCGGGTGCCGACTGCCCCGGCCTCGGTTCCGGGCGCCGGCTGCCTCGGCCTCGGGCCCGACGGCGCCTTGTGCGCGCGGGACGCTCAGAGAGGTCTCCGCGCCGGGCACGAGGTTGACTCCAGCAGTCCAGCTCTCCAACCACCCGCATTAATGGCAAGGCGACGGGCGCGTCCCGCCTGTCACCCATGCACGGACTCTCACGGCCCCCGTGGGCCCACTCCCTGTGCTGTCAGAGGATTTTTGACTAACGGGCCTTCGTCTTTCTACGCTCTGGCAGCGGAGATGTGCGCGTCCCATCTCCGTGCCCCAGCCGTCCACAGCGGCTGACCGGACGTGACGACCGAAACGTGCAGCACCAACTCTGGCGTGGCGCAGCAGGCGGACGTCACCGGCGTGGCGCAGCAAGCGGACGTGACCGGTGTGGAGAGAGCAGGCAGACATGCACGAGTAGACAAGCCATATCGAGAGAAGCTCTCTCCCAGCATGTATACCAGGCACTGTGGACTCCCCTCGCCTATAAAAGGAGGATCCATGCCGGTGAAAAGGGGTGGCTTCTTAGCTCCCGAGTACCTCTAGCTTCCAGCGAGACTTAGTTCCCGACTTAGCTCCCGAGTCCCCTTGGTTCCCGGTTAGCTCCCGAGCTCCCCGGGATCACCTGGTAACCAGAACTCTCATTCTCCCACATAGCAAAACACACAAGAGTAGGGTATTACGCTTTCGCGCGGCCCGAACCTGTATACTTCCTCCTGTCTCTTTGCGCCTCTTACTCTCCGCTGATCATCTCCCCGACGCCGCAGTCGCCTGAGAACCACTCCCCTGGCCGAACCTCAAAGGGGGGTCTCCACACTTCCCACAGTCAGGGTTCCATCCTCCGACAGCTGGCACGCCAGGTAGGGGGAGTTTCCTTTTCAGGTGATACGCCGGCGTCCCCAACACCGGCACACTCCATGACAGGAGGCTTTCATCTGCGGGACTCAGACGAGGAGTCCGGCGGCTGCACCCCGCCGGGCAATGTTAGCCCTGTGGCCCCTGACAAGGGCCCTGGAGAGGATGGCGAGCTCTCACGTTCCGCGTCACAGCGGGACGGGAGGAATCGCCAGAAGACCAAAGAGGCCACCGAGAGCTTCGCCTTGGCGGCTACGGGCAACCCCCAGAGCCATGTCCCCCGCGGAGGCAACGAAGGCGGCAAGTGTCAAAAGGCCGCAAGTGCGCCGCTGCCGCCGGCGACGGCCCGGAAGTGGTGCCCCCTCCACCAGACGGGCTGGCACGACCTCACGGAGTGCCGCACCGTCCAGGGCTTGGCCGAGCGCGTCAAGCCGGCCATAGCCCGGGGGTGGTGTGCCTTCCACGACACAGACCGGCATGATATCACGGAGTGCCGCGCCGTCCAGGGCTTGGCCGAGCGTCTCAAGCCAGCCATAGCCCGGGGGTGGTGTGCCTTCCACGACACAGACCGGCACAACATCATGGAGTGCCGCGCCATCCAGGGCTTGGCCGAGCGTCTCAAGCCGGCGACAGCCCGGAAGTGGTGCACCGTCCATGAGACGGACTCGCACGACCTCTCGGAGTGCCGCGCCGTCCAGAAGATGGCCAAGCGCATGAAGAAGTTCCACCAGGAGCGGCAGCAGGCCAAGCCCGATCGAGGTGATTCGGACGGTCCGACCCCTTGACGGACGGTCCAGAAGTAAGGGTTCGGACTGTCCGATCCTTGTTCGGACGGTCCGAAGGCTAACAGTCCGATCCCTTGACTGACGATCCAGTTGTAGGGGTTCGGACTGTCCGATCCTTGTCCGGACGGTCCGATCCGAAGGCGGACTTTCCGATCACCCGGATTCGGACGGTCCGATCGTCGGGATTCGAACGGTCCGGTCTTTAGGCGCACGGTCCGAATCCGGATCCGATCCGGGGCAATCTCCCGAGTTCCAAGAGCCCGAGAGCGTCCTCGCTACCCTCGGTGGCGAGGCACGAGCCGGCGCCTCACACCATGGCTCCAAGCCGTCATGCACGGGTTACTGGCTGCAGCTCCGAGCCCAGCGGCAACCCCACAAATGGCGAGCGCGGCGCTCGTCGTCGAGCGCCCCTTGCCCGGCAAACACGCGGCCTGGGACCCACCTCTCGGGCTCGATTCTGGGAAGCCCGACCCGGACCAACTCGCCAAGGCGAGTGCGTGTCTTGGACGTGGCACCCGAAACAACTCCAACAGGGCGCGATAAGCCGGATAGCATCGCCCTGGCGATAGCAGTCCAGGGAAGTCGTCCCGATACATCCAAGCCCGGGCCTCCGGATCCCGGCGTATATCAAACCATGCTTCAGCCCGGGGCCCTCGGGGGTCCCGGGCACATATCACATTCGAGCCGGGGACCAGGGCCCTTGTCACGGGACCCGCGCCCCTGGCTCGACACCGGGAAGCCCGACCCAGACCACCTCGTCAAGGCGAGTGCGTGTCTTGGACGCGGCACCCGGAACAACTTCAACAGGGCGCGATATCCCCGACAGCCTCGCCCTGGCGAGAGCATGTCCGGAGAGGTCGCCCCAATTCATACCATATCTCAGTCCGGGGCCCCGGGACCCGGACACATATCCACCATATTCGAGCCAGGGCCCAGGGACCCGGGACCATGTCCCGGGGTCCGCGGCCCGCGCCCGATTCTGGGAAGCCCGACCCGGACCACCTCGCCAAGGCGAGTGCGTGTCTTGGATGCGGCACCCGGAGCAATTCCAAGCCCGGGCCTTCGGAACCCGGTATATATCAAACAAACATTTCAGCTCGGGCCCCCGGGTCCCAGGCACATATCGGGCACGATAGCCCGAAAAGCCTCGCCCTGGCGAGGGCGAGTCCGGGCAGGTCGACCCGACTCAGTACGGGGCCCCCGGGTCCCGGGCATATATCAAAGAACATTCCAGCCAGGGCCCCCGGGGCCCCGGGCCTATATGTCCTCCCGGCCGCGAAGAGCTCGCTCCCACCTGGGGGAGTTGAGCCCGGGCCACCAGCCCCCGTCGGGCCGGGACCGGGAAGCGCGCGATAGAAGCAGCCATACTTCATCAGCAAGGTACTCTGCAATGTCACACCGTGTCGAATCGTCACCAACAACGGCACGCGGCTCGCGAGCGAGCTCTTCGGCGAGTACTGCTCCGACGTCGGCATCAGACTCTGCTTCGCCTCCCCTGCCAACCCTGCGAGCAATGGGCAGACTGAGCGGGCGGACGCGGAGATCCTGTGGGGCCTCAAGACAAGGTCCTACAACGACCTCAGAAAGCATGGCGTCAAGTGGATCGGCGAGCTCCCGGCGGTCCTGGGGGCGAATCGTGCCATACCAAGGCGACCTTCCCCCAGTCGAGAGCTTCTCCCGGTGGAGACCTTCTCCAGGTCGAGAACACCCCCCGGTCGAGGGCTTCTCCTGGTTGAGAGCTTCTCCCGGTGGAGACATTCTCCCGGTCGAGAGCTTCTCCCGGTGGAGACCTTCTCCCGGTCGAGAACCTCTCCCGGTCGAGGGCTTCTCCCGGTCGAGAGCACCTCCCGGTGGAGACCTTCTCCTGGTCGAAAGCTTCTCCCGGTCGAGAGCTTCTCCCCGCGAACATCGAGCATCTTCACAAATTTTATCTATAAATACCTCCTATAAGTTGCGGTGTGCCCGGGCCAGCGCCGGATTTCTCCAAATCTCAGCGCTGGCCGGGGCCCCCATGTTTATACGCTTTCATATAAACAGCATTTTTAATATCCTTCCCGGTGTCGTCCCTTTCATCCTTTTCCGTGTGTTGCGTTCGTGGCAGTCTCACCCCCTGCGGGCATAATCGGGCCGCGCCCGTACGGTGTCTGGGTTTGCGCATAATCATCCGTTCTCTACCGACGAGCTACCGTGTCCCAGTGTGCTATCCTGGGGCGTTGTCGAGCCTACGGGACCGTGGTGGCGCCCCTCTGTGCTGGTGCCCCGGGTCCCAGCGACTCCGGCGCCCCCGCTGGATAGCCTCGGGATCGATTTTTCCGGAGGTAGGGGGCGAAATGCTTATGCGTAATCTTTTCCTCCGCACGGTAGCGACCGCGAGGACGCCTTTGGGAGGTGATCGACGCCACGACTCGTAGCATGGAATGGATAAAGGAACGAACCAAAAACTCTCACAATTCAGCGTGTGTAGATTAGGCCTTTCCCCGACGGGTCAACGCCCCGGTAACGTGCCCTGGGACCGGGAACGTCCCCGGGTCCCGGGGCTCGAGGTGAATGCGCCCGGGAAAGGCGTTTCCGAGCCCGGACGATGCTCGGGCCGCGTCCCAGACTCACATCCGGCGCCGATTCCCGGCCCGGGGGCCGGCAACGCTTCTGGCCCCGGGATTGTGCTCCCGGAACCACAGCACCCTTTTCAGCTTCCAGATACGTAATCTTATTCAATCTTAAACATTGCTCAATTTGTATTCTTCCCCCGTTTGTATGACCAGCCTAGATTCCCGGGGCCGGCTGCGGTGTCCGGCCTGGCCCGCTCTTCCCCGGCCACCGCCGAGGCGCCGGGTGCTTCACTGCCTGACGACCCCGTGCCCGGTCGGGGTTAGTTCCTGAGGGGCTCCCGGCGGGTCAGAAGTCTGTCCTCACGACCTCGCTGCGCTCCCTAGGCCAACGACGTCCGTGGGCATGGAGGGCCCCCGGATCCGGAAGATGGAAGGGGCCAAACCTATGGATTTTGTCGCTCCGCAAGGCTCGTGTCCGGTTGCCCGCGGCCCCGGGGACCGGGTTCCCGGGACGGGCAACCATCGCGTTCGCTGCCCATGGGCACCGAGCTCTCGAGGCAGGCGGCTAGGCCGGGGTCTGGATAGGGGTCTTGCTCCCTACGGCTGTTTGCGGCTGCGGGCTCTCGCTGTCGGATGGCGCGCGGTACTCGGCGTTCCCGGACATGGGGCCCCGAATACAAGCAACCTCCGAACAACACAATAAGCAAAGGTACGAGAATGTCAACATCATTATATACGCCAACAAACGTTTCTCTTTGTATAAGACAGGCAAAATCGGAGCGCAAACACGAGCGGAGGCCCGGAGATGCCGTCGCACGGGGAGAGGTCGCTGGCCTTCTTCGGACCGGACCCTGGGCGGAGTTAGAAGGAGACCGGCGTCTTCCCCGGACTCTTCGTCGGTGATCGGCTCCACAAGGTGCTCGTCGCAGTCAAGGAACCCTGCCTCCGTTGCAGCGGTTCTCGGCTACGGCTTCCCGCGCCTCCTCGCGAACCACCACGGCTTCCTCAACATTTCCACAACCAGATGGGGCGATATTGCCCGGACAGCATTGCCTCGGCGAGTGCGAGTACGGGGAAGTTGTCCAAATTCATTCCATATTTCTAGCCTGGTTTTCCAGTTCCCGGGCAACACATCCACCGTATTACAGCCGGGACCCCGCGTCCCTATCTCGTGCTCCCGGGACGTGAGTCCGGCCTCTTGGACCCGGACGCGTTCCTCCCAGGAGGATATTTCCTTCTCCCGCGCCTCCATCTCGGACCGGGCACGGGAGGCCTCGTCGGCGGCGGGTTTGTGGCGCCCTCCAGTTGGACGCCGCGCCCCTCTGCCGCTTCAACCTCCAGCCGGCGGGCGCCACCAAGATTTCGGTGGCGACAGTACGAGCGGTAAACTATGCCCCTGGCGCGCCGTCGGCCACGGCCTCGATGTCGGCCGCGCACTTCCGGGAGGCGTCGGCCTCCTGCTCCATCTCCACTAACCGGGACTCGGGGGCCTTCACCGCCGTCTCGTCCGCGGTGATCTCATGCTCCCGGGCCGCGAGCCCGGCCTCTCGGGCCCGGACACGGTCTTCCCAGAGGAATACTTCCTTCTCCCGCACCTCCATCTCGGACCGGGCGCGGGAGGCCTCGTTGGCGGCGGATTTGGCGGCGCCCTTCAGTTGGACACCACGCCCCTCTGCCGCCTCAATCTTCAGCCAGCCTTCTACGGATCGTCGGGATTCGGACGGTCCAATCCGTGGGAGGACGGTCCGATCACCGGGTCGCCACGAAGATCTCGGTGGCGACTGTACAGGCGGTGAGCTGCTGCATCGCCATCGCGATCGCTGCCCGTCCGCTCTAGAGATCCGCCCGGACCCGCGTGGACTCCCGCCGGTCTTGACGGGCCGCCGCCCGCATTCGGCCGGCGGCGATCGCCACCTGCTCCAGCGCGGAGTGTAGCGTCGCATGTCCGCACGCCGCCCCTATTCGCTGGACAGCAAAAAATACCAGGGCTCGCTCCCTCCTTGCAGGAGACGGCCGGGCCCTGGCAACCCCCTCTTCTTCGGCAGCAGAGATGTCTACGGGTTCTGCAGCGGCCCGCTCCGGTGTGGCCGCCGCGGCCTCTATCCTCGCTACCACACTCGGCGAAGGCAGGGGCATAGCGGGACGCGACGGCTCCATCACCGCGCCCCCGGTGCCGCCTAAAGCCGAGGCTGAGAGCACCATCGCTGGCCCCTAACCCTTTCTACGAAATCCCAAACAAGGTGGACCCCGCATCTCCTCGTTTTGCCAAAGACGTGGCCCTGTTCCTACCCGGAGCAGGTCCCGGCCGAGCAACAGGGCCAGGGGCCACTGTCGGCGAAATGGGACAGGGGTCCCACATACCCCGGGGTCGCGTGGGTCCCCTGCCACGCCAGCTACTCCGAGCCCACATTCTGCGCAACTAGCAACCGGCTCTTCTGCTAAGTTCCCGGGGCACGAGCGCTGCCCGGGCCCGGGTGTGCTACCCCGTGCCCGGGTGTGCCTTCCCCTTGCCCGGGAGCGCCTCCCCCGACGCGTCTTCCTCGGGCCCGTGGCCCGGGGACATGCCTCGGTCCCGGGTCCCGGGTGCCGACCCTCCCGGTCCCGGGTCTCGGGCACGACCATCCCGGTCCCGGGTCCTCGGCCTCGGTCCCGAGTGCCGACTGCCTCGGCCTCGGTTCCGGGTGCCGACCGCCTCGGCCTCGAGCCCGGGTGCCGACTGCCTCGGCCTCGGTTCCGAGCGCCGACTGCCCCGGCCTCGTCCCAGGCGTCGGCTGCCTCGGCCTCGGGCCCGGGGGCCGACTGCCTCGGCGCCTTGTGCGCCCGGGAGGCTCAGAGAGCTCTCCGCGCCGGGCACGAGGTTGACTCCAGCGGTCCAGCTCTCCAACCACCCGCATTAATGGCAAGGCGACGGGCGCGTCCCACCTGTCGCCCATGCACGGATTCTCACGGCCCCTGTGGGCCCACTCCCCGTGAAGTCAGAGGCTTTTTGACTAACGGGCCTTCGTCTTTCTACGCTCTGGCAGCGGAGACGTGCGCGTCCCATCTCCGTGCCCTAGCCGTCCACAACGGCTGACCGGACGTGACGACCGAAACGTGCAGCACCAACTCCGGCGTGGCGCAGCAGGCGGACGTCACCGGCGTGGCACAGCAGGCGGACGTGACCGGCGTGGAGAGAGCAGGCAGACATGCGCGAGTAGACAAGCCATACCGAGAGAAGCTCTCTCCCAGCATGTATACCAGGCACTGTGGACTCCCCTCGCCTATAAAAGGAGGATCCATGCCGGTGAAAAGGGGAGGCTTCTTAGCTCCTGAGTACCTCTAGCTTCCAGCGAGACTTAGTTCCCTACTTAGCTCCCGAGTCCCCTTGGTTCCCGGTTAGCTCCCGAGCTCCCCGGGATCACCTGGTAACCAGAACCCTCATTCTCCCACATAGCAAAACACACAGGAGTAGGGTATTACGCCTCCGCGCGGCCCGAACCTATATACTTCCTCCTGTCTCTTTGCGCCTCTTACTCTCCGCTGATCATCTCCTCGACGCCGCAGTCGCCTGAGAACCACTCCCCTGGCCGAACCTCAAAGGGGGGTCTCCAGACTTCCCGCAGTCGGGGTTCCATCCTCCGACACCACCTGTTTTGATTCCGCCGCAAAAAGGAGTGCCATTCAAGTTATACTTATCGGCCGATGAGAAATCCATCGGGTCTGTTTTGATACAGGAATTTGAAGGCAAGGAGCGAGTTGTGTTTTTGTGGGTGCCATGGGCCCCGGGTACCTCATGACAAGCATATGGGCCACTCGGATAGAGGATGGGCCTAGCCTTGTAATTAGAGATATAGCTAGATTCGGCAGACTTCGCCTTGTATAGAAAGGAATATACAGTCCTAGTCGGGTACGTTATATCTCTAAGGGGAGATCTCCTAGTCGTAATCCGATGGGGACTCCTACCTTGTAACCTTGTCCCCCAGTATATAAGGGGAGGCAGGGCGCCCCATGAGGGCAGAAGAGCTCATAGAAGCACACGGCCATACAGTTCATCAGAACTACCACCGTATATCCTCAAAGGAATACATACAAACTGGACGTAGGGTATTACCTCACATCGAGGGCCTGAACCAGTATAAAATCTCCCTGTGTTCCTTTGCAATCCACCGAGTTTCCATCCGCCGAGTAGCCCCATATATTTATTGCCGGTGTAAAACATCGACAGTTGGCGCGCCAGGTAGGGGCTTCGGCGCGATCTACATCTACAAGCTCGATGGATCCAGCAACCGAAGTCGACGGCGGCAAACTCCCCCCCCCCGGAGATACAATCGCATTCAGAAGCCTTGACTTCGTCGCCGACCAGATCGGCAATCTCACCCCGGCCGACACGGACCCGATCCAACCGGCCGAGGAACCAGCTGACTCCGCGCCAGTCGGCCCACACGACGCTGCGGCAATCTTCGACGACATGCTGCGGCGATCTCCAATACGCCCGAGTCCAGGGACAACTCTTCCTTTCAGTGTTCGACTCGGACTCGGTTCTGAGCCGGCCGAGATCGGGCCGAGAAGGGAAGAGATCGTCAACTTCCCGTTCGGACTCAGCGACGCCGCGGATATCTACAATCTACATCCGACGCGGCAAACCCGATCCCCTGGATTTCGACTCGGATACGGCTCCGAGCCGCTCGAGATCGGATCTAGGGAGGTCGGAGTTGTAATCACCCCCATCAACTCTCAGTCGGACTACGACTCCCAGTCGGATTCCGACTCCAAGTCGGATACCAGCTCGGCAAGCTTCACTCCGCCGCGAGAAATCTTCATGACATCCAAAGGCTCTACTCCTACTCAGGAATCATGCCAACGACACGAGCGACAAGAGGAGGAGGCCTGCCGACTGCAAGAACAACAGGAGGAAGAAGCAAGACGCCTGCACGCCCGCAACGACGATCTACGCAAGGCTGAGCAAACCGCTCAGCAGCAAATCCTCCAAACCCGAGTCGGCGACCACAATGTCTTCGTTACTCCCCAACAGAACATCGTGGCCGCTGCAACCCTACTGGACACAGTCCAGCTTGGGCCTGATCATCAGGCCACCCCGACGATCGCAAGGATAAAAGCCATGCTTACCGCTGCTGCATGTCAGCAGCACCAACAGTCGGGAGATACCCTCATACCGACCAACCGGTCGGCATCCCCAATGGCAGTCTCGTCTACCTCAAAGCGACGCCGAGTGGCCGGCTCTAGTCAGCTGCACACGGAGTCACGCCAAACGTCATTCGGCAACCCAAACAACAACCGGCAACGTCGAAGTGACCGTCGGGACAACCGGGATCTCCGAGGCCAACTATGGCGTGATCTTCGGCAGGACACCAATGCTCGGCGCCGCGAACGAGAAGAAGACGAGCAACGCCAACTGGAAGACGAGAACGAGCATTTCGGCCTCCACCACGAGCGGTTTCGCCGCCGTAGTCGGGGTCGGAGTCCTCATGAAGACGAAGGCATACCGGCCTTCACCCAGGAGCTACAACAGGTCGACTGGCCGTTGGGTTTCAAGCCTACAAGCATCGAAAAATACGACGGCAAGACCGATCCCGAGTCCTGGCTCACAGCATACACTCTGGCAATCCAAGCTGCTGGAGGTGACCACAAAGTCATGGCTAACTACCTCCTAGTTGCTCTAGCCGACTCAGCGAGGACATGGCTAACAGGACTTCCCAAGCAATCAATCGGCTCTTGGGGAGAACTCCGGGAACGTTTCATCACCAATTTCCAGGGAACATACGAGAGGCCATCTTCTGAGTACGACCTATATCAGTTGCGTCAAAGGAAGAACGAGTCTCTTCGTGACTTCATCAAGAGGTTTTCTGAGAAGAGAAACTCAATCCCGAACATCAAGGATGAGGTCGTCATCGCCGCCTTTCGAAAAGGAGTCAAAGACACCTCGTTCATCGACAAATTCACTCGGAAGCCTCCCAACTCTGTCAAGGCTTTATTCGACATGGCGAACAAATACGCCGACTCGGCCCACGCTGTTGCCGAGGCCCTCGATGACAACAAGTCACCCTGACAGAAGAAGCGGGACGACACCGACGACGCGGTCCCGACTAAAGCTGGGAATCGCAAACGCAAGTCAGACGGCTCTATTGTGGCAGTCGGTCACAACCGTCTTCGACCTTCAACAACTGAGGATTATCGGAGCAACAAGTGACATGCTCGGGGGCTCACAAACCCAAACACAAGGATGGCATCCCCACTCCCAAGTACCGAACAGCTAAGTCGCTTTCTGATAAACATCTCCTCACTCGGCCTTGCTAATGCTGCAGCCGCTTACACCTAATAGGTGTACAAGCTGCGCATTTACTTTTTTCCGTTTTTGCTCTTAAATGATTACAAAAGTACTCGAGTAGCATAAATCTCGATCCGTGAAACTCTGCTCCATGTAAGACGAACTCAAGTCACCCAAAACGCGTGCCTGGGAAAGAGCCATGAGCCAACTCCCGACGCTAGGGGGCTATGACTAGTCGGGCAGAGTGCTTAAACGTAAGGGGTCAACTACTCGAGGAAATTAATATCAAAAAGAGGAAGAACACGTATTTACATACATTGTAAAATACATTTTATTCGGATGATTATTTTCATCATCAGATGCTACTCATCCGATATCTTTATATTGCAGGCCCAGCTCCGGATATGCGTGACAGGAACTCAGGGCTGCGAGCCTATCTCCTACGCTCGGGGGCTGGACAAGTCTGCCAAAATACACTCGGGATGCTCCATGAGGGCTACTTACCGAGTACTTGCGCCAGTCGGGACATCATCTTCCTCGGCTACGCTCCATGCGAGCTAATAACCGGCCTCCGGCGCCAGTCGGGGCTGTGTACTACTCGGCTAAGTAGGGTACGCCCCATGAGGGTCGCCAGCCGAATCCTACGCTAATGCTAGGTTCGGGTACCTTATCCGGCTTTACCGAAGTCAGAGAAGACCTATGTCGTCAAAGCACATCCGGAGTTCCCATGCACCGCGTCACACCTGGGGAGAGCGAGCAGATTCTACAATATACCTACTCAGGCGTCTGTGGCAACCAGGATGCATCCGGAGCATAAGTCGGAAAGACTTGCAGACGAGGATTCCTCTGGCTGATTGCGGTTACCAACGCCGCCATACTCATCCTGACATGCGATGGATGCTATTTCTCTAGAGCTATGCTGGATAGGTCGGCTCAGGCCGGCTTATTTGGTAGCAGCCACCAAGATATGAGTTCCTACAGTAGCATGCTCCATGTGGGCCGCCCGCAGGCTGAGTTGAAATTATAGCACTGGTGCTACCCACGGGAACCGATGAGGTAAACAGATATGCTTCATGAGAGCCTTATTGCTAAACATATATGTTTGGGTATCTGTCTTATCCACCAGGTCTCGAGGATACATCCTTACAAGGATCACAAGCTGGTCTTCATTAAAATTGGGGATGCAGGTATCTTTCTCGGGTACACCTGACCACGCCGTGGATTTATTTTCATAAAGTGGTACTCGGCCTACATGCTTGGCCACCAGTTGCCATGAGCGACATTATTCCAGCCGACGTGACGCTGAAGAGTCTAACTTTCGAGTAGTGCACTACTCGGGAGAGACTATAAACCTTCTTTCCCGCTGACATGATGCGGATGAGTCTAACTTCTGGGTGGGACGCCACTCGGGAAAGACTATAAACACCTTTTCCAGCTGACATGAAGCTGACGAGTCTAATTTTCGAGTAGTATATTACTCGGGAAAGACTATAAACACCCCCTTTCCAGCTGACATGACGCTAAAGAGTCCCATATACGAGTAGCATCCTACTCGGCAAGACTATAAACACACATTCCGACTGACATGAAGTCGAAGAGTCCTACATACGAGTAGTTCCCTACTCGACAAGACTATAAATCATATTCCGGTTGACATGATACCGAAGAGTCTCATATACCAGTAGTAATCTACTCGGGAAAGACTTCAAGGTTAAAGATCTTTGACTTTACGTTTAATTGTTTTCACAATTAAGCACAAAGTCGGGGGCTACACCTAATAGGTGCGCCTATTCGGCGCACACTATTCCAACATCTACATCGAGACCTTCATAGCCTCGCTGCCAGCTGACATGAAGCAGGACTCGGGAGAAGCAGCACTCAGACAAAGAGTACTCGGGAGCAATGCACTCGGGAAAACTTCACCGTGGAGGATGAGCACTCGGCATCAGCTGTGACTCAACTATGAAGGTCTCGGGGGCTACTGTGGGTGCCATGGGCCCCGGGTACCTCATGACAAGCATATGGGCCACTCGGATAGAGGATGGGCCTAGCCTTGTAATTAGAGATATAGCTAGATTCGGCAGACTTCGCCTTGTATAGAAAGGAATATACAGTCCTAGTCGGGTACGTTATATCTCTAAGGGGAGATCTCCTAGTCGTAATCCGATGGGGACTCCTACCTTGTAACCTTGTCCCCCAGTATATAAGGGGAGGCAGGGCGCCCCATGAGGGCAGAAGAGCTCATAGAAGCACACGGCCATACAGTTCATCAGAACTACCACCGTATATCCTCAAAGGAATACATACAAACTGGACGTAGGGTATTACCTCACATCGAGGGCCTGAACCAGTATAAAATCTCCCTGTGTTCCTTTGCAATCCACCGAGTTTCCATCCGCCGAGTAGCCCCATATATTTATTGCCGGTGTAAAACATCGACAGTTTTATCTGAGCAGAAGGCTTTTAGATGCTGAAACAAGATATCCTGCGGTGGAAAAATTATGCCTTTGTTTATATTTCTCATGTACGAAGTTGGGGCATTATATCCTATTAGCTGAGTGTACAGTGGTTTGCAAGGCCGATGTGGTGAAGTATATGTTGTCGGTTCCAGTTTTAAAAGGGCGAGTTGGTAAATGGATCTTTGCTTTAACGGAGTTTGACTTAAGGTATGAATCGGCTAAAGCAATCAAGGGACAGGCAATAGCCGATTTGATTGTGCAACACAGGGGAATTCATGAAGATTATGTGGAGCCGATCCCGTGGACTTTATTTTTCGATGGATCGGTTTGCAAGCACGGATCTAGTATCGGATTGGTCATTGTCTCGCCTCGGGGGGCAAGTTTCGAGTTTGCTTTTATGATTAAACCCTATCGGACCAATAATCAAGCGGAGTACGAGGCGGTGCTGAGAGGAGTTCAACTTCTAAAAGAGATCGGAGCCGATATCATAGAGATCATTGGAGATTCTTTATTAGTGATCAAGCAGTTGTCTGGGGAGTATGAGTGCAGGGATGACGTCTTGAGATCATATTATGAGGAGTGTAGAGATTTATTGAAGGATTTCAGGATGGCATCGTTGGATCATATTCCTAGAGAACAGAATTTAGAGGCTAATAATCTTGCGTAGATTGCTTCGGGCTATCGGCGGAATAGACAGATTGAGGTTGAAATAGCCGATAGTGATATTCAAGATAAAGCTGATGATTGGAGACAGGAAATAATTGGTTATTTACAAAATCCGTCATCATCGGTTTCTAGGAGGCTTAGATATAAAGCTACTAAATATGTGCTGCTTGATGGAGAGTTATATTATCGGACTTTTGAAGGAGTTCTGCTGAGATGCCTGAATTTGGAAGAGGCCAAAGTGGTAATGTGCGAAGTGCATGAGGGTGTTTGTGGAACTCATCAATCGGCTCATAAGATGAAGTGATTATTGAGAAGAGTAGGATATTTTTGGCCGACGATGCTGGAAGATTGCTTTAAATATTATAAAGGATGTCAAGATTGTCAGAAATTTGGAAATATACAGTGAGCACCTGCATCGGCTATGAATCTTATCATCAAACCGTGGCCGTTCAGAGGATGGGGAATTGATATGATCGGCCAGGTTTATCCTCCATCAAGTAAAGGACATAAATTCATATTGGCGGCGACGGATTATTTTACAAAGTGGGTGGAAGCAGTTCCTTTGAAGAAAGTCACGTCCAAGGATGCGATTGAGTTTGTAAAAGAGCATATAATTTATCGGTTTAGGATTCCTCAGACGATAACTACCGATCAGGGATCTATTTTCGTGTCCGATGAGTTTCAACAATTTGCTGCCAGTATGGGAATTACGTTATTAAATTCATCACCTTATTATGCTCAAGCTAATGGACAAGCAGAGGCTTCGAACAAGAGTTTGATCAAGTTAATCAAGCGGAAGATTGATGAGCAGCCGCGAAGGTGGCATACTACATTAGCCGATTCATTATGGGCCTATCGGATGGCATGTCATGGATCTATTCAGGTGCCACCGTATCAATTGGTATATGGACATGAAGCAGTTCTACCTTGGGAAACTAACATCGGCTCCAGGAGAATTTCTTTGCAAAATCAATTGACAACCGATGATTATTATAACTTGATGACAGATGAACTTGAAGATTTGGCTCAGAATCGGTTAAGGGCGTTGGAGAGGATCAAGGAAAACAAAGCTAGGGTGGCTCGGCATTATAACAAGAAGGTGATGAATAAATCTTTTACTGAAGGGGATCTTGTCTGGAAATTGATTTTGCCGATCGGGTCTAGAGATAGTAAGTTCGGAAAGTGGTCACCTAATTGGGATGGGCCCTATCGGATTAATCGTTGTATACCTGGTAATGCTTACGTATTAGAAGATCTTAAGGGAACGGAGTTTGCTAAAGCGCTTAATGGGAAATATCTCAAGAAGTACTATCCGAGCATTTGGATCAACTCCTGAATCGGCTGGATGCGGCCGATTTCTATAATTCAGAGTAAAAGCCGATGTTGTTACATCGCCTAAAGATAGCCGATATCAGTTGGTATCACCTCTAGATAAAACAAACACAAACATCACCAATCAAGGATGAAGTGAGATGTACAGCTAGCAAAGCCGATTGGATTATAATACAGCAAAGGATTAATCGGCATGTTTCAGAGAACCATCAGTCATTAATGTTAAAAGTTACAAGAATTTTTGAATTGTTTTGATCGCGCGCAGGAGAATCTGGTCAATCTCACTGATGGCATGGATATCTTCTTCGTTGGAGCCTGGGATAGTCTTTATGTTTTTGCACCGATGGATTACTTGACGCACTGCAGCTGCAACTTTGGCTTCTTGGTCTTGTAGAGCTTGTGGCAGGCCGATCAGCTGGGATTCTGTTGCATCGATGTCCTTGCGATTTTTTCAAGTTTTGCCAGCAAATTGGCTTCCCTTTTCTTCAGTTGGTCCAGTTTGGGTTGGAGTTCCCGAGGGGCAGCTGCCATATCGTCAAGCCTTTTCTTTTCTGTTTGAGCTGACAGCCGATCGTTTTGGATATCCTGGACTGTTTTCTGTTGATCAGTGCGATCAGCTATACGCTGCCTGAGCTTGATGAGTTGGAATCTATGGGATTCCAGATATGCTGCGGGAGTCAGTGCATCAACGAGCTCTTCGGGCAAATAATGCTCAATTTCTATGAATCTTGCCCGAATCGGCCCATAATCTTCTACCAGTGCGTCTATTGGGGTCTCCAGCCGACGAGCAATATCCAGCAAATGTTCGTGCACGTCGGATGGAAAAGATGGTCTGGTCATAGCGCTGGTAATTGCTTCTTCATCTGCTTCTAAGTACTTACTGATGTCGAAGGAGAACAGATCAGCTAAGGATTGCAAATCGACATCGGTAAAGGGATCAGTAAAAAGTTAAAATGAAATATGGATATGAGATGAGATTACCTAAGGCAGGACATCGGCGGTTTGGGTGACATCAGCATCGGATGGGTGAACAGGTTGTTTTTCAGGACGGCCGATGCTTGGCACTGCAGTTGTAAGAGCAGCCTCAACGTTTTGACAAGCGACATCGGCATCAGAAGGATGAATAGGTTGATCTTCAGGGTGGCCGATGTCTAGCACCGAAGCAGGAGGAATGACTCCGATAATGGCTTGGGGGCTGGGTACTTGAGTTGGAACAGCTGGAGAAGTCGTCGGCTCGATATTTGCCGGTGAAGGTTGAGGTTCGGGAGCCGATGACTTAGGCTGAAAATAAAATCAACAATGAAAAGATGGGACGAATGATAATATCAAGATTTAGCACGTACCTGCGGTGATTGAGGAGTCGATTGTGTCTCGGTGGTAGGTGGCACTACGATCATGACATCGGCACTGGTTTTTTGTTTCTTTTTGGGGTGAGATGCCAACTTCTTGCGTTGTCCCGATGGAGGGGGAGCACCATGCCCTAAGTGCGGGTTGGCCGATGGTGGTTGGTATGCGATCGGCCGGCCGCTGGTGCTTGTTGTTGGCGGTTCTTCATCGGCAGCCTGCAAGATAAGGTTGTTAGAGATAATCGAAGACACTGATTAGGGATTATGAAGTTACCTCTTCATCGGATTCAACATATTCGGGGTTGAGGCGAGAGCAGTAGTGGATAGCCGATAAACTAGACAAGTGTTTCTTCCATTCTGACCACCATCGGGCAAAAAGCTTTGTGTTGGCAGTGCATACTTCCACATCAGTGGCGGTGCCCAGAGGCAGGGATGCTGTAAGAGCCCGCATCCGATCATACTCTAAAGCACTGTTGACGTTGCCCCGGGCTTGGAGTTTGTCGATGAAGAATAAGCCGATTGGGAGTTGACCAAGACCAAGCTGGCGGGAGCCGACCGATGGATGATAGAATTCATACGATGGTTGAGATCGGCCCTGAGAAAAGCTAGTCGGCAATAGGCAAGGGGTAATAGCCGAGAAAAATATGGTCTTTGAATTATCATCGGCCAGAGCATCAAGTGGATTGAAGTTGGAAGGCATCTCAAATGATGACGCATCGTCATATGCAAACCAAAGCGTGGCCTCCTTGGTTAAGCCATAATAAAGCCCTTTGAACCATAGGCTGAGTCCGGCGGGCGTCATTTTGCAGCCACAGAGGGCTGATGCAGCTTCGCCCATGGAGATACATCGGCGGTAGATGGGGTCCTGGTCTTCTGGATGATCGGCTAGAAAAGATGGATTGAGGAGGGAAGTTCCGGGAGTGGCCTTTGAGGTGTAGACGTTGAGCCATAATTGCACAAACCACCAAGGACCCCCAATATGGCCGACTGGATGACCAGCCGATAGCTTGATTGCCACCTGATGCAGCAGTTGGTAAGTGGCGCCAAGAAGGTACTGCCCCAAGGGGACCTGTTTCCGATCAGCCAAGCATTCTGCTAAGCACTGCATGTTGGTGGTTGGGCCAAGAGTTGCACCACCGAAAACAAAGCATTCCAGCCACAAGTTCATGAAGGTAACGTGTTCCTGATCATCGACTGGACCAGTTCCCTTGTTGTGAATTGATATATACTTGGACCAACCGCCGATATTCTTTGTCTGAAGCCGATGAGTAGGCTTGAATCGGAGGTTGAGAGGATTGATGTAACTTGTAGTGTTGAGGCATGTGAGCATAGTTACATCCATCAAGGTTGGGGTCATCGGCCCATGACCAAACAAAAAGGCGTTGAGGGCGTCTGACCAGAAATACGAAGCCGATGCAATCAAAGGATCATTTCTCTCCATCTCAGCCAGGGAAAGATTTATGCAGTGGCCAATTTCTGCTTTGTTCCAGAGTGTTCTCTTTGCGGCCACTACCCTGATGTACCAGTTCCTCCACCCAGGAAGCTTGGTAGGCCATGATCTGAAGCTGTTGGTCCAATCGCTAGCCAGCATGGCGGAGTTCTTGAATGGAAGGCGTTGGGTTTCGGCGTTGATGAACTCTGTTGGATCTTCACTACCCATAGGGCCATGATAAAAGTAATTTGGGTAATCGGCGGCCGGAATCAAGATTTGGCCTCTAAGGTTCTACAGTAAACAAGAACACAATGAAGAACGGATGAAGAACATGGCGGATTGGATCTGTCTAGATTATGAAGCAGAGGAAACAATCGGATAAGGAGGATTACCTTAGGAACTACGATCGCCGATGCCATTGCGCGAGAGGAAGATGAACGAGGATCGGCAGTTGAAGAAGAGGTTCGCGATGGTTCGCCTGGGTCGCCGGAGTTCGTCGAGGTTTCGGGAGTTGAAGCGATGGGGTTCTGGTGATGTGAAAGTGTAAAGAAAGAGGCTAGGAAGGCGAAGCGGTTTATAGAGGTATGATGACTGGGCAGGAATCGAGGCCGTTGGCACTGTTTCAAACAATTAAGGAAAGCGGGCTACCTTGGGCTGCCTCGGTATGAAAGGAATCTGGAGGCCCAAACATAAGAATTTCGAAATCTTATGAAGAATTTTGAAATTGGGGGGCATGTGTTAACACCAAAATTTGGTACAGTTCGTATCGGACTCGGTTAAGGGAAGAGGTTGTGTCAGCCGATGGAAGCTAATCCAGAAGAAACCGAATTCCGGAAGGAATCATGAAGACCACGACATGGCGAGTAATTACCTTATCTATTAATTAGGTAGTTTTAATGTTTTTAGGAAACCTGATCTCATGTCCGATCAGGGCTTGCTAATTTTCCTTTTATAGATAGGAAACTCCTGTTTCGTGTTCAATCAAGACTGTAGCAACTCGGGGTATAAATACGTATACCCGGGTACATTGTAAATCATCACAAAGATCAATACAAACTTCGGCGCATCGCCACCCCTTTTTGACGGGTTCTTGCTTCTCGAGCTGGGCTGCATCGGTTAAGTTCGACCTCCTGCGAGAGGGTAAGTCTCGTTACCCCGGTTACCGTATCGGCTAGGACTTCCTCGGTTAGGTCCGATATTCTAGTCGATCTACGGTAATCGGCTTACCGTGATATATTTATTCCGTTTACGGCTGCATCAGTTAGGTTTGATCTCTTGAACTGAATAGATATATCACATCACACTTGCGTGGATTTATCGGCTTACTGGGTCTAGTTTATCGTCAATTTGTGCTGCATCGGTTAGGTCCGACCTACTAAACTGCCAGTGATAAATTATTCCTGCTAGGTTGATAGATTTTTACGCAAGGGTTTCATCGGAATGTATAGCCGATGAGTTATCATATAATACATCACGATTGCATTAGATCTATCGGCTTTTCGAGGTTTCTTTATCATTATCAATCTGTGCTACATCGGTTAGGTCCGACCTACTAGATTTATAATAATAGATTTATCCTTGTTAAGCCGATGGGTATTTATGCAATGTTCTATCGGAGTGTTTAGCCGATAGGTTATCTTTTATTAAGCACAGCCGATTATATTGCTCCACGTTTTTGGCACGTTACATCTTTATCGGCTTTTCAACCGATACACATTTTATATCAGTAATTGGCTAATTTATTTACATTGTTATTGATTTTCCTAGACACATGATTTATTTATTGTCTATCTATATCCAGCCGATCTATTATGGTAGCACGATTAATTTAGTTTCTATCGGTCTAGTGCTGCTAGTGTTAATCTTATACTGTCTCGGTTCGGTCCGATCTATCAAGGTTGATATTAACAGTACGACCATCGGCAGTTACTAGATTTCGCCTCATCGGTATCTGGATGAAGCCGATTGTATTATTTAATTGTTATTCTCTATCTGCACTATTGTTGCAATCGGCTGTAGAATAGTTAATTGATTTATTTATTTTACCTATTCATGCCATCATCGACTTCTAGTCAATGTGTAAGTGCTACAGTCCGTATCGGTCATCGGCCGATGGGACGAGTCCAATTCGGCTTCCAGCCGATTGGCTCATTGGTCTAATATTTTCTATCTCCTTGTCAATTGCAGGGTCAAATTGACTGGCACGCCTACGAACCTCAAGATTTAGGACCTGCACTGGAGTGAAGCAAATCTCCCAGGCCTTCACGTGTCCTCAGACGCTGAACCATATCATCAGCTCGTCCCCGATGCTGTCGGTGATTTTCAGCGTCAACACTTCTCCTTTTTTTTTCTTTCTTTTTTTTCTCTTCTCTTTCTTTTTTTTGATATATAAGTTTTTTTTGATATCCTCTTCCCTTTTTTTTCAACTAGGAGAACACAAGTAGCAACACGAAAAAATTGGCAGCTCAGTATGATACACGGAGTGGCCCTGGAATAACAAGCAGGAGCCCTAAGCAAAAACGTGTAGGAACTTCGGGGCTCAAAAACTCAATCTTGTAGGCCGAATTTCGTAAATTTGGATCAGCCAAACCTGAAAAAGTTAGGGAGAAGCAGGTGTAAAATTTTTTGTAGATGTCTGCAGATACAAAGTTTGCCTGATTCCGAGTCCGTATGTGAAAGTTATGGCCGTTTTACCGAAGGAGCCACATAACAGGTCTCTCTGCCACACAACTTGTTTATTCAGCTAGGGCAGAAATTTGTAGATAGGTTAAGCACGGCTGACAAGGAGGCTAGCGATGTAGGGCAATTGACACAAGGTGACTTGTGACCTATCTACACGGCTTGCAAAGCGGGTTATTAGCACAAGGCGGCTGTAAAAACGAAACCGAGTAGAACCCGATCTCTCAAGGTAGGCTCTCGTGCAAAGCAACTGCTCCAACTATATACCCGGAATGGAACTCTAAACTAGCGACCAGACTCGATCTAGGACTCAAACTCAACAAAGCAAAACTGAAATTAAACGTGCGAAGGCACAAAGGGGCTTGGACAGCGGAAAACAAATACTACGACGAATACGATACTTTTTTTTGGTTTTTCTGGACTCTAGGTAAAAGAACAGAGATGGATAGATAGGGACAGATAATACCTATCGGGCAATCTATGCTCCTATACCACTTGATGCGAGACTAGGTGCCTGATCTTCCGATAGGTTCGATTTGGCGACGTGAAGACGTTCACGTTTTGAGGCTTCCGATCAGCGATTATCACCTCGCAACCGCTACACCGGCGCATCTTGTCGTTATCGAACACGCTCTCACGTAGTCGACCTAACCACGAAGGTTTTGCTCCTACAAACAATCGAAGAAATTCACAAGAACAAGGAAGAACACAATCTGAATTGCAGATGAAGGTTTAGCACACAAGGTTGGGGTTCTACAAACCGATCTAAGCAGCAAAACTGTAATGGTAGAATAATCTAAGCAAAACCCAACTCTAAACAATGATGGCTACTGAATATATATAAGTTAGGACATCCTAGGGTTAACCCTAGGGAGCACACCCCTTGGGCTTAGCCCCCGACACAATTACAAGGCCCAAGGCCCAAAACAGACTCGGACTGGAAGAGGTATAGATATTGTTTTGATGATTCCGGACAGCTCAGGAGGAATTTTTACATGAAACCAAAACCATCTGAAAGTAGACTTCATAAGCTTTCCAACAAGTACTCATTGGCCCTGAGAGTCCTTCTGGATTAGCGGTTAGGTCCGTTTGAAGTTGATGCTGTCAAGAGGCCTAAATCCGAATCCAAAACGTGCACAACTTCATCTCTTGCCTTCTATGGACCAAAAGTGACATGGTGATGTAGGAGTAGACTTGGAAAAGGTCTTGGTTTAGTCCCCAATCAACTTCTTTGATCATCCATGCGTTCCTTGCGCTAGTTCTCTTTCCCTTTACCCAAGCGAGTACCTCTGCAAATAAGAACACACAAAACTGATGGTGTAGTAACGGCTGTTCAAATATATAACACATAAATCTTACGTAGAAAGCATGCACCTCTGGTTGATGAATAAATAAGGTAGCTATAGTCATATCTGAGCTAGTGATGTCCTCATCACTTGGTGACGCCGGTTTTGGGCTTGGTGGCCTGGGAGCTATATCAACAGGATCCTTGATCTTCAAGCTCCCCGGCGCTACACTCGGCTTACTTGTTTTCTTCTTGCCCAAGTCATCAACTGGTTTCTTCCCAGCCCTCTTGGGGCTAAGCTAGGCGGTAGAAGGACTTGCCTGCTGTTTCCTTGATGGGACGGACGACAAATTTTGGGAGTCAATGTCAAACTCCACATAGTCCTACAGGATTTCCAACAATAGATACATCACACCATTACAAGACCAGACAGGATTATACTCAGCAATATAACACAACATTGCAGATCAAGATCATATATATGTTCAACAATCATTCTTCATAGAGAGAATAGCAAGCTACAAGTAGACTAAAAACAATGTTTCAAGATTACCTCTGGCCTAGGCCTCTTCTGGCAATATGGCTTAGGGGTTCGCTCCTTGTCTTCTGTCTCCACAACCCCATTGACAAAAAACCCCAAAAGGGTATCAATGATCTTGTTCTTGTCAACAAGGTCGGGATATTCTTGGGTAGGGTCATTCTTGCCCTGATAATCGAAGCCGAGATGGCTTCAAAGCTTCAATGGCCTTGTCCGTCTGTTCAGAAAACATCTCGCCACCCATGGCCCAGTCAACCCTTGGCTCTTCCACTGGTCGATTCTCTCCATCAATTGGTAGACTTGCCCCATCTCTTCATAATTTAGAGTGGCGGTCCAGGAGGACAGCACCAAAGGAGTAGTACCAATGAAAGGGGGCAGGGAGGGTTCCAGATTCTGGCAATAAAACCACACCCTATGCCAGCCCTGTAGAGAGGTCTTCAACAAAACATGGAGATACAGTTTCTTCATTTTGTTCCTAAGCTGAAGGCCGGCTCCCCCAATTACTTGGATTTTATTTCTGGATGGCTGGGGCTTTATATGGAAGAGATATCTGAACAGATTGAAGTGGGGCTCGATGCCAAGGAACGCTTCACAGAGGGTGACGAAGATGGAGATATGGAGTATGGAGTTGGGGTTCAAATTGAGTAGCTCAATCTGATAATAATATAGAAGATGACGAAGGAAGTTAGAGGCCAGGAGAGCGAGACCTCGATCGAAGAAAGAGGTGAAGATTACAGTCTCACCGGTTTTGGGCAACGGAATCGACTCCTCTGTCGTACGCCATTGGATCACCTCTTGCTGTTGCAGAATCAAACGCCTCTCCAGGAGCCATAGCTTCGTCAGGCTACAATCCAACATTGGCCACACACTCGAAGACATATCTAGGATCTCAATTAAGCCTCTTGGCATTCTTGGGGATTGAAAATTTAGGGGAAAAGGCTTGCGGAGATTGGGGATGGAGGCACTGGAGCAGATTTGCGCTGGATTTGCGTGGAACTCGAGCGGGTGCACGGGCTATAGTGAACCCTAGCTTGAGGCAGAGCGCGGAATTTGGACGCGGAAGCTGGAAGACAAAACAATTGGTGGAATGGAGAAGAAGGGGAATCTTTTCTCTCTCCCCGCTTTATAGAGCCTGTGCTGATAAGTGGGCTTGGGTCGACTAATTCAGTACTAGGCCATAAGACATGAGTTTCTAAATAGCATATCCTATTGGGCCGATCGCTGGCTGTGTTAAAATCATAGTACAGATGCTATTTTACAGAAACCGATTAAATAATCAGATATGCTTCATGAAAGCCTAATTGCTAGACACATGTGTTTAGATATCTGCATTATTTACCAGGTATTGAGGATATATCCTTACAAGGATCACTAGCTTGTCTCCATTAAAATTGGGGATATAGGTATCTCTCAAGTACACCTGACCATGTATTGGGTTAAAATCCATGAAGTGGTACTCGGCTTACATGCTTAGCCAACAATTGCCCTGAGCAAAAAATTCTTCCAGCTGACATGATGCCGAAGAGTTTGATTTCTGAGTAGTACACTACTCGGGAAAGACTAAAAGGTTAAAGATCTTTGACTTTATGTTTAACTGTTTCACAATTAAGCACAAAGTCGGGGGCTACACCTAATAGGTGCGCCTATTCGGTGCACACTATTCATATTTTTCTATGAAGCCCTTCATAGCCTCGTTACCAGCCGATATGACGCAAGACTTGGAGAAGAAGCACGCGAGAAGCACTTGGACAATGAGTACTCGGGAGCAAGGTACTCGGGAAGCTTTCTCCAAGGAGGATGAGCACTCGGCATCAGCTGTGACTTAACTATGAAGGTTTCAAGGGCTGCTGTGGAGGCCATGGGCCCTAGGTACCTCATGAGAAGTATTGGGCCACTTGGATAGAGGATGGGCCTAACCCTGTAATTGGGGATACAATAGGACTTAGCATACATTACCTTGTATGACAAGGAAAGGATATAGTCCTAGTCAGGCACGTTGTATTCCTAGAAGGAAATCTCTTGGTCGGAATCCGACTGGGATTCCTACTCTGTAGCCTTGTCCCCTGGTATATAAGGGGAGGCAGAGCGCCCCCTGAGGGCAGAATCACCATAACTCATACAATCTCACCAGAGAAACCTCAAAGGCAAGACACAACAACTGGACGTAGGGTATTACCTCACCTTGAGGGTCTAAACCAGTATAAATTGTTCCATGTTCCTTTGTAATCCATCAAGTTTAGGTTTCACGAGTAGCCCCATATTATTATTGCCGATATAAAACATCGACAACACCCCTAGAAGCCGCATGACCACAGCCCACTATAGCCCCTCAGTGCGTATAGAAATCCAAGGGTTACCTTTTCTAGCCAATCTCATCCTCCTTGAATCCAAAGACCTAGATGTCATCTTGGTAATGGATTGGTTCACCCGGCACAAAGCCAGCACAAAGGAGTGATCAATTGTGCCAACCGCACCGTTACCGTGACTAGTCTGAGTGGAAAAGTGGTTACCTTCAAGTCATCGATGCCACTGAGTCAGGAACCAAGCCTAAATCAAGTTACATCCTAAGAACAGCTAGAAGGCGGGAAGAAACCAAAAAGGAAAATAGAGGATATTCCGATAGTAAGGGAATACCCAGATGTCTTCCCGGAGGATTTGCCAGGCATGCCACCAAAAAGAGAGATCGAGTTCATAATCGACCTGGCACCAGGGACAGCTCCAATATACAAGAGACCCTACAGAATGGCACCGAACGAGATGGCGAAAATCAAGAAGCAAGTTGATGATCTGCTACAGAAAGGTTACATCCAACCAAGCACGTCACCTTGGGGTCACCGGTCATATTTGTGGAGAAGAAAGACAAAACCAAACAGATGTGTGTAGATTATCGCGCACTAAACGACGTCACAATCAAGAACAAATATCCGTTGCCAAGGATTGACGATCTTTTCGACCAGCTAGAAGGAGCCAACATCTTCTCCAAAATAGACCTGCGATCAGGTTACACTAGCTGAGAATTCGAGAAGAGGATATTCTGAAGACAGCCTTCACCACTTGGTATGGGCTATACGAGTGCACCATTATGTCCTTTGGACTAACAAACGCACTGACTTTCTTCATGAATTTGATGAACAAGGTGTTCATGGAGTTTCTGGACAAGTTTGTGGTGGTTTTCATCAACGACATTCTCATCTATTCAGAGTCAGCCGAAGAGCATGAACAGCACATCCAGTTGCTACTTGAGAAGTTATGAGAGCACCAGCTATATGCCAAGTCTAGCAAATGTGACTTCTGGTTGAATGAAGTGTAGTTCCTCGGACATGTCATCAATGCATAGGGAGTTGTTGTGGATCCGACGAACGTGGAACCAGTTACCAACTGGAAACCACCAAGGACAGTGACGCAGATTCAGAGTTTCTTGGACTCACAGGCTATTACCACCGGTTCATTGAGAATTTCTCAAAGATTGCAAGACCCATGACCCAGCTGTTGAAGAAAGATGTGAAATTTGTTTGGACAGACAAGTGCAACCACAGTTTTGAGGAACTGAAAAAGAAATTGGTTTCTGCGCCAATGTTAATCTTGCCAGACCGGAAGAAGAACTTCCAGGTGTATTGCGATGCATCCCGCCAAGGTCTTGGATGTGTGCTGATGCAAGAGGGCAGAGTAGTTGCCTATGCATCCTGCTAGTTATGTCCCCACGAGGGCAACTACCCGACGCATGACCTGGAATTGGCAGCAGTGGTTTATGCTTTGAAGATTTGGCAGCATTACCTCACCGGTAACCGCAGTGAGATCTACACGGACCATAAGAGCCTGAAGTACATCTTTACCTAGCCCGACCTGAATCTCCGTCAAAGAAGGTGGCTGGAGTTAATTAAAGATCATGACATGGGAATACACTACCACCCTGGCAAGGCCAATGTGGTAGCGGATGCTCTGAGCAAGAAGAGTTACTGTAACGTGGCTTGAGCAGAAATGTCGTGCAAAGAAATCTAGCAGGACTTTGAGCGCTTGAATCTGGGCATCGTCGGCCCCGGATTCATGGCATCCCTAGAGGCCCAGCCCCCACTCTTCGACCAAGTTCGTGAGGCACAAGCAAATGACCCAGAGATCGAAGAACTCAAGATGAACTTGAGAGTTGGAAAAGCCCAGGGCTTCACGGAAGATGAACACGGAACAGTCTGGATGGGAGAGCAGGTATGCATCCCAAAAAATGAGGAGCTCAAGGATCTGATACTCTGGGAAGCTCATGACACCTAATACTCCATCCACCCTAGAAGTACCAAGATGTACCAAGACCTCAAGACCAAGTTTTGGTGGGCCAGCATGAGAAGAGAAATAGCAGAATTTGTGGCACTCTGTGATGTATGCCAGCAGGTCAAAGCAGAACACCAAAGGCCAGCAGGACTTCTACAACCGCTAAGGGTTCCAGAGTGGAAATGGGAAGAAATCGGGATGGACTTCATCACTGGTTTGCCCCAAACGTCCTCAGGATATGATTCGATCTGGGTGATCGTTGATCGACTCACCAAGGTTGCTCATTTCATCCCGGTGCATACTACCTACATGGGCAAGAGACCAGCAAAACTCTACATGGCCCGTATAATGTGCTTACATGGGGTACCCAAAAGGATTGTATCTGATCGTGGAAGCCAATTCATTTCCATGTTCTGGCAGAAGTTACAAACAGAATTGGGAACTCGTCTGAACTTTAGCATGGCTTACCATCCGCAAACAGACGGGCAGACAGAGAGAGTCAACCAGATATTGGAGGATATGCTAAGAGCATGTGCCCTTGACTTTGGCGAGTTACCAGGCCAGCATGCAGATGGCACCAGTCGAAGCTTTGTATGGCAGGAAATGCCGTACCCCTCTTTTCTAGGATCAAACTGGTGAACGTCGAGTATTCGGAACATATGCTCTCAAAGAAGCCAAAGAGAAAGTAGCTATCATTCGGGAAAGATTGAAGATGGCCCAATCTACATAGAAGAGTTACACGGACAACCACCGTAGAGATCTAAGTTTTGAGGAAGGGGACTATGTGTACCTTCACGTCATACCACTCCAAGGTGTACATCGGTTCCAAACAAAATGGAAATTAGCACCACGCTTTGTGGGACCTTACCAAGTTCTAGCCCGCAAAGGCGAGGTTGCGTATCAGTTGGATCTTCCCACTTCAATGGAAGGCATCCATAATGTGTTCCACGTGTCTCAATTAAAGAAATGCCTAACGGTACCAGCAGAACAGGCCGATCCAGAACAAATCGAAATCCAGGAGGACCTCACTTACGTGGAGAGACCAATCTGAATCTTGGAGATCAGTGAAAGAAACACCCGGAGCAGAGTGATCAGATTCTGCAAGGTACAGTGGATCCATCCTTTAGAGGAGGAAGCCACTTGGGAGCGAGAGGATGAACTAAAGTCTGCCCATCAGCACCTCTTTGCCAGCTCTTCCGAATCTCGAGGACGAGATTCTGTTTAAGGAGGGTAGGTTTGTCACACCCTGAGTTTTTCCCCTTAATAGAGCCACACAAAAATCCACCAAGAAAATTGCCCAAAGAAATTATTTAATTAAGGCTATGAAAATTAATTGATAGTGAAAATGCAAATAACAATCCATCATAGCTAGGAGTATTTTTCTGGTATTCCTCTTGCCAACATACATTAACAGAACTTTTACTAGAATTTTTAGAGCACTGGAAGTATTTTTAGTAATTCAAAACGTGTTATCGGAATTAAAAAAGCTCCTGAAAATTCCTTTTTCCTTTTTCCCTTCTCTATTTTCCCTCTTTTTCTTTTTCTTCCCTCCTGGGCCGCAGCCCATCCCTGTGCTCAGCCTGCCCCACGGCACGCACGGCATGCACCTCACTCGCTCTCTCCCTCTACCAACCGAGCCCTGCCCGTTAGTCCCGCTCGTCCGTGCCGCGCCCCTCTCTCCCTCTCGCTGTCCCACATGTCGGACTCATCCCTAACCTCCAGCCGAATTGACCGGAGGGGAAAAACCTGCCCGCCGTCCAATTTGCACTCCGCCTCGAGCCTGTGCGCCCTCGCTCTGGGTTCAAACCTCGCGGACTCAGTCGTCTAGCCATTCCCCCACATCTCCCGCTCTGCTCACCCACGATCTTGAGTGGATTCCGTCCCCACACCGCCATGGCCGCCACCCAGTATTTCACCAAATTCGGCTACCTCGGCCTCAATCTCCCGCTACCGTGCCTACTTAAACCCCCACTAGGCTCCTCCGCTCCTTTTGCCTCAAACACCCGAGCTCCCCGTGCATCCTAACCCCTCACGTGCCATGATCCCGAGCCGCCACCGCGTTTCCCCTACTCTAGCCACCCGCTGCCGCTGCTGTAGCCACCGCTAGGCCGTGCACTCTCCACCGCCAGCTCCGTCGTGCGCTGGAGAACCCAGGCCACCACTCCTACAGGCCCTTACACTGCCGGAGCCCCACTCCCGCTGTCATCCCCGTCGGTGAGTGCTGCCACCAGTCGTCGGCCGCGGAATTCCACCGTTCTGCTCGGGCATTCCTCCCCATAACCTGCTCTAAACCTTCCCTAGGTCCTCCCGCACCTCGTCCGCGCCTCCGTCGCCGCCTTGCGCCATCGAGATGCTGTCACCATCGCCTTCCCGAGCCTCACCGCTGCCTTTCACCTCGGTTCGCTGCCGTTCACCGTCTTCCCACCGTCGTGAGCCCTCGGTGAGCACCCCATTCGGTTCCCCGTCTTTCCCACTGCTCCCCTCGGTCAGCTGCGGCGCGGTCGCGCCGGCAGGGCAATGCCCCATTCGGTCTTGGCCATCCGATCTGCCTTGGCAGATCAGGGCCGTCTGCACGGCGCCCATGCAGGTGCCCGCATCCCTGCCACATCGGTGCCGTGTTGGCGCCACGTCAGTGGCATTGTCCGCCATGGCGGCCACGTCGGCTGCCATGCAGCGCGGTCACGTTGGGCCGCGATGGACCGCGTCCACCGTGCGCTGCTCCCCCCTCACGCCATTGACCCGTGGGCTCTGTCTGTTGGTACCGGTCTCCCGTGGCCAGCTAATGCATTAATTCCATGTAATTGCGCAATAAGTCGATTAGGATTTATTTTTGTATAGTAAAACACAAAGAATCTTTGGAAATTCATAACTAATTCATTCGAGCTCCGATTAATCCCATTCAAATTTCATTAAATCCAAAAAAATGTCAAGAATCCACTAAAAATAGTTGTAGCTCATGTTTCGGTGTTCTCATGTACTGTTTTTATTTGTTTGTGCTTTGACTGTTATAGAAGTCGACGTTTTTGACCCTCCCGTGTACTACGAGGTCATTAAAAAGTTTGCAGAGCTGGAGCAAGGCAAGTTATATCGCATTTTTGATCATTTTGTACCTATCTTATGCC
Source organism: Oryza meyeriana var. granulata (assembly GCA_003991445.1). Lineage (NCBI taxonomy): Eukaryota > Viridiplantae > Streptophyta > Magnoliopsida > Poales > Poaceae > Oryza > Oryza meyeriana. The sequence goes on from RYFJ01001537.1 coordinate 66,477, forward strand.
AAATGCTTTGTTTTATCTAATCAAACATGCATGTTTTATTATTTCATATGGTATGGGATATGACCTATATATGTATAGTTGATGACCATAGTTTGATGAACCCCTAATCCCTTCTAACCTAGGTAACAATATGACTAGAATATGTTTTTAGGTTTGCTTAGCCATGCTTAGAATAAACTAGCTCACCTTGAGGGTTAATTATTCAATATTATACTTATGGTTCGACTTCGTGTCAAAATAATGGAGCTTTGGTCATGGACAATTATACAACTAAAATGTAACCCTATTGGTGGGCTGTGGGTGCATGGTTTTGATGGTCGTACCCATACCAAGTAAAGACCGGTTCGCGGGAACCCCTTGAGCAGTTTTTCGTATATACCAAGAGCCAGTGTGGGAAATGGCTGGGCTTGTAGCGTAGCTTCTCCCTCTCCTAGGCACTGTTGGTGAGCATGGGCGTGACGGAGTTGGGTCTGCTCAGGGTCAAGTTGATCAACTTCTAGATCCATTGTGGCCCAAGGGGGCCAGCCTGGTCGATACAATGGGGCCCTGTCGTCAGGTGCAACCTCAGCGTGGTGTGGATGGTTGGGGAGGAGTTGCGTGAACAGTCTTGTCACAACCTCTTCGTGGGGTGTTGTGGTGACATGCCGGCACACAGGAACATGTGTGGGGCTGTGTCTTGTCGGTACAGTTGTACACCTCTAGCTAGAGTTAAAAACTATTCGAATAACAGTGCCCCCGGTTATGGGCGTTTTGTCAAGACTCACCGTGATTAGTCTCACCTTAATAAACTGACTTAAAACATTGTGTAGAAGTAGGGTGCATGGTTGGGCTTGGTCAATGTGGTGTAGCGTTGATCAGTGATGATTAATATTGGTTAATTAAATAACTTTTTACTCATCTGCAAACAATTATTGGTTGCAAATGCTTTTACGTAAATGAACCCAAGGTCTATCTTTGTCTCCTATGCATTGTGAATATTTGCGGGTGTGACTTGTTGAGAACTGTGGGTGGTACTCAGTCTTGCTCCCTTCCCCCCCCCCCCCCAAAGATGTAGTACTTCTCAGATGATGATCACCAAGTGGAGTAGGCTTGTACCGCCGTCAAGCTGCCTGTGAATTGGATGTCTCTGCATGGCTTAGCTTGTTTATTTATAGTTTTTCCACTGCATTTATGTAAGGACAATTTTATGTTGTTATTAAGACATACTCTGTATGGCAACTTGGTATTTGTGTACCCTGGCATTCCTGGACAGGGATTTAATACACAAGAATGTTTAGAATTCTGGTTATGAATTTCTAGACGTTACATTTCGCCTTCTCGCTGCTGTTTTCTTCCGTGTGAGGACTAAGTGCCTCTTCTATAAGTGTTTACGCGTAATTTACGTTTGGATCTGTTTATTGATTTGTCATTTTGTCTACCCTGGCTTGATTCCTGGAAAGGAATTTTAATACACAAAATAATCTAGAAATGTCCGGACACCCTGAGGCTTGTACTGTAGTTTGCAGCTCGCCACGTCAACGCTAACTCTTGGAGTGGTGGGGTCTCAAATAAAGCCAAATAGAAGCAATAACCACCACACCTCAAAGCTGACCTAACGTCGTGAACCACAATTACGTTACAAACTCATGACATCGAACTCGGAATAAATGAGATACTCAACAAAATAGCTTTTGCCAGTCCTCCCCGAGATATGCCCATCAAACCACACGATGGTGGCGATCAATCGATTACATATCACAGAGGACTCAAACAACACTAGCTATTATTCAAATATCTCAACTATTTTAAGTTCATACTTGTATTTGACTAGCTCCCAGGAAAAGTACTAGTCTCACACGTTCATCTCAAGCAATGGTATACAGTAAACGGGTATATTAGCAAATAATCTAATTCTATAAATCAGAGTTACATAAGGCAAACAGCTAAAATAATATGATTCAGCGGAAGCTTGTCTACCATACCACAGGCATCCGACTAGGGGTAACCCCTTAATGAATCAATCCTGAAGAAGCAACGAATTCCGTAGTACTCAACCTACAGTAGGGCTATTAATAATAATACAAGTAAGAGTCAGTACATTACCGAAATAATGTACTGGCAATGTCAATCCTAAAATACATGCAAGCTCTAGATCAAGGAAAGGCTATTTGTAGGGTCCTTTTTGCATAAAGCAAGTTTTAGTTCACAATCAGTTGCAATGGTATTTAGTAAAGCAATAAGGGCATGTAATATATATATATATATATATATATATATATATATATATATATATATATAGAAGGTGATCAACATAATATAAGAAACAGGCTTGCTACCCTCCCCGGCAACAAGTCATCATAATTATCTAAAATCACCAATCCATATCCCAATTTCATAAACATAGATATAAATCATAAAACTATACTCTCGACACATCCCTATGTCGCTCATGACCGTGAGTACGGCTAACCTACTAGTTTTGACTCTGTAGAGTTTGTACAACCTTACCCACATGATGTGAATTCTCTAGTTTGTCTTGTACTGGCCAAAGCACTACCATACTCTACACGTTGAATGTGGTCTAGAGGTCACAACGAAGCTGTTACATTGTCCATTTGTCTAACCTTGCATGAGCACGATGAGCGGGAACCCACACTATGTCCGGATCCTTAATGTTGTCACGGTGGTTAGCCAAACACTGAGCGCCGTGGAGAAACAACCCACGTGGTACTCACCGTTGTATTGGACATCTCCATGCTGTAAGTAGAGAAACGACCTACTTACATAACACACTCACACAGGGACGATTTCGGTCTCGTAAAACAATTTTAACACACATACATGGGTAGTTCCTATAAACTATCACCCAAGAATAGTTTATACTACAACCGCCTCCCGAATGCAAGGTTAGACGCATAAACAACTTAATAGGCTAAGGTTGTCCCATGCCAACACATGTGGTTGCACTGTAAACAATAGAGGGTGACATAGAGCTCAGTCCTTAATCGACTTAGGCGAACACTCCCCCTATCGTTGTGCAACTACTCCATATGCACACCACTTGCCGCCCAAGTCTAAAATCACATTTTCATCACTTTGGTTCACAAATAAACAGAGGCTTCACCTCTGTTCAGGAGTTATAAATATTCTCAAAATTTTTATTTATAAAGTGATCACATCCTATTTTAGCATAATTCTGTGGATGCCATGGGCCCCGGGTACCTCATCACAAGCATATGGGCCACTCGGATAGAGGATGGGCCGAGTCTTGTAATTAGAGATATAGTAGCACCCGGTAGATTTTGCCTTGTACAAAAAGGAATGTACAATCTTAGCCGGGTAAGATATATCTCTAAGAAGGAAAGTCCTTGGCCGTGCCTGGCTGGGACTCCTACCTTGTACCCCTATCCCCCAGTATATAAGGGGAGGCAGGGCGCCCCCTGAGGGCAACAGATCATTGACCGACACCAAACCTCAAAGGAATTACACCACAACTGGACGTAGGGTGTTACCTCTCACCGAGGGCCTGAACCAGTATAAAATCTCTCTGTTCCTTTGCAATCCACCGAGTTTCAGTCCGCCGGGTAGCCCCATATTCATATTGCTAGTGTAAAACATCGACAATTGGCGCGCCAGGTAGGGGCTCTGGCGAGTTTCACACCTACAATCTCGATGGATCCAACAAGCGAAGTTGACGGCAACAAGTTCTCCCTTGGAGACACAATTTCTTTCGGAAGCCTCGACTTCGTTGCCGACCAGATCAGCAACCTTACCTTGGCCGAAGCAGATCCAACCCAACCGGCCAAGGAATCAGCCGACTCCGTGCCAGTGGGCTCACAAGACGCCACGGTCACCTTCATCGATTTACTGCGGCAATCTTTTACTTCACCAAGCGTCGGGACAACTCTCTCTTTCGGCGTCCGGCTCACGCTAGGCCTTGAGCTAGCTCGGGTTGGGCTAGGAAGGGGAGAGATCGTCAATCTCCCGCACAGGCTCAGCAACGCCGCCAATCTACAACTTACGCGGCTAACCCGGTCCCCCGCGGTTCAGTTTGGACATGGCTCAGAGCCGCTCCAGATTGGATCCAAGGAGGTCGGAGTCGTCCTCACTCCGATAAATTACTCGGATTTCGACTCCAAGTCGGATAACGGTTCGAATACTAGTTCGGACTCCAGTCTGGCGAGTTTCCTCCTGCCCCGTGAGATCTTTATGGCTTCAACACCACCACCGGAGGTACGCCGACTACAAGAGGAGTAGCAAAGGCACGCCGACTACGGCAACAGGAGGAAGCCGACTGTGGGGCACGCAACGACGAGCTTCGCAGGGCTGGGCGAACCACCCAGGAACAAATCCTCCAGACCAAAGTCAGCGACCACGACATCTTTGTCACGCCACAACAGAACATCATGGCCGCTGCAACCCTGCTGGACACGCTCCAGCTTGGGCCTGATCACCAGGCCACCCCGACTATTGCCAAGATCAAGGTGATGATCACAACTGCTGCCTGTCAGTAGCAACAGCAGTCGGGCGACACAATTGTTCCGACTAACCGTTCAGGTTCTCCGGCAGCAGGCTCATCTACGTCAGCACGACGCCGGGCGGCGGGCTCAAGTCGGCCATGTGAGGAATCGCGTCAAACTTCACTCGGCAACACCAATAACAACAATCGGCGGCATCACCAGTACAATCGCCGGTTCAACCAAGACCTCCGAGTTCGTCTACAACGTGACCTCCGCCACACCATCAATGCCTGGCGCCACGAACGCGAAGAGGATGAGCAGTGCCGATTGGAGGACGAAAACGAGCGTTTCGGTTTTCACCACGAGCGGCTTAACTGCTGCCATCGGAGCCAGAGCCCTCACGAAGATAAAGGCATTCTAGCCTTCACCCACGATCTCTAGGACGTCGACTGACCATCGGGCTTCAAGCCTACGGGGATCAAAAAATACGACGGCAAAACCAACCCCGAGTCCTGGCTCACTGTTTACACCCTGGCAATCTGAGCTACCGGGGGGATCACAAAGCCATGGCTAACTACCTCCCAGTCGCATTAGCGGACTCGGCGAGGACATGGCTATCAGGGCTCCTAAGGCGGTCGATCGGTTCCTGGGGACAACTCAGGGAGCGGTTCATCGCTAACTTTCAGGGGACCTATGAGAGGCCGTCTTCTGAACATGATCTATATCAACTACACCGGAAGAAGAACGAGTCTCTGCGTGAATTTATCAAGAAGTTCTCCGAGAAGTGCAACCAGATCCCAATGATCAGAGACGAGGCTGTCATCGCCACCTTCCGCAAGGGAGTAAAGGACGCCCCGTTCATCGCAAAGTTCACTCGGAAGCCACCAGCCTCTGTCCAGGCACTCTTCGACATGGCGAACAAATACGCTAACTCAGTCGAAGCAGTCGCAGAGGCCCTCAACGAGAAGGAGTCCTGGCAGAAGGACCAGAAGGCGAAAGCCGACAATGAGCCATCACAGAACAAGTCCGGCAACAGCAAGCGGAAGTCGGATAACGAGGTGGCCAACATGGAGCGCACTCGGTCGTCGCCCCAACAGAACAACGACTACCAGAAGGTCATGAACGGGCCATGTCCCTTCCACCCCAAGGGTAAGCACGTGGCCAAAGACTGCTTCATGCTCAAGAAGTTTGCCTCCGAGCAGGCTTCACCATCTGGCGCTGACAAGAGCGAAGACAAGCCAGATCAGGACCCGGCCGATGATTTTCAAGATCCCCAGGCCGAACTTAACCATATCTTCGGAGGGCCATCTGCCTATGAGTCTAAGCGCAAGCAGAAGCTAACAGCACGCAACTTCAACGGAATCTCCACAGCAGACGCCCCCCAGTACTTGCGCTGGTCAGAAACGTCCATTACGTTCACCCGCGCAGATCACCCAGATCGGGTTTCACACCCGGGATGCTACCCACTCGTCCTGGACCCGGTCATGAAGAACATCAAGTCGAAGAAAGTGCTCATAGACGGAGGCAGTGCGCTCAATATCCTCTTCGCCAAGACACTGGACGAGATGAAGATTCCTTGTTCAGATCTGCGGCCGAGTACGGCACCCTTCCAGGGGATAATCCCCGGCCTGTCTTCAACACCACTCGGGCAGATCACCTTGCCGGTCACCTTCGGCATGCGGAATAACTTCCACACGGAAAACATCTACTTCAAGGTCGCCGACTTTGAGACCGTGTACCACACGATACTCAGACGACCGGCGCTCGCTAAGTTCATGGCAATACCGCACTATACATACATGGTGCTTAAGATGCCCGGACCAGCAGGAGTCCTCTCCCTCCGCAGCAACGTCAAGCAAGCCTTCACCTGCGACAAGGAGAGCTGCGAGTTGGCCCAATCCCAAGAGGAGGCAGTCGGACGCAACAGCATTCGGCAAGCCATCACAACTGAAGTCGAGGAAGACCAAGTTCCGGCATAAAACGCAGCGAAGTCGGCAATTTCAGTGGACTCTGACACAAAGAAGATCCCCCTGGACCCTTCCGACCCTTCCAAGACTGCTCTAATCGGGACCAGACTCAACCCCAAATAGGAAGACGCGCTCATCACCTTCCTCCAAGATAACAAGGATATCTTCGCATGGAAACTATCCGACATGCCGGGCGTACCAAGGGAGGTGGTCGAGCACTCCCTCAACGTGAAGACATACGCCAAGCCAGTCAAGCAACGGCTGCAGCACTTCGCCTAGGACCGGAAGGATGCTATTCGGGAGGAGATAACCAAGCTCCTCGCAGCCAGGTTCATCAAAGAGGTCTATCACCCGGATTGGCTGGCAAACCCAGTTTTGGTCCGGAAGAAAAACGGTAAATGGCGCATGTGAGTCGACGACACCGATCTCAATAAGGCATGCCCCAAGGATCCATTTGGTCTTCCCTGAATAGATCAGGTGGTGGATTCAACCGTAGGGTGCGACCTTCTCAGTTTTCTTGACTGCTACTCGGGATACCACCAGATCAGCCTGAAGGAGGAGGACTGCCTCAAGACGTCTTTTATCACACCGTTTGGAGCATATTGCTACATCACTATGCCGTTCGGTTTGAAAAACGCTGGAGCAACGTATCAACGGGCAATTCAACAGTGTCTACACACTCAGATCGAGCGCAACGTGGAGGCCTACGTCGACGACGTGGTGACCAAGACCAAGTCCAAAGAAGACCTCATCGCTGACCTGGAAGAAACCTTCCAAAATCTTCGAAGATTCAAGATGAAGTTGAACCTGGAAAAGTGCACCTTTGGTGTGCCATCCGGCAAGCTACTCGGCTTCATCGTCTCGCATCGCGGCATCGAGGCCTACCCGAAGAAAGTTAACACAATAATGAACATGGCTCCCCCGACTAACCAGAAGGACATCCAGAAGCTGACTGGCTACATGGCGGCACTCAACCGGTTTATTTCCTGACTGGGCGAACGGGGTATGCCCTTTTTATTGATGTCAAAGTCATATCGCTCTTCTTTGCCGACATCTTTAACCCATGGGCATGATACCGATCTTTTGTTCCTAGCCCACTCCGCCAATCCAACCTCAGCATCGGATCCTTCATCATCTGAGTCCGATGAATAAATTTGAACCTAAGCAACCCTTCTCTGATATTTTTCCTTTTTCGCCTCCTGAAACCGGCTTTCATGAGCCGATACCTTTTGTAGCAGGTGCGCCAAGGACTCGAACTCCTGTGATGAAAACCTCTCTTTGATTGGCGCTAAGAGACCCTAGAAAGCTAAGTCAGCCAGATGTCCATCGCTCAGATTCAAGCTATAACATCGGTTTCTAACATCTCGGAACCTCTGGATATATTCCGGTACCGTTTCGTTCGGTCTCTGCCTAACCGATGTTAAATCCGTCAGTCTCATCTCATGGATTTCAGCAAAGAAGTATTTATGAAACTGTTTCTCAAGATCGGCCCATCCCCGAACTGAATTTGGTGGTAATGAAGAAAACCACGTAAAAGCCGATCATAATAGCGACAATGGGAAAAACCTTACTCTCAGAGCTTCCTCAGCCGATGCCTCTCCACACTGTGCTAGAAATCGGCTGACATGTTCTACTGTGGATGTGCTATCTTGCCCTGAGAACTTAGAGAAATCTAGGACCCTGTATCGGTGTGGCAATGGGACTCTGTCGAACCACTCAGGATATGGACGCCGATACATAAAGGTCTGCTCCTTTGGTTTGATCCCAAACTGCTCCCTCACTATTTCTGCAACCCGTGTCGATAAGTCCTCTTCCCTCGGGTTGTCCTGCTGATACTGCATCAGTGGAGTTGGTTGCCGATTTTGTCTAGGGTATTCCCTCTGGTAATTTCCTAGATCGGCAGTACCACCTAGGTAATTCTGCTGATATCCCCCATAATAAGCGGACCGATGGTATCCAGCAGGAATATCCTGTTGCCCCCCAACCTGGTTCTGCGTAAACAGGTTCTCTGGTACGTCTCTGTGTATCTCATATGCAACTTGATTTCGTTCTATCTTTGGGGGAAGATATACAGGACCCCGAGTAGGTTCTTGAATAATTGATCCATCCACCGTCTTTTTTATAAGATTATGAAGCGTGTTCACCAGGATCCCGGACTGATTGATGAGCGCGTGGTGTACTGCCTCATTCACCATCTCTTGTAGGGGTTTTACCGGTGGACTTTTCGGTGGCGTGCGGCTCGATTCTCCCACCAGAACAGGTTTTGGAAATTGTGTCTTCTGAATCGGCCCTTGCCACGTCATGCCGAACGACTCCAAGCAAAGCTTCTAGAAGTTGGCCATAGTCTGTTCGACTTGCTGTTTTTGTTCTTCGGTCACATCTTCCATGGTGACCGGAATTACGTTGTCTGTCTTGATCTCTTTTCCGGCCATGTCGCTCTGATTGAGATTTTGTCAAAACCTCGAGTCAAAACTTCGTGTCCCACCAGGCGTGCCAAAAACGTGTTGGCGCCGAAAATCGCCGACAGCGTCAAAGACGTGCCGATGACCTGGTTCGGCGTCGGATGACACGCGAAGGCCTGGGAGATCTGCTTAGCTCCAGTGTAGGTCCTAAAGTCTTGAGGTTCGTAGGCGTGCCAGTCAATTTGACCCTGCAATTGACAAGGAGATAGAAAATATTAGATCCATGAGCCAATCGGTGGAAGCCAATCTGGACTCGTCTCATCGGCCGATGGCTGATATAAATTGTAGCACTTATACACCGACCTAGAGCCGATGATGGCATGAGCAATAATATAATAATAAAGCGAATATCTAACTAGCCAATTGCCGAAGAGACATTCAAGGACCGGCTATAAACTGATAAGATAAGTAAGCAAAGTGCGTGAATAAATAAACTAAAGAAACCCCAACCGATTGTGTTTTAAATTACTAGTGTCACCGCAAATGTCGCCCGCACCAGTGCCCGGGCCCTTGCTTGTGCCCTCGCTTGAATCTTCGTCTGCTGTCCGTGCCCGTGCCCGGGTCCTCCTCTCTTGTGCTCTTGCCCGAGTCCTTGTTTGTACCCGTGTTTGGGAACTTACCTAAGCTTGCGCTCGGATAGGCAAAGTAAACTAATCGGCTAGCTCTTAGCCGATTATAAAAATAATGCAGACAAGAATATAATCGGCTGGGTATCAAGATAACTTATCGGCTAGGCATTCCGATAAAACATCGCATAAACGCCCATCGGCTTATTAAGAGTAGAATTATTATTATCAGTCTAGTAGATCGGACCCAACCGTTGCAGCACAGACTGGTAACAATAATAGGACCTCGACAAGCCGATAGATCTAATGCGATCGTGATGTAATAAGGTAACTTATCGGCTATACATTCCGATAAGACGCTTGCAGAGAAAATATCAACCTAGCAGGAATAACTTATCGGAGACAATTTAGTAGGTCGGACCTAACCGATGCAGCACAAACTGACGATAAGTTATACCCAGTAAGCCGATACGATCTATGCACACGTGATGTAATATACCTAATCAATCTATGAGGTCAAACTAAACTGATGCAGCCATAGATAAAGCAGATATATCGTGGTAAGCCGACTACCATAAACCGACTAGAATATCGGACCTAACCGAGGAAGTCCTAGTCAATAGGTAGCCGGGGTGACGAGATTTACCCTCTCGCTGGAGGTCGAACTTAACCGATGCAGCCCGGCTAGAGAAGCAAGAACCCGTCAAAAGGTTGGCAATGCGCCGAATTTTATTGATCTGATTGTAGATAATTTACAAGGTGCCCGGGCATACATATTTATACCCCGAGTTAACATGAGTCCTTATCGGACACAATATAAGGTTTCCTAATTACAAAAAGAAATATTAACAAGACCTGACTGGACACGGGGTCAGGTTTCCTAAAGATATTAACCTTCGCCTAACAAACACAGTAATTAACTGCCACGTGCGGTCTTCACGGCTCCTTCCCGGATCCGGTCCCTTTCTGGATCAATTTCCGTTAGCTGACTGCAATCGTCTTCTTGACCGAATCTGATACAGGGCCTTACCAAATTTTGGCGTTAACAATGGGTTGGAGATAACACACGTCCTATGACAATACAATGACGCTGCAAACGAATTGGCAAACATGGGATCCAAGTGAGAGGCAGTCCCGACAGGGATCTTTGTCGAGCAACTTATGGAGCCATTAGTAAAGAAGAAACCGGTACCACAGCAATCATGAGGCGAACCTACCCCGGCAACAGATGAAGTACTGCACATATGTCAAGACTGGCGGACTCCTATTCCCAAATTCCTCCTAGACGATGAACTCCTAGATGATCGCAATCAAGCCGAACAAATCAAACGTCGAAGCAAGAGTTTCCTAGTCGTTGGAGAAGACCTGTATCGAAGAAGTGCATCCGGTGTCCTCATGCGCTGCGTCACCACCAAGGAGGGCAAGCAGATTCTGCAGTCAATCCACTCGGGCATATGTGGCAATCATGCCGCATCCAAGGTGTTAGTCGGAAAGGCTTACCGGTAGGGATTTTTCTGGCCAACAGCAGTAACAGATGCTAAAGACATTGTTCGCACATATGAGGGTTGCCAGTTCTACGCAAGACAAACCAATCTCCCAGCCCAAGAACTACAAACAATCCCAATCTCTTGGCCCTTTACAGTATGAGGGCCTGACATGGTCAGACCTTTCAAGAAAGCGCTAGGAGGGTTCACACACTTGTTCGTCGCAGTGGATAAATTCACCAAGTGGATTGAGGCTAAACCTATTGCAACCATAACAGTGGCACGAGCAAAGGACTTCGTCATGAGTATATTATACCGATTCGGGGTACCCAATCGCATCATCACAGACAACGGTACTCAGTTCACGGGCAGCGTCTTTCAAGACTTCTGTGACGACTTCGGCATCAAAATCTGTTATGCATCTGTGGCACACCCACGGAGCAATGGGCAGGTTGAACGTGCCAATGGTATGGTCTTACAAGGCATCAAGGCCAGGATATTCGACCGACTACAACCATACGCGGGCCGATGGGTCCAAGAGCTCCCATCCGTCCTCTGGTGTCTCAGAACCACGATTAGTCGAGCAACAGGGCAATTCCCTTTCTTTCCGGTTTACAGTGCTGAGGCTATGCTACCAACCGAGTTAGAGTTCGGCTCTCCGCGAGTTCGGACTTACTCAAAAGACATCTCAAACAATACCCGATTGGTCGAGCTAGATAAGTTGGAAGAAGCGAGAGATATCGCAACAATCCAGTCGGCAAGGTATCTTCAAGGCCTGCGTCACTACCACAATCGCAATGTCCGTGGCCGAGCCTTTTTTGTCGGGACCTCGTTTTGAGAAAAATACAAACCACCAAAGACAGGCACAAACTATCCCCAATCTAGGAAGGGCTGTTCATTATAGCCGTCACGCGGCCAGATGCCTACCGACTGAAGACCGAAGACGGTGCCCTCATCAGCAACTCATGGAATATAGAATAACTACGTCCTTTCTATACCTAAGTTTTATACATTCCCATGTGTACAGTTTCTCTTTGACTCACTACGCCGCTTGTTTCAACTGAGTAGTGAGTCGGGGGCTGCATGTATTATATGTGCTTTGTCAATTATATACGAGCCTATGTTACTTAAGTTATGAAGTTTTACTATGACCTTTCTATGTCCGCCCAAGTAAAGCTTTCTGCGGCGAACGTTTTTATTAAGTTCCTATTGATCAACTCAGTGTCTGTATGGTCGAGTAAAGCTAATGACAACTAAGTAATAGCCTAAAGCTTGGCGGCATTGCACATATATTTACACATGTCTTTACAAAAACCCATGATACACCGACTGCATGGTATATTGTCTTTACATACCTAGGTCACGGGTGATAATCTCTGCAGTCGGCCTTGCCTTGGCTATCAGCTCCAGCGCCTCCTCAGGCGTCGTCTCCTCGGCAAACCCCTCCCCGATGGCTTCGATATTTGCCCTTGGGTAGATGGACTTGGTCATCGCCAGGGTCTGGGCCACGCCGGCAATGACATGCTCATCCGAGTACCTCTTCAGGGCACTCGGTGCATCCTCAAGGCGTGCCTCCACTTGGCCGATCGAGCTGCAGCTGGTTCCCACAGGGCGAAGATCTATGATGTCAAGGAGCCCTTTCACGGACCCGACGAGGGTCTCCTGTGACTCCTTGACGACCCTTATCTCCTCTGTGTAAGCCTGAAATTGGGCTTGGGAATTGGCTCTAGCAGCTACCCGAGTTCGCCGACAAGTAAACTTGTTAGGTAAAGCTACAGATGGAGTGATTAATGGATTGGTTAAGATCATTGTCAGAATGGAGACTTACTTTTGTAGTCGGCCTCCCATCTGGCTATGGTCCTCTCCAGTTCGGTTCTTTCCTTCTCGAGCTGGGCATTGGCCTCTTTCAACTCGACCTTCTCTCACTCAAGCTCGGCATTGGCCTTTGTCAGGTCGGCCTTATCTTTTTCAAGCCCGGCCCTAGCTTCTTCAGCCTCCTTCAGTCGAATATCTCCCTCCGTTCGGGTCTTCAACTCGGCTTCGAGGGCTGCACAACAGATCAGTCAAGACACAACGGGCAGTCGGGGACAATGCAACTGAAGAAATATACTAAGGGTTTGGTCAGGAAGATGTATTCTGGAGGCTCACCTCTCATCTTTTTGGCTTGATCCCAATTTTCAGCCCTGAGCTGAGTAACGGCGTCCAAGATTCCCTCTCCTGGCTGTGCCCTTCTACTTCGGCCTTCAAGGCCCGAAGCTGGTCCAACTCTTGAAGCTGAGGGGCAACCCGGATTAGGACTTCGCTCATCTGCGCCGAGCGATCAACAAGTTTCTACTCGGAGAAAAATAGAGCAAAACAGAGTCAGTCGCCCGATCACTCACGTAAGCAAGATAACCAAGATTCCAATACGGCGAGAGTCATACCTAGATCCCCTGGGACGCGGTGATTGCGGCGCGCAGCAAGCCCTCGTGCTCCCTCTCCGCCGCCGCCTCATCGTGCTTATAACTCCGCGCGGTTTCGTCGGACGCCGTCCAGTGGAACATCCGCGGGAACTTCAGGGGAGGAGCTTCGAGCCTGGGGAGGTCTGGTCTGTCCGGAGGAGGTGACAGCGAAGATGACGATGACCAGGATGGCGACGGACTCCTGGCCCCCAACTCGGCAGCCTCTAGGACCCCCGGGGTTGGCTTTGGAGCTGCAGTGACGGCTTCGATAGTAGGCGCTGGCTCAGGAGCTGCCATGACGGCTTCGACATCAGGCGCTGACTCAAGGGCTGGAGCAGTGGCTTCGGCAACCGTCCCTTGGCCGGCCGGTGTCGGCGGCCATGCAGTCGGGGCCGTTTCGGTTTCTGCAACGGGGACCACTGCCGGCTCAGCAGGTGTGCTTGCTGGTGTTGGCTCGGTTGGGGCAGATTCGACAGCAGGGGTAGCCGGCGTGGCCTCCTTGATATCAATGTCGGCCCGCTTCCTGCGTAACGAATCTAATATCAAAACACCACAATGATAAACATGGTGTTCAGAAGATCCAGAGCAACATACCTCTTGGAGAACTTAAGTTTCCCCCTGGGAGACCCAGATCCCGGTATCGGACTGTCGGCAACTGTCAGGCCTATCGGCGTGGCAGTCAGCTGTGGCATTTCCATCCTGGTCGGCCTTGCTCTTGGAGCAGCTGGCTAGGGCGCCCGAGTACTCGGCAGCGCCACTCATGGGCTCAATGTCGCTGAGCCTGTCGGTGTTGGAGTCAACATAGTACCCAGCGGCACTCTTGTTGGGCTTGATATTGCTGAGCTCGGCCGCGCCAGTCCCGGTCTAGGACTTGATGGCCTGGGTGTTGTGCCGACGGGGTCTCTTATCCTTAAACTCCCGGCTGTGGCACTCGGCCTCACAACTTTCTCCTTGCCCCGATCTACAACAGGTCTCTTCCCCGCTCTCTTGGAGTCTGGTTGGGCAGCGGAGGGGCTTCTTGGCCTTTTATTCGGCTTCGTGGCCGACAGTGGACGAGAGTCATCATCAAACTCCCTGCACCACTGCAAACAATTCAACAATACACATCAAACAATGCTGGGCAATCACGGATACCTATTAACAAGCATTCATCATAGAAGAAAAGCAGAGGTTACCTCGGGACGAGGCCGGTTCCGGCTATAAGCCACGATGGAGCGCTCTGCGTCCTCGGTTTCGGTCACCTCCTTGGAGAAATAAGTGAATAATGTTTTGGTCACTTTTTGCTGGTCAGCCACCTCTCGGCTTTCTCGGTCGGGGTCGTTTTTCCCTTGATAATCCCAGGATACGTTGGGTCAGGAAACGCTTGGCCACCCAGGGGCCGGTCAGGCCGGCTTTCTTAAACTTCTCTAATCTTGCCAGCAGCTGATGCACCTGGCCCATCTCTTTGAAGGTTGGATTCGATGACCAATTGAGCGAGACCGCCGGGGGCTTTCTAGTGAATGTAGGCATGGAGGGTTCTAAATCAGAACAGTAGAACCACTCCTTATGCCACCCTTTCAAGGAAGACCTCAGAGGAAGATTGATATATATTTTCTTTATTTCACTCCTCAACTGAAGGCCAGCCCCCCCAATCACCTGGACCCTATTCTCGGAGGGTTGGGGCTTGATGTGGAATAAGTGCCTGAAGAAGTTGAAGTGGGGTTCTACACCCAAGTAGCACTCGCAAAGAGTCACAAAGATAGAGATTTGCAAAATCGAGTTGGGATTTAGATTCACCAACTCTAATCCGTAGAAGCTAAGAAGACGGCGGAGGAACGAGGAGGGAAGAAACAAACCCCGATCAAAGAAAGAGGCAAATACAACAGTTTCGCCGGCTTGGGGATTTGAAACCGACTCACCCTCAACCGGGCGCCAGCGGATGATGTCACGGCTTTGCAGCCGTAGTGACTTCTCCAGCTTTTCCAGCTTCGACCGGTTGCAATCCGAGGTCGGCCACCCTTCGTCTGACGCCCCAACGGAATCTGGAACCTTCGGCATGGTCGAGGGGACAAGAAACTTGGGTAAATGCGGTCGGGGGCTCGGAATGGACAGAGGAAGGCCAAATCGCTCAAGCTTCAAGGGGGATGAGCAAGCAATGACGAACCCTAGTGGAGCAGGAGGCGAAATTTCGGCGCGGAGCTAGGAAGATGAAATGATTGGTCGCGTGGGGAAGATGAGGAATCTTTTCTCTCTCCCCCAGCCTTTATAAAGCCTGTGCCAACTCATGGGCTTGGGCTTACACAGTCGGTACTAGGCCATTAAGATATGAGTTTCTACAGTAGCACGCTCAGTATGGGCCGCTCGTAGGCTAGGTTAAAATCACAGCGCTGGTGCTACCAACAGGAACCGATGAGGTAAATAGATATGCTTTATGAAGGTCTAATTGCTGAACACATGTGTTTGGGTATCTGTCTTATCCACCAGGTGTCGAGGATATATCCTTATAAGGATCATAAGCTAGTCTTCATTAAAATTAGGGATGTAGGTATCTTTCTCGAGTACATCTGACCACGCAATGGATTTATTTTCCTAAAGTGGTACTCAGCCTACATGCTTGGCCAACAGTTGCCATGAGCAACATTATTCTTGTTGACATGACGCTGAAGAGTCTAACTTCCGAGTAGTGCACTACTCGGGAGAGACTATAAATATTCTTTCCAGCTAACATGACACTGAGGAGTCTAACTTCCGAGTGGGACGCCACTCGGGAAGGACTATAAACCCCCTTTCTAGCTGATATGAAGCTGAAGAGTCCCATATACGAGTAGCATGCTACTCGAAAAGACTATAAATCATATTCCAGTTGATATGATACCGAAGAGTCTCAAATACCAGTAGTATACTACTCGGGAAAAACTTCTAGGTTAAAGATCTTTGACTTTATGTTTAATTGTCTTCACAATTAAGCACAAAGTCAGGGGCTACACCTAATAGGTGCGTCTATTCGACGCACACTATTCATACATCTACATGAAGCCCTTCATAGCCTTACTGTCAGCTGACATGAAACAGGACTCGGGGAGAAGATGCACTCGAACAAAGAGTATTCGGGAGCAATGCACTCGGGCAGTCTTCACCGTGGAGGATGAGCACTCGGCATCAGCTGTAACTCAACTATGAAGGTCTCAGGGGCTACTGTGGATGCCATGGGCCCCGGGTACCTCATCATAAGCATATGGGCAACTCGGATAGAGGATGGGCCGAGTCTTGTAATTAGAGATATAGTAGCACCCGGTAGATTTTGCCTTGTACAAAAAGGAATGTACAATCTTAGCCGGATAAGATATATCTCTAAGAAGGAAAGTACTTGGCCGTGCCTGGCTGGGACTCCTACTTTGTACCTCTGTCCCCCAGTATATAAGGGGAGGTAGGGCGCCCCCTGAGGGCAAGAGATCATTGACCAACACCAAACCTCAAAGGAATTACACCACAACTAGACGTAGGGTATTACCTCTCACCGAGGGCCTGAACCAGTATAAAATCTCTCTCTATTCCTTTGCAATCCACCGAGTTTCAGTCCGCCGGGTAGCCCCATATTCATATTGCCAGTGTAAAACATCGACAAATTCTAAGCATGGTTAAGCAATTTACATCTAAATAAGTAATAATATACCCGTATGAGTACAAGAGAAGTACTCTAACCAATCCTAGAATTACAACCAGCAGGGAATTCAAAATTATCAAGGTAGATCATGCAACAAGTTGGGTATAGCTACCATTGCCCAATATTTTAAATATCAATTGTTATAAATACGCATGCAATTTTATAAACAATACATTTCATTCCCTGAATCATAAGATTCAAATTGTTCAAAGGAGAAGGGGAGAATACTTGCCTTATCATTATATACCCTTGGTATCAACTATTTCACTTCTTCACCAATTTTGAATCCGTTCTCTAGAAGAAAATTATAGTGTAATCGAATAAATAGCAAATAATACAAAAAATACAAAATGCTCTAATATGTGTGAGGTTTATGCAGTAGGTTGTTACTGATTTAAATTGAATTTAAGTGGAAGAATTTCTATTTTATCACTTATTGTTTGGAAGTTATAAATTTTACAAGTTATATATATATATATATATAATACGGTATTTATACCTTATATAAATTTTAGAGGTACTTTATGAGATGTTTTGTTAAGTGTGAGTTTCATACAGGGGTATGTAATGGTTTTAGATGATTTTTAGTGAAGGAAGTTATATTTTATTACTTTGTATTTGGAAGATATGAATTTTAGAATTCATATACGTGAAATACGGGGTTTGTTGTTAGTGATATGCTCTAGAGGCAACATGGAGATGTTAAATATATCACATGCTATGTTTATAATATATTGATTTGTTCCTTGAAATAGACACTATCATTATTGATCAATGAGTATGTGACTTATTCATGAGACTCTTAATGTCAAATGTTGCTATTTCTAAATGATCCCTGATCATATATCATATGAGGAACAAATATGATTCTAATATCAGCATATGTATTGATTGATGATCATGTCTTATAGATCATGGTATGGAGATACCAAATCGATAATATGGACATATGTTAGTGAACGTATGTTGGATAGACCCGCCATAAGATACAGCAGAGATTTCATGTGTCATCAGTTAGTCTCAAGTAGTGTTTATGTAGAGTCCTTAGACTTGAGATCATCATGGTTCCCAACATACGTAGTGGCTTATTTTGGGACTACTAAACACTACTCCGTAACTGGGTAGTCATAAAAGTGGTCTTCGGGTTTGCTATGAAACATGTAGTGGGATATGAATGATCAAGATAGAATTTGCCCCTCCTTATGGGAGAGATATCTCTGGGCCCCTCGATGTAATGGATTATGGAAGTGCATGGCCATGCTATGGTGATTGAGGTGTCAATCACAAGTTTGTAATCCATCACAGGATCGAGAGAGTGATTGAGCTATTAAGAGGATGACACAAGTATCGCCTTGAGCTCAATCGATATCGTGAGGCAAAGGGATTTGTACATAAGGACATTACAGGTTCAGCCGATATGATCTTTACGTATATCTTGGGGCTAATATGCCTTGCTAGAGGCCGCTATTAACAGGGTGACCAGAAAGGCGTTTCTGGGTCGCGACAAAATATACGTGAACCTACAGGGTCGCACACTTAATGGGTTGGAACACTTATTCGAATGTGATTTGAATATGGGCTCGATTCGGATAGAGATCCGAGTAGACTCTTACTGGGCCTTGGTCCACGAGGCCCGAGTAAGGAGGTCTATATATAGGGAGGCGAGGGGCTGAGGAGTTTCACGTGTGTTTTCTGTTAGCCTCGAGCAAAACCCTAGCCGCCGCCTTCCGAGCCAAACCCTAGTCGCTCACGAGTGCTAGTACACTCGCGATCGGCGTTCCAGCCCCGGACGTGTGGATACCCGTAGAGGCGCTGCTCGTTGCGGCGTTGATCGGCCGGAGATCGACTACTTCCACTACTACCTCGACGCGCGCGTAGTTGGACCGGCTTCTCCAACTCTTCTTCTGCTGCACTGCGCGTCTAGTGGTAACGATCCATGATCCCTCTCTCACATGATGTTCTGGTGTGCGCGGTAGAAATTTTTATTTTTGCTATCGTAGCCTACGCGTACTCCTTCATTTGTACATTATGTGAACTTTTAATATGTACTTTATGAAGTATTTTTGTAAATTATTATTTACAGTATTACAGGGTAAAAGAGGAGGTATAGTGAAAGAAGTTCTAACTTGGTATTTTCATATTTGAGATATATATATATATATATATATATATATATATATATATATATATATATATATATATATATATATATATATATATATATCTTTTGGAAGTATTATATGTGAATTCATTTAATTACAAAATAATATTAAAGGTCCAATTTATTTTATTGTGTGTGGAACCTAAGCCATGGGTTGGTACTGGTCATAGATGAATTGTAGTGAAGAAGTATTTATTTTATCAACTTCTATTTTGGAAGAGGTGGATTTTATAAACTCTATACTAGGTTAGGCCATTTATCCCTTAGGTAAAGTTGTGGAATATTTTTAGGAGGTAGTTTTGTCAAATTTACTTTGCAGTGGAAAAGAGTACAATTTTATAAAATTAACCTAACTGGTTTCATAATTTTTGAAGCATATATGAATTTCTTATGTATTTTATAAGTTTTGGTGTACATTAGGTCAATTTTATGTTACACGAAAATTTAAAGATATTTCTTGCACATATGTGTCAACTTTTGGTTTTCAGAAATAAAGGTAATAATTTTATAATTCTAACAAAACTGAGCTCATACATTTTGAAGTTAATATGAATTTTCTACATATTTTACAAATCATTGGGTTTTTCATGTTAATTATTTGTAATTTATTTCTTGTACTACATGCTCCAGATTTTCGTTCTTAGAAATAAAGAGTATAATATTATGGACCTAACAACATTTGGTTCAGTTGATTTGGAGTTAGGATGAAATTTTTATGAATTTTACAACTAATGAATTATATTATAATAATTATTTTACTACATAAAATTTAGTGGTAATTTCTGTGTTGAAAGTGCCATATTTTATTTTATAACATTAAAGAGCATAATTTTGTGAGTTTACTGAGATTTGGTTCGTCCAAGATGGAGCTAAAATGCATTAGTTATGGATTTTTGAAGTTTGCATAATTTTCAGTGGAATAAATATTGATTAAATCATTTTTCTCGGATTTTAAATAGAGGGGTCCACCGGTCAGTGAGTGTCACTTTGCTAAAAGACTCTCGGATGTTCCAGAAATAGAACCCTCAGTCCCTGGCCACGTGTGAAGCAAAATTTGCTAAGAGTTTGTCTATTTTCTATTATTTACATTCGGATCCTTGGGTCCACATGTAAGTATCAGCTTTCTTTCGTTTTAGACCCTGGAGGTTTTAAACTACTTCTATTCGCGTCCTGGAGCTTCTAACCACACGGGCCCACCTGGTAGAGAGACAAGGTAGAGGAGAGCGAGGCAGAGCTGCGGTGACAACAAAGCGGACCGTCCAATCCGGAAGAGGACAGTCCGGCAAGGCAGAACAGAGGAGTTGCAGCCGGCGAGCTTCTCCGCGGCGGCGGTGGCGAACGGCGGCGTATCTCTTCAGGCGGCCAAAAGAGAAAATTAGGAGGAGGTCACGGCGAAGCTATAGGTGGTCCTCTTTCCACCTCGGGTGACCGGAATCTCGCCGGCGGCGAGCTCCAGCGGCAGTGTCTTTCGGGGTGATAAGGTGAATCGCTCTATGGACTTAAGTTGATCAATCCAATGCATGTATATGCGTCCAATAGGTGCCTGGGTTCTCACCGTGGGGTTTGGCGAGGTCTAGACGGCGGCGGCGGCGGAATTTCATGGATCCACGGCGGTGGCTTGCTCCCGTTATCCTGTGGATGAGGCATGGTGTCTACCAGGTTAGGGGCTCCGTAGGGAAGCTTTGTGTGCGAAGAATCGACATGGGGCTCATCGGAATGGCTGGAATCGGAGATAGAAGCTGGCGGTCGGAGTTGGTAAAGAAGGTGGTTGATCTTGAGCTCCATGGCTCCATGGCTTGATTCCTTCGATCTGCGGGCTTCTGGAGGCGAGGCGATGTTGTTGGCGCGGTGACTCGGTCTGCGACGCTCTGGAGTGGCCGGAACAATGATGACATCGCAGCGGCGCTCTCTGGACCAAAAGCGAGGACGGCGATGACTTCGGCTGGCGGTTCCTAGGGCAAGGCAATACAAAAATGGATCGGTTAGGGGATGGTGATCACGTTCCTGTGGTTAGCGAAGGTCAGCGCTCACCGGAATTGAATCGGTTTGGATCGGGCAGTCACCGGCGTTGGGGAAGACGATGCTGTTGCCGGCTATTCCGAGGTGAAAACTTGGAGTTTCTCTGAAGAACGCAATTAGGCCGAGGAGATGTCGCTAATGGCGAAGTATCAATCCAAAAGGTGGAGCTTGACGTGGAGAAGGTTGGCCATGGTGTCTCGGGGTGGTGCCGACGCGTGGAAGCAAACGTGGCAGCGTTCCTGGGAGTGAGCTGGGCTGGGGCGGTTTGTTTGGCTGGCAGGTGGGTCTAGGGTACCTATGGGCCCCACTTGGCAGTGAGAGATGAGAGGAATCCTTCTAGATGCTAAGTGTAGGAGTTAGTGTATGCAGCTGTGTGGCTTGGAGAAGCATCAGCAGACTGCGTTCTGCTTCCTCCGTGCAGAGGCTGAGGCGATGGATAGGTTAGGACCGTCCTAACCAGCCAACGGAAGAGAAGAAAGAAACAGAAAAGGAAAAACGGCCGGGTCGAGGAAAGGAAATGGAACGGCGATATGGAAAAATTCACATGTATAATTGGATATATGTTCTATTGATCTGTCAAGTTTCACAGCTAGAAGCCTTATACTTTTATTGTGGCAAAAAGATGAAATCGGCTCATTAACACAGTTTTCTGTAGTTCATTTGTCCTCCAGTGCTTTGCTCCAATTATTTTATGTAGTTTGTTTGAGATTTAAATTAAACTAATTTTTCTGGTGATGGGATACAGTTTGGTACACAGCTTGGTTAAATGGCACTGCTTGAATAGTTATGGTTTTTATTTAGTGAAAATAAGAACTTGAGCAATTTATTTTAACTAGTTTTCTAGTTTTGATGATTTGGAAGATTTTATTGGGGTAGCTATTGAAGTGCTAAAATCATGAAAATTTTACAGCAGACTAAATGGGTTGTAAAGTGTTTATAGAAATTTTTCCATGATTTTGTACTAAACTAATTATTTTTAGAAATTATTTAGGCTATGCAAATGCTTATGCACCCTATTATGAAAATGCACTTGAAGACCCAAAAACAATTCAAAAGAAGGCCTGCACATGAAATGGAAATAAATTTATTTATCTCCATATTTTTACGTCACTCTTTTATTTATACACTTTTAGTCATATTATATTTTCTATTTTTGCAATTTAACTCTTAATGCACCCAACGCTAAAGTATTTTAATTGATCATAATTTCTTATACATAATTGAATAGGTTTTATTTCCTTTTTATTTGACCCAAGGAAGATTTCAGGGTTTTGTAGTACGGATTCATGTGCCATTTTATATATTCTCTTATATTTTCATATTTTGACCTAGGGCGACTTTTTGGAGAAATTTGAAAATTTAACGGTAAAAGTTTTAGCGTACCTTTTTTTTAGGATTTACTTTAGTAAATCTACCTCTCTTTTTTTTACTCCTTTGTATAGGAAGCATAGAAATTTTCTTTTGAGGGATTTTTATTAATTTATTTTAGTTCAAATTTTGAAATTCAAAATTTTGGTATGTTACAATAATTTTGCAAACAAATTATTTTTAATTTAGGAGCAATATGGTCAAGGAGTGACTTGCCTCAGGTCTTCGACTTCAAATCTCATGAAAATCCGACGTCCAAAAGAAATCCCATTGTCGTCGAGTATGCACAAAACCCTAGAAATAAAGTACTATTATTAATAAATAATATTTCCATTAGGTATATCTCAATTTTAGAAAAAAAATTGGCGACTTGAACGGGGTCAATTAGAATTACGATTAAAAAGATATGGATTTTTGAAATTCTAATGATTTTCTGGATTATAGAAAAGGATTTAATTGAATTTTTGGAAAAATAATATTTTGGGAAAATTCTCAGCTCCGACAGGTGGGGCCCAATGCCAGTGGATATGAGAGAGAGGCTGAGGGCTGTGGCCCACATGTGAGTGATAGAGGGATGGAGTGGGGCCACATGTCAGTGAAAAAGAGGGGTTGGATAACAAGGCAGGCCCACATGTCATTCCTCTAGGGAGAGAGAGAAGGATGGGTCCCACATGTCATTGGGAGTACTGGTCTAAGGGATTTTAAAATAAAGGGGCCCACTTGTAAGTGACATGGGAGAGGGATTAAGGGCTTGTTCATTTAGCCAGGTATTGAACGGGATTGGGCCGAAATCCCCGTGTACCATCCCGCCCGGGGCTGAATTTCCTCTACGGCCCATATAGGCGTTCGGCTGGGCTGGGGTGGGAAAATTCCTCCCCCCAACCCACCCCAATCCCCGGGGAGAAAAGAATCTCCCCCGAGACAATTTTTTTTCTCCCCGCAGCGGCTGCATCTTGTCTCCCCGATGCGCTAGGGCAGCGAGCTCCATCGCCCGTCGCCGGTGACGTCGCGCAGATCTCCATCGCCCTGAGCATCTGGTATCAGCGTCCCCTCGTGATCTCCCCGTCCCCTCGGCCTCGATTCCCGTTTCCTCCCGAGCTCATCCGCTGCTTGCGCTGAACCCATCCCGCGAGCAGAGCAGCGTGCCGTTGTCCTGCTGCTTCCGCCTCGGTAAGCATCCGTGCCGACGCACATCCTCTTCTTTTCTCATCCCCCTAGTTCTACCCACACCTTTTCTCTTTGCCTTAACCGTCTCCTTCTCTCCTCCTAGGGTTTGACCTAATATTTTCTCAGATCCGGTCGAGAGGTAGAAGAAGAGGGAGAGAGTTCTTGTCATCAGCCAATTCCTTGCTGATCAACCTCCAGAGAGGTAGAATTATAATTTATGGTTGGATTAATTTTTCGTGACATGAATATAGAATACTACAAAAATTTTACTAAGCTATGCATTTGCTGATTTTGCACAAAGTAATTTAGTATGCTGATTTTGCTCTATTCCTCTTGATAATTTTTGGCACACAAGTGTGGCAATCAATCTATTTTACAGTGTTGAGGTTAGGTGACAGATTGTTGAAAAGAATAATGTTGCTAAATTAGTATATATACAATCGGCACTATCTGGAATAGAAATAG
Organism: Oryza meyeriana var. granulata; assembly: GCA_003991445.1. Taxonomy (NCBI): domain Eukaryota; kingdom Viridiplantae; phylum Streptophyta; class Magnoliopsida; order Poales; family Poaceae; genus Oryza; species Oryza meyeriana. The sequence continues at coordinate 90,659 of RYFJ01001537.1, forward strand.
TAATAATCTAAAAGAAAATGATATGCCAATGGCTTTCTCTTCATGTGTGGAATAGTTAGCAATTGAGATGGTGTTTGTCCAAAGTAAGCAATTTGATCTTGCATGGCTCGCCATTGCACCTTACTGGATCTGTGATTTTGTCAATATCCATTGCAATTGAGATGGCTTTCTCTTCTTGATTTTATTAGTTGGTAGAAACCTATATGCAGTAGCTTAAATGCATACTAATACTTACTAGATCTGTGATTTTGTCAATATCCATAGTTCCTTCATATGTAATGTAGAAGAACACATTGTTGTCCATTACTACTTCTTTACCCCTCTATTTAAATCTGCAAAACAAATATTCCTTGGTAAATTCAAGACTTTTCTGTTCATGTGGGGCCTAACTTATTTAACTTTGCCACTGTTGAAAGTCAGAAGTCAGAACTTGTAAAAGACGATGATAAAGTCAGAACTTATTTATTCTTTCACTGTTGTGTGCTACATATATTTCCTGCGCATGTATTAAATAATAGCAGTTCTATATTTTTTCTTTGGTGATAAAATCATTTCGAGAATGGCGCACCAAATTAAAAAGAGGAGAGAAGAGGACGATGATATGATGCCTTTTGTTTTGCCTGCTTTGCATATATTGTCTAATACAACAAAAAGTGAGAAAAAACCTAGACATACCTCAAGACTACCTGGCAAAGAGAGGCTTGAGGAAATCCTTAAAGGACATGAAATGGATTGCAAAGTTGCATTCCGTATGGAGCCTCATGTTTTCAAGACAATTGCAAATTATTTTAGAGAGAAGAAATTGTTAAAAGATAGTAGAGGTGTGAGGATCGAGGAGAAACTTGGAATGTTCATGTTCATGCTCTCGCACAATGGATCAAGGTATGATATTTAGGCAGAGTTGTTTTGTCCTCTTTCAAATCAATATTATTTGTATTCATGTTATAATTATCTATTTTGTGTCTTCTACAGTCAAATGAGAAAGTTAAGAAGTTCAGCAAAAACAAGTCCTTTCTTCTCTTTGAATCCTTGGGAGAACTTTATGACGGTAAATTTACCAATTGATTTTTTTTCCCAACACATCATGCTCTATTTTTATCTATATTAGCTCACTACTACCTTCTTTTTAGGGCAAACTGCAGAGGGCAACATGAATTTCACTTCTATTGAGTTATCTCAACATGCCATTCTCACATAAGTGGATAATGGCGATGAATATGTTGAGACAAGGGACTCTTTCCCTGATGTGAACTATGTTGTTGATGATAATGATGATGTGAGCACTGAAGTTCAAGATGAAGAACATGCAATAGAGCATGAAACTCAGCCAAGCTACATTCATACCAGCTTAAGAGCTAATGGAGAAAAGGTTGTCAAGAAGACCAAATCTACCCCAAGAGAAAGGGTAGAAAAGGCTGTGAAGAGGACTAAGAGAAGTGATGTTGTTGATATGATGACAAGTTACTTGGAGATGAGAAAAAAACAATCTGAGGAGGAAGCTGCAGCTCTGTCCAGGGAAAGGAAGGAGGCAAAGATGAGAGAGGAGGCAAACAAAGTAGATGATTGCTTAATAAAAAGTTGCAATTCTGTTGTAGAAGCGATGGAAGAACTCTCAAATGAAGAAAAGGTCAAATCTTTTGGAGTGTTCAAGGATTCCCACAATAGAGAGATTTTCATGAGTGCAGGGCATGTGACCCGTCTTATGTGGTTAAAGACAATGCTGGTAAGTAGGAATTAGTGTTGTCATATATGGCACTCTCAAAACTTATTTTGATTACATTTTATTATTTTCTTATTATTACTATCTGTTTTCAAATGCACATGTCTAAGTTCTTGTAGCTCATCTGCTGGCATGACTACTAGCTCATGTTACCTACTACCAGCTCAGTTAAGTTTAATTAATTTTATTTCCACTGCTAGCTCCCATGCATCAATGCATCATCTCTCTGTCTTTCTGCATATCCCATATTCTTTCTTTGATTCTTGCTATATAAGTACATATATGTATCTTCTATAATTTCTATCTAAGTATGTTGTAATGTATATATGAATGTGAGGTCAGGTAGTCCAGGATTTGCTCCATATACACTAACTCACCGTCCCTCAAGCTACTACTTTGGTTTACTGGTTTTGAAGCCGGTTGATTTGTGCTTAATTTTATTTTCTGTTCAAGTTTTCTCAAATGCCAACCAATCAATCTGTCCGGCTGTCTCTAATTCTTGTGTATTTAGAGGCAGCTAGCTAGCTGCTAGTAGAGGGTGTGTGAGGTGAGGTGCATGCTGAGAAGTACTAGTAGCTAGAGCAGAGGAGGCAAGGCAGTCAATAGACTGATTGAAGCCAAAAATCAGTCAATGATGCCGATGGATCCAGATGGAGGGAGTATGTGGGGGCATACTACTACTATATTGCTGCTGCCTGTGAGTGAGTGAATGAATGAATGAGTGGTTGGTTGGTTGTAGATAGCTTCCCTTACTATTAGCTTGTGTTGTTGTGTGTCATCAGAAGCGGCAGCAGCAGCAGAGCAATCTAATTAAGATGTAATGTGCCAATTTAGAAGATGTTTATGATATTTCTATCACATATTCGCTAAGAGTTTGTGCATATTTTCTGCAGGAAGCTCCATATACTTACACAATGAGAACTGAGAAGGTCTTCCAAATCAATCAGAGACCATTATTTGGAGCAGGCCTTCATCGATATTTTTTTGCATGACTTTCTTTTTCAACTTGAGTTCTATAATGGCTTGTATGGACTACTTATGAACTTGGAACTTCTCTAGCTTTTTGTAATACAACACTAGAATTTTGATGGCTGAAGGGTGATGTGCTACTATTACATGCTTGTAGTCATGTTTGGAGGTTACAGACTGAGTTACCTGTAAATTTACAGATGGCTAAATCCTGTGACGATGCAATACATTATTAGACTTTCTATTTTTTCTTTAATTTTTGGATTATTTTATTGATTTCGGAATTTGCTGCCATCCTTAAGTTCAAGATGAAGCTATCCCTGCTATTCCATGTGGTGAGCTGTTTGCATCCAAACAAACCAAGTGGATTGGAGGGGGTTAAACCCCATGGTGGGAGGGGATTGGGTGGATGGGAAGGGATCAATCTAATCCCCCCTTGGATGGATTTTCTTGGGGATATCTATCCCACATTGCCGAACAAGCCCTAAGTGTGCTGGTCCCATATGTCATAGGGACATATTTTGAAATGGGATTAGTTAAGTTTTTTTTATTACTCTAGGCCCACGTGTAAGTGAAAGGGCGAGGGAAGGAGGCCGGTCCACCTGTCAGTGGCACCCAGGGTGATTAGGGGAGGTGGGGCCACTGGACAGAGAGTGGCTTGGGAGTAGAGGGGCTATGGCAACCCTGTGGATGAGATCGACAGCCAGCGGCAGCCAGAGAGGATACAGCGGTCGATGGCTCGCCGGCGGAAGGGGACTAGGACGGCAGGGAGCGGAGGAGTTGAGGAAGCTACCGGATGGTTTGGATTGGTGGGGGAGGGCGCGATGGCAGCTGGCAGTGATAGACAGAGGGCAGCAGCGAGGTGGTGTGGCATGAGGTCGCCGCCGGCGACCATACGAGAGGCGGAAAGTTCCGAGGTGGCCACGGAGAAATGTGGTGTTATGAGAGGGAGAGAAGAAAGGGAGGATTGGGGCATTACCATTTTGGTGGCAAGGTCACAGAGGGTTGGCAATGGCAGGACAGCGGCGACCGTTTTGGGGATTTCGTCTATGGCAGAGTCCGGGTGTCAGCGAGGGGCTAATGGGGATTTTGATGTTGCAAAGGAAGGAAGATCTCGAGGGGATTTTAGAATTTGAACCAAGGATGGAATAATTGAGTTTCTAGAAAAAAAATAGGAGAAATTCTATGGGAAAGCTTCAGAGGGAATTTTGAACTACAAAATTTTGTTTCCAAGATTTGGATTCAGATAGGAATTTTGATTGGCGATTTACGAAGGATTTTGACATTGATTTATTTGAGGAAGTTTAGATGGTTTTTAGAGAGACCTTCGAATCTCGAAATTTGAGTCCCAGGTTTTGAAGAGAATTTGGAATCGGGTTTTGGGATTCAAGGAGGGTTTAGTTGAGATCTACGGCACTTAGTCCTTAATTACACAAAGAGCCAACAATTTTAGAAATTAGGGTTTTTATTAGAATAGTTTTTAACGACCCAAAAACCGGGGCGTTACAAGCCTACCCCCCTTAAATGTAATCTCGACAAACGATTCGAAATAAGGGGAAACCTAAACGGGCATGATCCCTATGCTGCTACCAAGATCTATCTTCTGATGAAACACTTCGTGCCTTCCCACCAGTACTTGATGCAGTCTCTTGGCGATGCTTCTGGCTACTTACTTCTTTTGCGGGGATTAGTCCCAAGGTTTATTCTGTCCGGTCTATTTCTTGGGGTGCTTCTTGGATCCTATCCGACTTATACTTTGTTGTATATAGCTTCGTCCAACAGCTGAGAAGGGGATACATCCTTCTGTATATTTTCTTGATTGATGTCTGGCTGCACCGATGTGGTATATGCTTCATTCTTGGGACATTCCTTTGCATAGCACCCCTTTTCTCAGCAGCTATAACACAACCTTGTGGCCCTTCTGGCTTGGCTTCGTTTATGAGGACTCGAGGAGATAGGGTTACTTCCCTTAAGATATTTACTATTGCCCTTTCTAAGTTGCTGGATGAGATTGGGTGTAAACAAATTGGGGCGAGAGCCACCAGCACTGGTGTTGTGTTCCTGCTGGCTGACCTTGGTCCATAATCCACCTTGTTGCTGGGAACCAGAGTGAGTGGCTTTGCGCTTTCGAGAATCCTTTTCTTCTTTCTTATATTCTGTTTGTGGTATGTTCTGATTGAGTAACTTTTGAAAGGTGGGAAGATCGATGGCTGAAGATGAGATTTTAATTCCCACTTCCAATCCTCTTAAGAAACTCCTCACCTCTTCTTGGCTGGACTTCTTGTTTCCATGTGGGAATAATCCTTGAGAAACATCTTCTTTATTACCATGCCCCATGGAAAGTAGTGAGAGGTGTGGTTGTTGCAACATGGCCATGACTTGCTTCACTTGTTCCAATATCTTATTTTGCATGACCACTAGTTGTTGATAATCTACTGGCATGGGTGGTGGTGGGGGCAATACTTTTGGGTTGTCTGCGGGGGTCTTGGTTTGGAGTAGTGGCTGGTCTATTGGCAAGGTGTTGTTCTTGATCTGATCCTTGGTTGACAACAGGAACTTGTCTCGTTGTTTGAGCTTGGTTATCCTTATGTCCAGAGTGGTTCAAGGCATGAGTTTGACGCGCCATCTATCGCGAGAGAGTGGAGGTAAGAGTATGAGCGGTCCTAGAGAGCTGTCAAGGCTCGCACCAGGAAAAATGGTTTTCTCAAACTAGAACCAAACAAGTGCAGCCTTGTCCTCAGAAGCATTCCATCAGCTTCGACTTGGCGCACATAAGAGCCAGACTACCAAACATAACACACATGCGTGCGATTCTTGCAAAACTCCTAATGAGTTCACAACGATTTCTAAGGTTAGACTTTTCTTGCCTTCCACTAGCATATCCTGCTTCGAGCAATGCGAAGACTCCATGTCTTTAGGCGAGAAGGGGGAAAGGGTCTAGGTTCTATGTTTTTGAGGGGGCAAAGGAGTATAAAATCCTTTTCGGAAATTTTAGAGTAAGAGAAGGGAGTAGAAAATTTTCACAAATAATCTTTGTATTAGAATATATTGTCCTTAAGGGCATCCTATGAGAGAAGGGATTTTGTTCCTAAACCAAACCTATACTTTGATACCACCTCTGTAACGCCCCCGACCTGGCACCACCTACAGTGACGCCAGAAAGGAAGTGCCACAGGAGACCAGCATGAACCAACTCCCATAGAACCGTGTTGTCGGTACTAGTCCTAGGAAACCTTGCTGGTACCCATGGTCAACTGAAATGTACCATAGCAACTAAATAAAATATTTATATATTAAACCTTTATAAGTTGCAACTTCGGACAAGCCTTGAGCATCAACCTGCAAACAGAACAGCAGCAGTAGAACGACAGCGTAGCGAGAACCCAATCCACAAGCAACGCCTTGCGATTAGGAAAGAAACCCTAATCTTCACTTTAACTTCACTCTTCCTGAAGGAGGGAAAATAGAAATGGATTGAGTACATACGTACTTAGCAAGTCACAGGAAATGTGAGTTATGCAGGCCAGCAAGGAAGGGCTAGGGTTTATTTCGCAAACTTTTTATTTTGAAACCATTTTCCAAAATTGTCTTAGTGTCACTGGAAGGAGGCTCTCGCCTTGATCCTGTCCGCGAATTGCTTTGCAACAACTCTAGTCGATGAAACAAATTTTAGTTGCTTAAAGTCTTCTAGTCAAATCTATTATCATACCGGCTGTTTGACCATGGCACCGGCCCAAGGGAGTCTGCCCTCAGGCAGCTTTCCATACTCCCCTCATCTATTAGTTTATTTTCACTTTCGTCCTTTCCAGGACGTCAGCTCATTTTTTCACTATTATTTTCCTTTTACTTTCATCCTATTCAGGACATCATCGCAACTCATATTCCAATTCCATGGCTCCTCGAGCCATCCATAATCTCCATCTCAAACATACACTGCTTCCACTCGGGAAGCCTAATCTATGATGCTATTCGACATCTCAGTCCACACAGGCCCGTTTCAGACCACGTAATGGTCATCCATCGGCCGTCCTGGCCGATTCTGGTACCGCTTCCCAATCCCACAAACCACTTTCACAAACATCTGTAAACAATTCTACGCTAGAGGAATCACTTCACATCGCCCATGACCATGGGCATGGCTGTTCGAATAGTTCAATACTTTGCAAAGGTGTATGCTTTACCCACACAACATGAGCTTACCCCCTCACTGGCCAAGCGAGGGAGGTTCGTGACAAGGCCTTTCAGGAGACATTCTAGGGTACCTCATGCCTGATAGATGGGTCGAACCAAATCTCATTTAAGCATCATGCTTTAATCAAATACCCCAAACACCTTGACCGAGTACTTAGTAAGCTTCCATTCCTTGCTCTACTTAGGAACCCGAGATATCCCCAAACACCTTATCTCGGTGTTCCACATCTACTGGCATGCAAGGTAACCCTGTTCTAGCTAAATTCTCAGCCAGGGGCGTCCTATACCACCCGTGTGGTTGCACTGTGCTATGATCAATGCAATTCCCCAAGGAATCGGTCCATATATGTGAGTACAAAGTATCCCCACCAGGCGATCACTTTGCATCACGAGTTTTCACAAACCAATTTTGTTTCACAATCCCGCCAACATCACGTGTCGGGTATATAAAACTTTCGGAACCCTATTTTTCCTAAATCGACAAACAATAGTGTTGGGGTGGAACCATTGGGATTCATGCTCAGGGAGCACGGTTACTGAGGTACCACGGGGTGGAGCGGCAAGGAAAGGGGTACCGACATTCTACAGGTTTTATGCAACTACTAGGGAGGTCTGTCGGTTTGTCACACAAACCGAGGCCAATCAATTTATTGTGCACACTAGCAATGTAATTTTGCAAACAAATCATTTTTAATTTAGGAGCAATATGGTCAAGGAGTGACTTGCCTTAGGTCTTCAACTTCAAATCTCATGAAAAGCCAACGTCCCAAAGAAATCTCGTCGTCGTCGACTACGCGTAACGAGAGAAATACACAAAACTCTACAAATAAAGTTTTATTATTATTAACTAATAGTGCCATTAGGTAGATCTCAATTTTAGAAAAATTTGGAGACTTGAACGGGTCAATCAGAGTTACGGTTAAAAAGATATGGATTTTTGAAGTTTTAATGATTTTCTAAAAAAGAATATTTTGGGAATATTCTCAGCTCTGATAGGTGGGACCCAATGTCAGTGGCTGTGAGAGAGAGGCTGAGGGGTGTGGCCCACATGTAGTGAAAGAGGGATGGAGTGGGGCCACATGTCAATGAGAAAGAAAGAGGGGTGGATGGCAAGGCAGGCCCACATGTCATTCCTGTAGGGAGAGAGAGAAGGATGGGTCCCACATGTCATTGGGAGTACTGGTCTAAGGGATTTTAAAATAATGGGGCCCACTTGTAAGTGACATGGGAGAGGGATTAAGTGTGCTGGTCCCATATGTCATAGGGACATATTTTCAAATGGGGTTAGTTAAGTTTTTTTTATAACTCCGGGCCTACGTGTAAGTGAAAGGGTGAGAGAAGGAGGCCAATACACCTATCAATGGCACCTGGAGTGATTAAGGGAGGCGGGGCCACTGGACAGAGAGTGGCTTGGGAGCGGAGGGGCTATGGCGACCCTGTGGATGAGATCGACGGCCGGTGGCAGCCAGAAGGGATACGACGGTCGATGGCTTGCCGGCGGAAGGGGACTCGGGCGGCGGGGAGCGGAGGAGTTGAGGAAGCTACCGAACGGCTCGGATTGGTGGGGGAGGGCGCCGATGAGCGCGCTTGGCAGGCGATAGAGAGAGGGTGGCGGTGAGTGTGTGGCGTTGAGGTCGCTGCCAGCGACCATACGAGAGGCGGAAAGTTTCAGGTAAGGCCGCGGAAATGTGGTGTTATGAAGAGGAGAGAGAAAGAAATGGGGCATGGGGCCTTACTGGTTCATGTGGCAAGTCACAGAGGGAGGGCAATGGCGAGACGGTGTGTAGTAGGCCATTTTAGGGATTTCGTACTACACGGCGGAGTATGGGTGTCGATGAGGGGCTTAGGGGATTATGATGTCCCGAGAACTCGACGGTGCCGGTGGCTTCGTCGATTAGGGATTGGAGATCGAGGCGATGAAGAGGGGCGGCATTCCATGGTGGCAATGGAGAGAAAAGGTCGAGCTCGCGCTCGAGGCAAATGGATTTATTAGGCAGAGGAGGCGATCGCGATGAGGAGAAGGTCGATGGTGAATAGGGGCTCGGTGCGGCTTATGTGGTTTGGCTGACGCGACACGGTGCTTAATGGCTGGCGTCAGGCGCGAAGGCCAAGATTTAGATAGGGAAAGACAGCGGGGACGACGACGCATGGGACGGGGATTTCCACGTGTGCGTTCTTGGCCCTGAGAGCTCGCTTGGTGATAGATTCCCAAGCTCCTTGCCAGTCTTTGACCGAGGCAGGCATTGCTGGAGTTGAGGATGCAATTTGCGCCGGGACCTCTGTCTAGATGGGACGCCAAGCTTGACGGACGGGGCGGGTACGTGGAGGAGCCGAGGGGCAAAGGAGGTATGGAGCTTGGGACCATGTACGGGGAGAAGGCGAGAGAGTTCGAGAGAAGAGAGAGATAACAGAGAAATCAGTGAGGAGGGAGGAAGAAGACAGAAGGATGACCAAGCTGATAGCTAGCCACGAGAAGAAGGAAAAACGGACATTCGTGCAAAACTCTTGGTGGGAGGACTGGATGAGTGGGGCCTCGGTGGTCAGCAGGAATGGTTAGTGCTGGCAAGTGGGTCCCAGTGATTAGAGGAGTTGGGGCCGCACTGGGCCTGGTCTGGCACAGAGGGAGAGAGAAAGAAAGGAAGGCCGAGACCAGGAAGTTGGGCGGCCCAAAGGCGTACAGTAATTTTTATATTTTTCCTGGGGTGTTTATGGGAAAGTGGGAGGTTTGCAAAGGAATTAAATTGAGAATCTGGTATTTAAGTCCCAAAATTCTGAAAATTTATTATGAAGGACTTCCTTGGCGAGGAGATGAGTATATATGTGTGTGTGTGGTGTGTGTATACATATAATTTAATAATTTTGATTAATGAGGTTTGAGAAGGGAAAAGGAAGTGAGGGGATTCAAGAAATTTTTTTAATTAAATCTGTGGGACCTAATCCAGAGATTTTATTTTGAGAGATATGTGAGGAAAAATTGAAGAAGTGTTTGAGCTCAAATTTGGCTTCATGATTTCATAGAAAAATTTGAGGTTTCCAAAAAACAGGGATTCAAGGTGTTGAAACTTTTGATTTTTTTTAAATAGGCGGAATTTCTAAAGGATTTTTTATGAAGGAAAAAGAGGTGAATTCAAAAGCAGGTTCGTATGAAGTTTAATTCTGGGATTGAGCCCAAGGAAAATTTGGGAAATCTCTTAGAATGGATTAGAATTTTTAGGAGATATTTGATGAGAGACAAAATAGGAAGGAAGATTCTCGAGGGATTTTACAATGAACCATGGGATGCGAATAATTAAGTTTCTGAAAAAAAATAAGGAGAATTCGTAAGGGAAGGCTTCAAAGGGAATTTCGAACTGCAAATTTGGTTTCCGTGATTTGGATTCGATAGGAATTTTGATTAGGGATTACTGAAGGATTTGATATTGATTTATTTGAGGGAAGTAGATAGGTCTTTAGAGGACCATTGGAATCTCGAATCGAGTCTCAGGTTTTGAAGACAAGGGCTAAACCACGATTTCTTGAAAGTCCTTGGCTTGAATAGCAAAAGTACCTTCCAGAGTCAAATAGGCCGGAGGACCTCTACTTAATTCTGGAAATATTTTAAAGCTCTAAGAATATTATGTGTTGCCTCGAAGAGGACCTATTTTGTAATTTCTGAGGTTTTATATGCCGAGAGACCTTGTAATTCCTTTAGTGCTCGAGAGAACCCTATTTGTAATCCTGAGGTTAATTTAGTGCTCGAGAGGACCTATTTGTAGTTTCCAGGTTTATTTATCTTGGAGGACTATTTGTAATTTTCTAGAGTTATTTAGTGTCCAAGAGGACCTATTGTAATTTCTAAGGTTTATTTAGTTGCTTGGAGGACCTATTGGTAATGGGCCTGAGGTTTTATTTAGTTGCTCAGGAGGACCTATTTATAATTCCCGAGGTTAATTTTGGTGCTCGGGACAAATTTTAGTGCTCGGAGGGACTTCTCTATAATTTCCACAACCTGAGTGCCCGACGTTAAGATTCCAGGACCTCCCTGGTTAAGAGAAAAATAATTAAATCAAGAAATGATTTATACCAATAATTTTTACACTAAAAATTATTGAAATTTGAAAAATCATACAAAATTCATTTTAACTCCAATTCCATCAGTCCAAATTTCTATGGGTCCAGAGGAATTTACTCTTTAATATGGTTCAGTTGGATTTTGCACAAATATTACGGAAATGTACAGCTAAATACTAAAATACAATCAGAGAATAATAGGTTTTTATTTTTCAGGATTTAAACTGGGAAGCTATATAAATTGAGCATTACGAAGTTCGGATTCGATGATTTCTTTCACCTAAATTGATCTAAAATCCATCCTCTATCCACTGTATAAGTCTCATTGCTAACCCATCCAAAAAAACCCCCACACTAAACATATAAACTTTTTATGAGTCTAATACGTCTCGAATGTTACATCGTATCTCTCGTCTTAAATTTGAATAGAACGACATGAAACTGCGCCATAGAGAGTGTGAGCAGGTTGAGCAACCAAAAAAAAACTACTTTAAGCAGAGCACACACCATCTCTCCTACTATCATCTCTCTCTTTGAACATGTTGAACCTTATACTTTTGCAAAATGCTATATTGGTTTATTTAAGTTGCATTACGACATTTGTAAAATGTGGGATTTGGTTAGAACAACTCCTACTTTGCTTACATTATCCACCTTGATTATGTTCACCCCTACTGTGATATACCTAGAATGGTTGTGTAGTGTCGAGTGCAAAATTGGGTATTATTTGAGCTACTGGTACAACTATTGTTTAGCCACTCCGCATTATCTCACATAAAAACGGTTTGCGAAAAAACCAAAAGCTTAAGATACAAAACTGATTTCGAGTGGGGCGGCACAGACCGAATTGGGTAGTCAATTAAGGATGGAGTCAAGAAGTTATACGGGAAACGAACAGAGTACGACCGCATTTCTCGAATGAGTATAGACCCGGAGGATTAGGTGACCCAAGTGGGACGGCACCCTAGTTATGGTTGGTTCTGTACACAAAATGTACGATGATGTGAAGTGTTGTACTGTTGTGATTGATGACGTCAAACCTAAAATGCACCCTAAGTATATATATAGTGTATTGCCTGGATTTCTCGGGTTCCAGGACTCCTCTCACCACCAGCTCAAGGCGTTAGGTGCTAGGGGTGCATGAGAGTTCATAGTCCTTAGAGCGGGTACCGCAATGTGAGGGAAACCGAAAGACCAGGCCGTGACAAGTCTCACGTGTTGGGTGCGTCACGGATTGCGGGTAAAACGTACATCCACTGCAGTGTGAGTATAAACAATCTATTCGAATAACCGTACTAACGGTTAAAGGAGCACCAGGACTCGTTATACACTTAATTAGCCTCAGAAGTTTTAATCTTGCTTAGACTAGGATGGGATGATGGCGTGTGGACTCTCACGAGATACAGGAAGGTCAAGACTTGAAAAATGGGTTAAAACTGGACACGAGTGTAAGCCAAACCGAGGGAAGCTTGGGAAGGAGATGACAATTCTCACTATCGGTTAACCACTTAAACATAACGTTGTTTTCAGTCAAAACTGCTAGGTCTAGGGTTTATGAACTGATTTGTGAAAGTTGCTTTCTGCAAATGAGCCTTGCCACCCTTGAATCCGATATTGCACTAATGCATCTTGTAGTGGTGGCTTGCTGGGTATGTTTGTACTCATTGTTGCTCAATTTACATTTTTAGCAGAAGATCAGGGTCAGAAGAGAAGACCTTGCTAGCGTGTCTGCACACTTCGCAGGATGAACGGAGTGTCAGTTGATACTAGATCACGACCCTAGTCAACTGCTTGTGGGCATATTGTTGGGCGTACTACTAATCTGTTTTCCGATGCTGTTTATCTAATAAGTCATGGTGGTATCGACCATAATAAAAGTAATTAACTCTTTAGCCTCATTTCATTTCAATATATGTTTTGTGCTGGCTATGTATATGTGTACCAACTACAGATCTAGGGATTGGTACAGAAAAATACATGAGGTTTTTGGTTTCCAAAACCGGGAGCCGACACCTATACCTGGCACTGATGCCTATTATTGCCCGGCACTGAAGGTGTTCCCCGTGGTAGTGGCTATAAATATCACGCGAGCATAAAGAGGAGTAAATCATTGACCGCTATCCAGGCTTCCCTATAATCTCAAAGTTTGTTTCTTTCAGAGTCAAGCGAATCAGAAAAACAGAATTAAATACAATTAATGACAAAAAACTATTATTTGTAAGTTCATTTTGAATATGGAATATTTAATTTTCAGAAGAATAAGAATAACTACAAACTGTTGCAGCAGAAACACTGATATCGTTTACTGTAGACCCTTTGTCCTTTGCTCTTCTCTAGAAGACCAGCACTCGAAACAAACAAGAATTGGATGTATATATTGCAAGAGGGCTACCCTATTATGCAGTATCCTGCCTCACCGTTGAGGCAGCCCACATGCATCAAGCATGACAGAAGCAGCACTGGAGTAGGTGGTGATATTGGTATTAAAATGGAAGACTACAGGATATAATAATGCATCATGAAGTCATGTTCATTAATTCAATGCAAATCTTTTTTTTTTGCTTTTGTGTTGACTTTTTGAATTGTAAGGTGTTTTAGATTCTACTAGAGCTAATGTAGAGGTGATGTATTGTATATATTACCTCTTGCTTAATGATTAGTTTATATGGATAAAATTAGAGGTAGTAACCATCCTTATTATAAAACTTGCTCTCAGTCACATGATCTATCATCTAGCTCCGGTGATCAAACATATGCATGCAGCACACATTCAGATGCATTTTTTTTAGAAAATGATTGAAATCAGAACAGTCAAGTTATCCTATTGACACTAGCCCCCATTGGGCAGAGTAATTACATCAAGGACTTCTATTCGTTTCAAGCATGGACTAATCACCATTCAAGCACCAAAAATATCTCGTACTACAATACAGCCACAGCCACCCAATATTCAGTTGGCCTGAAAAAACAAAAGAAGGCAACGCTCCTGGCAAAGATAAAAAGAGGGCTAGAACTTGGACGCTCGCAGGAGCGAAGAGGCTAGCCTAGTTCATTTCTTAGTGTCGTTCTTAGCGTCGCTCTGTAAGCAATTTGTACAACTTTTTTTCCTTTTACATATAAATACCTTTACTACTCCTATATTTAATGAATTGACATACTCTGTTTCGGTTCGGTCATAAAAAAAAGGGAAAAAACAAAAGAAGGTTTATATCACATATGGGTTCACGTGAGTAGGTGACAGTAAGCTCAGAGTGTTGAAACAACAAGACGATGGAAGCAAAAGTGATTACGCACTGTCGTCACCGCCGGCCATGCACCGTCCATGTTATGCACGGCCGGCCGGCCGGTAGCATCGACCTCCGATCGATCCGTCGACGTCGAAACGACCGGCCATCGTATCCTGGCCAGATTGATACACATGTGCTGCTTTTCCTACTGTTTGTTGTCGTTGTTGTCTACTTGTAGATTGATCATTGTTGTGGTCTCAGGGTTCTCCAATGGCTTATCACATCTGTTTGTTCCTGATCAAATAAATTCTCAAAAACTTTAATATAGCAACGGTGCCTAACTATATATTCTTTCTCCAAAAAAGTCATCTCTGTTATATACTCCAATGCATATGGATATTTTGTTAGTGCAAACATTTTATTCATCTAAGGATTTTAGAAGGGCACATTTGTTTGCTCATCTGAAGCCTGTGGCCCTGTGGGTCTATCTAATAAGAAATCCAGTTTTGTTTTCAGAACACTGTTATAGCTTCATGTTCACTCTGAAGCTTCTCCTAATCATGACGAGAAGATATGCCCTGACACACCATACCGAAACCTCTTTGAATATGCATTCTGGTGTATGTGAAATGAGAGTTAAGGGTATTTCTCATCATTCACTGCATTTCTCATGAATAACACTGTATCATATTACAAGAAGATGACATGAATAAAAAGTTTGGATGGAACTCATCAGGAAATGCTTCTGACATTGTCCAACGAGCCTGTCGAATTAAGTTGTCCAGCATCCTAATGTTCAATTTAGTACTCATATCGACAGATTACTGAAAATCTATAATCATTCCCAGATTGATTAAGAAAATCTATGACAAGTTCATGTAGGTTTTCTGCATACTGTTTCCCTTGTAAAAACCGTTACCCAAATCAGCTCTTTACGACAGCCAATCGATCAGATGTTGTTGAGATTACAGCAACTAATCATCAGCAGGGCGGCGCCGGTGCAGCTTTCATTGGGGAATGGAATAGCTAGGGCGGCGGCACGGTTATAGCGCTGGCTGGGGATTCTCCGGCCGCCGTGTAGCCATGGCTCGGAGGAGCAAAATCGCAACAAACGAGTACGACGGCGACTCCGGTGTAGGGGGGAGGTGCTGAGCATGGCGTGGCGCGGGCTGCGTCCAGCGACGGCGAGGTGGCCGCGGCGGAGGAGCGAGAGGCGAGACTGCGGGAGCCAGTGATTTCCGGAGATAGGGACCAAAGTGCAAAATTTCGTTTCTCTACTAGAAAATCAGCACGTTAGTTGACGCGCCAGAATCCATACCCCGTGTATAATGTTTTTGAGTTCCTGCATAATAAATTTACCATAATTTTACACATTTAGTTTAATTTCAATGAAATTTATGTAAAAATCATACATTTATCCTTTAATTGGTTTTTTAATTTTGTTTTTGCAATAGGTTGAGTGATGGATCAATGCACTATAGTAATAAATGCTGGTGGGTGGGCTTATTGGGTTGTTCTAAGATTGTTTAATGTTGATGAATAGTAAACGATAATACTAAAATATGGTTATTTTCAACTATGACGCCTGCAGGATATGACTCCTGATATTAGCGGTGTCATGTGATATAATATGGTATCAATGGTGTCATATTAGTAGCTAAATCTTTCGAAGCATGGCTATAATTATTGGGTGTTGGGGGCAATATGTGCAACTCTCTAGCTCCATTTCTTTGGGGTTGTGTGTCACAGCAATTTGCAAGCTTAGTTGGCATAGTATGGTGCAACGGATTTGCTGGATTTGGTCATAAGTTTGGCAAATATTTGGCAGCAATGGCAGTTTTTTAAAACAGATTTTGCTCTCTTCAGGTTTTTTTTCTCTTTTGAAATATAGCTGGTTAATATTCTTATTTTGATTTTTTGTTTGTCATTTATTTTTTGTTCTCTTTTATTTGATTTTCCCGTATTTGTTTAGTTCTATTAAAAAAATCAAACTCTTCTTTACGTCGTTTTTCAGAGAGTAACACTAAAATTCTAAAGATATACAGCTTTATGATATAACTGGGATAATTTTTATTTGTCCTTAAAACTTTACATGTCGACTCAACAAAATCAATGATTTGCGTGTAGCGCTATTTAAAATATTTTCAATGTAATGGTTCGTTGTTTCATTCGACATAATTAAATATGTAATAAATTAATCACCATTTTGTCGTAATAGTCAAAAGTAAAATAAACAGTGAAGGGTATTTAGTTATAAGGTCCAGTATGCACCAGCCTAGGTACCTTAAGTATCAATCTGTTTTAACAGCATGAAGTAAAAACAATTAGTAAAATAAATAGTGACGCTACTTAGTTATATAGGTCCAGTATGTGCCTACTGGAGCTGCATCTTACATCCCTAATCGATCTCTAGACCCTAATTAACCATAGTACACTTGTAGCATGACTTATAATCAAAACTAGAAACATGTTTATAAATTAACGATGGTTACTTGTAGCTGGTAGTTTACTCCTACAGTTGGATTACTCCTCAAAACATAGAATTCGCAGGGTGCTGGGAATATGTATGCAAGTCTTAAACAGAGTACCGAACACATGTATGCGGTACTTTGGTAAATATTTTTATTTAATGGGGCATAGAATAAGAAAAAATTTTAGCGGTGGAAGTGAAAAACTACATGAGGTGAAGCTAGAATTGGAAGTAGAAAAGTTAGGATATACGGTTCGATGGTATAGTTATACTGTAAATAAGCCTTCCTGCCCCCTTTGTGTTCAGTCTGACAAGGAAGGCCCTCTCTAGAACATTCCTTTGAATGGAATTATTCATTCGGTTCAACTTGTTTGAAAAAATTGAAAGCTGTCTCTCGTATGTTATTGTAAGGTGATTCATTTATAATATTTCTTATGTGTGGTTTGAAGATGCTCAAAAGTAGATTTTGTAATTATCAACATATATCAACACAAATATGGAGATTGTACCTTTCTTGTAAAAGAAGAGCGAAGCATCTGCTTTTTTGATGATTGAAGTCCAAGATTCTGCAATTTCATGCTTAGTCTGGAAAACCATGCTCTTGGTGCATGCTTGATACCCTAGAGTGCTTTATCAAATTTGCACACATAATCCAATTTTGACTTGTCTTCATAACCAGGTGGTTGATGCATATAAACATCTTCTTCAAGAACTCCATGAAGAAAAGAATTTGAACATCTAGCTGTCGCAAAGACCATCCATTAGGAATGGCCTGAATGGAATGAATATTAAGATAAATAAAAGAAAGAAACCATTGAGAAAGTTATTCATTCGTATATTCATTTCCTATACTTAGACTTCCAATTCCTATTGAATGTATATACAAATCCCTTTTCATAGCAAGGAAAAAGCCGAAACCTCGGAGCCTAATCTCTAGAGGAACTACTTTTTATACTACATATCATGTGCTTCCCTAATGGTGGAATTGCCAAAGCTTTGGCCGAGTGGATCATTTTAGTACGAACATGGGGTATAAAAGATACCGGTTCCACTCCCTCCTAGCACAATAAAGGCCACGTTGTATATATTGCCTTCTAGGTCGGTTACAGGTGAAGCCATCTGCTACTTGATCTCCTGAAGGAACGAACTAAATATCTAGCAGCCCTTGAGACACCAGTTCCCGTACAAAGTGGTAATCCACTTCCCCCAAGTACCAGTCTCGCAATAGTACTGGCGTTAAAGGATCGGTCCTTCACTTGCGGGTTGTTCGCGAGACAAACTCGCTCTCTTGCCACGCCTTTGACTCACGAACTTGAGTCGGACACATTCACTTCTGACTAAGGACCGTTCATTCTTCACTCTCTTCATATTTCCCGCAAGGAGCGCAACAACCGATGGTGCATATTATCATATAGAAAGAAGCGAAGCGTAGCAATTCGTACTACCAGAAAAGTGTCGCTAACCGCTAGGCAATAGAGTCAGCTTATAGGGTGGGGCGCAAGCAAGCGTAGCGAATCACATAGAATTGCCCCTACCTGCCAGCAAAAGTTCCCACCTAAGTTTGGCATCCCAACCAAGTTCAGAGTAGAGAGAATCGGGTGCTTCTAGTGATTAGTTATCAGAAAGCCCTGTTTTCTCGAGCCTCCTAATAAAGGTTCGAATCAGCAGTCTGCTTCTGCCTAAGTATTTGTTTTCATTTCTATTTTACGGCCTGGCTGAAATGCAGGGAATGTGTATCATTCTAGTCTCTTCGAATCAATCAATATGATTATCGGAAGAAGAATAACAAGACTCTTCTCTTGCGGGAAGCGTAAGTAGTGGAATGAGGCTGGAACACATCAATATCGCTAAACCAGGAGAGTTGCTTGTGTTGGGTTCAAAGTTTCGCTCTACCAAGGCAAGATATAATATAATACGCATCCAACTTTAGCTAAATATAGTGAGTGTTAAGCAAAGTACAGAACGCTTTTAGTTCTGATTTCACCCAATTTAGTTATTCTTTAGTTTAGTTAACCCCACAAAGAAGTAAGTGAGCTACGCATTCCTAGTTGTCCACGTTGAAAGAAAGAAATATATAGCTGGAAAAGACTAGCACTATCCAACTAGTCGTTTCATTCCTGCTGTCCAAACAGAGCTAACTATTTTGTTCCTGTAGCAAGGGGGAATGTAGAAACATATATCAGAATTTTGGCCATGTGGCCTTTTTCCATCCTGAGCTGAATAACTTCTTCTCCGCCCGGCACGCCATGCGATGATGCGAGTTGCTCTCTTTCTCTCTCCACTTGCTCTTGCTTTCTCAGTTCCTTTGCGCACCGCCAAATTTGCCATGGCTGCCACTCCCCTTTTCTATCTCTCTTCTCCAGTGTGGTGGAGCACTGCGGGCTCTGCCGTTTGGAGATCGGCGACGATGGCGGAGGATTTTGTGGCACTGGTGCTCGAGGATCGATGAACTCCACCGTGGGTCATGCCCTCTCTGCCTCTCTCTCTCTCCTCAGCCCTTCCTCTCCTGTATGCCGCTCCAGATTCTAGCAATAGAGTGAAGGGATGGTGGTCTGGGCTAGGATCCGTTAGATCCAGCAGCAGAGGATCCCGTTGTCCTTTCTCCTCTCCTTCTCGGCCTATCCAGTGCTCCACTCTCCCTCTCCACGCCCTATTCCTCACCTCCCCGCTCTGCTCTGTGCTAGATCTGGCTCTGGGGCCGCCAGATCTACTAGGAGGTAGGAGCAATAGGCTACACCGGTGGCTCACCTCTAGCTCATTGGTGGCAGCAGAGTAGTTTGTCCATCGAACTGTGGAGCAGGCAGGCAGCAGCAACTGGAAAGTGGAAGATGCCGGCAGGGCAGCGCCGCTGGGTATGGTAGGAAGAGTGCTTATTGAGTTTTTTTTTCCAATGTTTTCTATCGTTTCTTTCACACCTTGATTTTTACTTTCTTTTTAATTTTAATCGATTGAAGAGGACAAAGAAATGGATCTTTCTTTTGATTTGTGGGAGCATATAGTGTGAACGTGTGATTGATATAAAAAAAAAGTGTGATTGATGGGGGCAGATAGTTTGGAAGTGATGGGGGACGGGGTTCCCAATCTTCCGTCAGGTAGAGATAACTATCGTTTTGGTGGAACGCGACACACCGATCCGGCTTCAGATCAGAAGATCCGATTCCTGCAACCTTAGCACCACGACTCCTCTGGTTATCAACTGTGTCACAAATCCGGTTGACCTCGCCAAGAAGGCTAATCCCTGCCTGCGAAACGAAGAACACAAGCAAGAACCCGAAAGTACGCAACTCAATTAAAGTGACAATTGCAGATGAATGATTAAGCACTCGAAGTTGGGGTTTCACAACCGATGACGGCGACTGTTCTAATACAGATTGATCTAAAGCAAAACCCAAAACCTAACGTGGGCGGCGGCTACTGAATATATAGTGTAAGGGGCGTCACACCCCCTGGACGCGTCCTCTAACAGGCTCTAAGACGATACACGGCCCAACGGGCCAAAAGACGGTACCCTGGCAGATTCTGGACGCTGAATTGTTTCGACGATTCCCGTTGACTCCGGTGGAATTTGGATGTCAAACCAAAGCCATTGGTTAGCTTATAAAATTATCTTTCCATGCATATGTGGATCGTCGAAAACGGAGTCCGTATGCGTCCTGGGCGTCCGTTTTACTGCAGGCTGTTCCTGAAGTCCGAGGCAAACCCGAACTCGAGTTGGACTGGGCCTCCGGCTTGTCTTGGATGTCCTTGCTGGTCTTCTCCGCCTCCACATCTCTCTCCAAGTGCTTCATGATCCTCTCCAATGTTCCTAAGCAAGATAACATTATTAGGTAGCAATCTATTCTCAAAACTATGAAAAGGATCACTTAAGAACGAGCTCACCTCTAGATTTAATTGTCGCATTCGAGCTCGGGTCATTGGACCTTGCATAACGGTTGGAGGATCAGTGGGTGCATCCGAAGGAGTGATGTCCTCATCATCCTCCCCCTCTTGAAATGGAGTCGTCCTCGACTCAAGCTCATCCTCTTCTCCCAAATATGGCTTCAAATCTGCAATGTTAAATGTAGGACTAACCCGAACTCGGGTGGTAACTCAAGTTTATATGCATTGTCATTTATTTTCTCAATTATCTTAAAAGGACCAGCAGCTCTTGGCATTAATTTAGACTTACGCAACTCTGGAAATCTATCTTTTCTCAAGTGCAACCAAACCAAATCGCCCGGTTCAAGTTTAACTTCCTTTCTACCTTCACTACCAGCAATTCTATACTTTTCAGTCATCTTTTCAATATTTGCCTTAGTGGTTTCATGTAATTTAAGAATAAACTCAGCGCGCTCTTTAGCATCATTATGTGTTCTCTCAGTGGTAGGTAAAGGCAAAAGATCAATAGGAGCACGGGGGTTAAATCCATAGACTACCTGGAATGGACTTACCTTGGTGGTGGAGTGTTCCGCCCTGTTATATGCAAACTCCACATGCGGTAAACACTCTTTCCACATCTTCAAATTGCGCTTCAAGATTGCTCTCAACATGGTGGACAAGGTGCGATTCACTACCTCAGTTTGTCCATCGGTTTGGGGATGACAAGTGGTAGAAAACAGCAACTTTGTCCCCAATTTATTCCACAAAGTGCGCCAAAAATGACTAAAGAATTTTGCATCGCGATCTGAAACAATAGTAGATGGCATACCATGCAAGCGAACAATTTCTTGAAAGAATAGGTCAGCAACATGAACAGCATCATCGCTTTTATGACAAGGAATAAAATGTGCCATCTTAGAAAAACGATCAACCACCACAAAAATACTATCCCTCCCCCTCTTAGTCCTTGGCAATCCCAAAACAAAGTCCATAGATATATCAGCCCAAGGAGTAGAAGTAACAGGAAGAGGCATGTACAAACCATGTGGGTTCAACCGCGACTTAGCTTTTTGACACGTGGCGCACCGAGCCACGAACCGCTCTACATCTCGTCTTATCCTTGGCCAAAAGAAGTGGGTGGTCAGCACCTCCTCCGTCTTCTTGGCACCAAAATGGCCCATCAATCCTCCTCCATGTGCCTCCTGCAACAATAAAAGACGAACGGAACCAACTGGAATGCACAGGCGGTTAGCTCGAAACAAAAACCCATCATGTATCACATATTTGTTCCATGTACGTCCCTCTTTACAATTCTCCATCACATCTTTAAATTCATCATCATTAGCATATTGTTCTTTAATTGTTTCAAGCCCAAATATACGATAATCAAGTTGGGATAGCATAGTATATCGTCTAGACAAAGCATCAACAATAATGTTATCCTTCCCTTTCTTGTGTTTGATAACATAAGGAAAAGATTCAATAAATTCAACCCACTTAGCATGTCGACGATGCAGTTTGTTTTGACTTCTAATATGTTTTAAGGATTCATGATCAGAGTGAATAACAAATTCCTTAGGCCATAAATAATGTTGCCACGTTTCTAATGAACGAACAAGAGCATACAATTCTTTATCATACGTGGAATAATTGAGAATATGCTCATTTAGTTTCTCACTAAAGTAAGCAACGGGTTTACCTTCTTGCATCAAGATGCCACCAATGCCAATCCCACTAGCATCACATTCAAGCTCAAAAGTCTTACCAAAATCAGGAAGTTGTAGCAATGGCGCGTGAGTAAGCTTGTACTTCAAGAGAGCAAAAGACGCCTCTTGTTCTTCTCCCCAATGAAACGCAACGCCCTTCTTTGTCAACTCGTTCAATGGGGCTGCAATGGTGCTGAAATCCTTCACAAAGCGGCGGTAAAATCCTGCAAGTCCATGAAAGCTTCGCACTTGTGTCACGGTGGAGGGCGTTGGCCAGCTCTGTATAGCGTGCACCTTGGCTTCATCTACCTCAATTCCCTGCGAGGTCACAACATAGCCAAGAAACGATACTCGTTCGGTGCAAAAAGTGCACTTCTCGAGGTTACCAAATAAACATGCAGTACGCAAAGCATCAAACACAGCACGTAGATGATTAAGATGTTCAATTAAAGACTTGTTGTATATCAAGATATCATCAAAGTAAACCACCACAAATTTTCCAATGAAAGGACATAAGACCTCGTTCATTAAGCGCATGAAAGTGCTAGGTGCATTAGTTAAACCAAAAGGTATTACTAACCACTCATATAAGCCGAACTTGGTTTTAAAAGTAGTTTTCCATTCATCTCCTAATTTCATTCTTATTTGGTGGTATCCACTCCTCAAGTCTACTTTAGAGAACATTATAGAACCACTTAACTCATCAAGCATGTCGTCTAGCCTAGGGATAGGGTGACGATACCTTATCGTGATATTGTTAATGGCTCTACAATCTACACACATGCGCCAACTGCCATCTTTTTTTGGAACCAAAATAACTGGAACAGCACAAGGGCTAAGACTCTCACGTACATACCCGCGGTCCAATAGGTCTTGGACTTGGCGCTGAATCTCCTTAGTCTCCTCGGGGTTGGCTCTGTAGGCAGCTCGATTTGGCAGACTTGCTCCAGGAATCAAGTCAATCTGGTGCTCAATCCCTCGAATGGGTGGAAGCCCTGGAGGTAACTCAGTGGGAAACACGTCACTATATTCCTGCAAAAGGTTAGTGACAGAAGGTGGCAAAGTGCTAGCTATAGCATCAGTGGAAAATAAAGCATCTTTGCATATCAACGCATAGCACACATCATTAATCTCTGCAAGATCAGTT
Organism: Oryza meyeriana var. granulata; assembly: GCA_003991445.1. NCBI lineage: Eukaryota > Viridiplantae > Streptophyta > Magnoliopsida > Poales > Poaceae > Oryza > Oryza meyeriana. Next base: position 113,997 of record RYFJ01001537.1, read on the forward strand.
TTAGTGGCAAGCATAATAGGACTTTTTAATTTAATTGCTTGCTGTTTTTCAGGTTTAGCATCAACTTGCTTAGCTTCACTAGCAACTCTCTCTCTATCAGCTTGTACAATTTGTGCAGGGGTCATAGGTAGCAAAGTAATTTTTTGTCCCTTATGCGTAAGTGTATATTTATTACTTCTACCATGGTGTGTAGCATCATTATCAAATTCCCATGGACGACCCAATAAGAGAGAACAAGCTTGCATCGGTACCACATCACAATCTATAAAATCAGCATATGTACCAAGGGAAAAATGTACTCGGGCTGTTTGTGTTACCTTTGCCTTACCCGAGTCGTTGAGCCACTGAATATGGTACGGATGTGGATGTGGTCGCGTGGTCAATTCAAGCTTCTTGACCAAATCAGAACTCACCAAGTTGTTGCAGCTTCCTCCGTCAATGATGACTCGTGCACGCCGATTTTTAATGACAAATACAATCTGAAACAAGTTGTAGCGCTGCAGCTTTTCTGCTTCCTCCATCTGTGTACTGAGAACTCTTTGTACAATGATGGCTCGATGGTTTCCTGCGTCATCGATGCTCAAAGAAAGGCCATCTCCACCATGATCATCGTCCGAGTTAGCTTCATCAACAATATCTTCCTCTACATCAGAAGTACTAATGTAGCCTCCATCTTCTGTAGCAATGTATGCCCGTTTGCTAGGGCAATCCTTCTGTACGTGACCAAGTCCATGGCAGCGGTGGCACTGAATGGAAGAAGAGCGTCCGGTGGAAGCCACAGATGATGCACTCTTGGCCGGCTCCTGCAAACGAGCCTTACCAGATTCCATGGTACGGGCGGCCGAAGGTGAAAGAGCAGAAGGACGTGTGCTCGCTGGTGGTGGAGGACGAGCACTCGACGAAGGGAGCGGTTTTGTTGGCGGCGGCGTCGTCGTCGTCTTGGGCGTGAAGGAGCTGCTGAAGTTACTGCTCCGGCTCCGTTGCTGTTGTCGGCCCTGCAATTCCTTTTCTGCAAGCATAGCAAGCTGGAACAAACGGTTGGTAGTAGTAAATTCTTTATAATCAACCATATCCTGAATTTCACGCCTCAATCCGCCATAAAAGCGACACACTTTATCCTCCGGATCCTCTACTACTCCACAACGTATCATGCCCTTTTGCAGCTCGGCATAATATTCCTGGACAGACATATTCCCCTGATCTAAACGCTGCAATTTCTTACGCAAATCACGTTTATAAGAAGGAGGAATAAAGCGATCACGCATTGCCTCTTTTAGCCTATCCCAAGAGTCAGGTTGTAGGTGCAAAGTAGCTAGTTCTTGCCACCAGATTATAGCAAAATCTTTAAATTCGCTAGTAGCTTGTCTAACCTTATGTTGATCAGGCACAAGGTGGGAAGCAAATTTTTGTTCTACTGTCATCTCCCAATCAAGATATTCCTCAGCATCATATTTTCCATAAAAAGGTGGTATGGTAAATTTTATTTTAGCATAAGGATCATCATTATTAACATTACCACGATTACGCTGATTACCTCCCATACCTGTGCGATTGCGGTGAAGTCTTTGACGCAGAGTGTTCTCGCGTGTCGCCCTCGCATCAACTAGACCATCGTCACCGTAGACAACACCCTCGTCGAGGATCACGTCGTCGTTCTCGTCTTTGTTGTCATCGTTGGTAGTAGCTGGATGGTTGGCCTCAAGCTGTTGAACCTTCCCGGTCAGTGTGGACACTCGCCTGTCCACGCTCTCAAGAGAATGGCCGACGTCCTTCATGGCCGTTCTAACTACATCCGTTAGCTTGGCCACCTCCGCTAGCATCTGCTCCTTCAGGTCCTGCAAGTCACTTTTCAAAGCAGGCTCGTCGTTTGGCATGGTTAGTTATGAAAAAAAATCCCTATCAACTATTTATGGGTCAGTGGAATCACACCCTCACTCACGTCTTACCGAGTTCTTACCAAGTTCTTACCAACGCAAGCAGTGGATGGTACAACCGGCGGCTGGTTCGTGATACCTGTGAGGAAGTGGCACCGAGGTTGCAAGGATCTTTTTTCTATACTAATCTGAAGAAAAATGTGGAGCTTGGAAGGCACACAAAGAGAAAAGAAATTATGTATATGTGGCACACAAGTCAGTAACAGATAGCAATGCTGAATTATAGTCCCAAATACCTGTTCTCGTTGCTGGCCTAAAGGTGTTCAAGTACAGGTGTGTGACACACAAGGTGGTGGAAACAAGGATGATGAGCAGCAAGAGTGTCAGAAACAAGGCACAAGACAGCACACGCTAACACAGCTCAACTTGGTGTTCTCTATGTGCTCCCCTAAATATTGTTCCTCTTTTGCCCCTCTCTTTTTTTCTCTTTTTTGGGCTGTCTTTGTTTTTTTGGGAAAATTTGACTTTTTCTTTTTATTTTTTTGATCTTTCTTTTAGTCTTAGGAGCACACAGGAAGTAACCACAGAAAATATGAGCTCAAACAAGTGAAAGACGTGGCCTATGGAATTTTCAGAAGATGCGCCAAAATTTGAGAAAAGCTTGCGGGCTCGGAAAGACGATCTTCCGGGCTGTTTTACGGCAAAATAAAATCGCCGAACCCACCAAAGGTGGGGAGAGACGGATGCGAAATTTTTTTCTGATTCCGAAACATATATGGTTTGCTGAAAACGGAGTTCGTATGCGAAAGTTATGCCTATTTTACAAACGGACTCCGAATTAGAGGACAAAACGGACAGAAAGTGCGGAAAGTTGGCGATTGTGGCTAGGGTTTGATAGAACGGTGGGGGAAAACACACGAACTGGACTCAAACACAATCTAACCAGCAACAAGACCTCGACCTAGGACACAAACTCAACACGACGGACTCTGAGACTGAAATATGCAAAGGCTATGGCGCGGATGGTTGTAGGACAGGAAAAACAAGTATGGCAGTGGACTATGGGACGAAGGCGAAACACTCAACTATGGGTAAGATGCAAACCTGACGGTATACCTGAAGCTCTGATACCACTTGATGGGGGACGGGGTTCCCAATCTTCCGTCAGGTAGAGATAACTATCGTTTTGGTGGAACGCGACACACCGATCCGGCTTCAGATCAGAAGATCCGATTCCTGCAACCTTAGCACCACGACTCCTCTGGTTATCAACCGTGTCACAAATCCGGTTGACCTCGCCAAGAAGGCTAATCCCTGCCTGCGAAACGAAGAACACAAGCAAGAACCCGAAAGTACGCAACTCAATTAAAGTGACAATTGCAGATGAATGATTAAGCACTCGAAGTTGGGGTTTCACAACCGATGACGGCGACTGTTCTAATACAGATTGATCTAAAGCAAAACCCAAAACCTAACGTGGGCGGCGGCTACTGAATATATAGTGTAAGGGGCGTCACACCCCCTGGACGCGTCCTCTAACAGGCTCTAAGACGATACACGGCCCAACGGGCCAAAAGACGGTACCCTGGCAGATTCTGGACGCTGACTTGTTTCGACGATTCCCGTTGACTCCGGTGGAATTTGAACGTCAAACCAAAGCCATTGGTTAGCTTATATAATTATCTTTCCATGCATATGTGGATCGTCGAAAACGGAGTCCGTATGCGTCCTGGGCGTCCGTTTTACTGCAGGCTGTTCCTGAAGTCCGAGGCAAACCCGAACTCGAGTTGGACTGGGCCTCCGGCTTGTCTTGGATGTCCTTGCTGGTCTTCTCCGCCTCCACATCTCTCTCCAAGTGCTTCATGATCCTCTCCAATGTTCCTAAGCAAGATAACATCATTAGGTAGCAATCTATTCTCAAAACTATGAAAAGTATCACTTAAGAACGAGCTCACCTCTAGATTTAATTGTCGCATTCGAGCTCAGGTCATTGGACCTTGCATAACGGTTGGAGGATCAGTGGGTGCATCCGAAGGAGTGATGTCCTCATCAGGAAGACTCTAGAATCTGGATGACTGGATGCAGTGCTTACTTTTTTCTTTTTAATTTACTTTTTTTTCTCTCAATGATGATCCCAGATCTCATAAGTTACCTCGGCCATGCACGCTAGCTTGAGATAGATGGGCACGTGAGTACCGTTGATTGCGTATCCAATGGCTGCGCGTGGGGATCCAGAAAGGGCACGTGACTACCGTTGATTGCCTATCCAATGGCTGCATGTGGAAAGAAAACCCTTAAATTAGGCAGCGCCATGTGATGGAACTAACTGCCTGAGATTTCGCCCAAAATTTGTACTATAAGATTTCAGCAGTATTCTGGTGTGCCCAACTAATGAAATGGAACCATGTTCATATATATCTTGCTTAGGATGCTTAAGGTAAAGCAATACCGGAAGTCAACCTTTCTAATATTTTGTTCTTGATTTGCTTTAATATATATCTATCTCTGTGCTCAGAGATAGATCATTTCACTGTTTAGTTCACAAAGGAGAAGGATACATGCTTTATTCATTATTTGTGAAATTACACTTGTGACTCTTAAAATTTGTGCAGCTGATCTGTTTTGCATTTGGTGGCTGGCAGCATCGGTGGAGGGAATGGCGGACACTCGTTGATCGTTTCGAATGCACCGGTTGATGGAGTAGGGCGGCAGCATGGTCCACGTTTCGAATGCACCGGCGGCTATGCTGGCTTCGTCCGTTGGGTGATGGGGATCGGGGAGAGAATATAGGCGCGCGGCGGTTCGAGGGTTGGAAATGTTAGAAATTATGTTTTGGGGTTTGGTTGCTTGACTTTTATACGATGGTTTATATGGCCACATGTTAGTGCTAGTTTCTCCCTGAGTCTTAGCATAACCTCCACAAGAATATCAATTTTTTTGGGTTCATGCCAAACCGACAGAAATATAGTAATTTTTCCATAGGTTTAAGTAAACCCGTCAGAAAAAATACATTTCTCCATAGATTGTTTGTGGGACTGACAAAAAATATCACGGCCAACAAGGTAGCTCTCAAAGTCTGGTAGTGCTTCTGCCTGGCTGCTTTGCTTCGTCAACCTAAAAGTGTAAACTGCTGCTGCTATATATGCTCTAGAAAGCTCATAGTTTCCCTATTTTATATTTGCCAGTTACTTGCACATAGGGCAGAAAAAATGGAGCCTGCCTGAAGGAGTATGCAATGTAGATCTTATAAGGTTTATGCTCACTACCACAAAATAAACCATTCGTACTACCTTATCAGTGCCAGTTGGAGAAAACCCGACACTGATAGGGGGTTTGCTGCCCACCCTCTCCACCCACAACCTCTATAGGCAAGAACCGGCACTGATGGCACCACAGCAGTGCCAGTCATTAAAAGAACCGATACTGATGGGGTGCCATCAGTACCGGTTCTTTTAATGAACCGACGCTAATGTGGTGCCATCAGTGCTGGTTCTTAAATTAACCGGGACAAAAAACGGAGCCAAGCCGAACTGACGAAGGGAGCCGAACACTGAACCGATGTCTCGGGAAGTTGGGATATTTTATCGATCCTCAGAGCTCTCTCGATCCCTCTCGTCTCTCTCGCTCTCACTTCTCTCTTGCTCTCGCTTCTCTCGCAGCGCCCTCCCTAGAGAGCAGCGGCAGCGCCCTCTCCCGGCGGCAAGCAGTGGCGATGCCCTCCTCGCCTACTTCCTCCTCTTCTTCGGCTTCTTCATCAACCGCACAACCGCCGCTTCTCCTCCTCTTTTTGGTTGGATTTGTGATTTAGATCTAGGATGTGAATGATTTGTGATTCAGATCTGTGGATATGTTCTTAATCTCTGGCTTGATTTCTGATTTGTGATTATGTGGTTCTTTTTGGGTGGGGGGAGGCAGTGGTGGAGCTCGATGCGTCAGCTCGATTCGAGCCGATGCATCAAGCCTACTGCTTTTTTTTTTGACTCGTGTACCTCATCATTGCCAGGTCTCACATCCGGCACTGATGGACTCCCCTCATCAGTGCTGTAATTCCAGTGCCGGTTGGGAACCCAACACTAATGACCCTTTCCAACCAGCATTGATGGCCCTTCCTGTTGTAGTGGCTATTGCATGGATCAACGCATGTGGTTATGCATGCTTCAGCTGATAAACTTCTTCAGTCGCTAGCGACTGCAGTTTGATTTTTTTCAGACAAGTCACCTGGTAGAAAAAAATGATTTCATGTGTTTAATTAGGTGTATGATTTTTTGTTCTAAATGCACGGTTTATATTAACCTCTATAAAGTGTCACTAATTTCCCTTCTTTTCTATTATTCAAACTTGCTATACTTTTCGTTTGGTCCTTTCCCTGCTGATACTATCTGTTTCCATGTACTAATTGTAATTTTGTAATGCCTTTATGTGATAATTAGACCAAAACATGGGACGGATATATGCTACGGGAGGATACTAGATACATATTACTCCTTCAGAAATATTGGACTGGCTCCCTCTAACCCGGTGACTTCAATTGATCCGCGCGGCGTAGCGCGCTTCTATTATTTCTAGCTAGTCTGCTGCAACATGCAAGCTAGCTAGGCTCGTCCCAAAAGCAACTTGCATGCGTTAGCTAGCTCATCACTACATCGATCGCCGACCGGGCCAGCAATTTAGGCCAGAGAACCAGTCCCTCTCTGTTAAACCACGTATCAGCAGAGAATTCGGTTTGATCCTAAGGTTTCGATTTTATTTGTAAAATTCCTCTGATCATTTATTGTCTTGATTTTGAATCTTTTGTTACACAAGTATTAAACACCTCTCTCTCTCTCTCTCTCTGAGATTGCCAAAATGTGTTATTATCACACAAGTACTATGATTGCCAAGACCTACCACGTAGCCACATATCATCACGTCCTGAGTAACCATTGATCGAAGAACAATTCTACGAAGGATAGATGTATGCTCACACAAGCTTTTTGCCGGGCCGCTAAGGATGCCGGCCAAATTTTCTTAAGATTGAAATCAAAGAGTGAGATTACACACACAGGTACAAGGCTAAGAATAATACAGCAAATTGATTAAGGTGCGATGAAAAAAAAAAGAAAAGGCATGAAGCTGATGAGCTACATGCATGCATCCAGGGGCATACTAGCTAGAGACCATGCTTGTAGGTGATATATTTGGGCACCCACTGGCTGCCATTGATGAAGCGGTCGACGGTGTACTCCTCAGCTTTCTTGGCGTCGGTACCCTTAGAGTACCCTGCCCAGTTGATACGCCTGCTGGTGTCCGCTCCGGGACCCCAGTTCCCGTACTCCATATAGGACACCGTCTTTGTTGTCTCCGCAACGGTATGGTCCTTTTTCCAGGGCACCCAGCCGCTTGGGTGCACGATGCCGTCCAGGAAGGATTCCATGAATATCACGTGTGAGTAATTCCTCCATGGACGGCCGAGGTACGTTTCGACGCCGGTGAGGTTTTCCTTGGGCATCGCCATGACGCTACAGTTTTGGAAGCTGAAGCCGGACTGGTCGTCTTTGGCCTTGTTGCGGCCCTGCGCGGTGACGACGTTGTGTGCTCCGTTGATCTTGGGGCGGCGCACGAGAAGGCGGCAGCTCTGGAACACCGCCTTGGCGTTGCCAAAGATGAAATCCACCGTCCCTGAAATCTCGCAGTCCAGGTAAAACTGAAGATTGTTCTCAGCGCATAATGTGTCCTGGAATCCATGCAGCCCGCACCGGTACAATACAGTATGCTGTGAGTTAGTCAGGAGAGCCAACGATTGATTCCCGTCTGGTCCCGCGGTGTTTTGTATTGTGAGGTCTTGGGCCATGAAACCGTTGCCACGGGCAGCTGCATGTACGTGTACACTGATCAAATAAAATTTCATATCCTATATATGCGTGCGTACAGAAAAGGACCGATTAATATATGCATATGTAATGCATAAATATGTTATGTGTAACGTGGCGTACGCGTTGCAGAGTTGCAGAGATGTATCATATATATGCAAACAGCTACTGATTATGCATGCATGCATGCATGGATTAATTCAAGACTGATCGATATGAAAATTGAAGTACTGCAAACTAACTAAAAACTAAATGAACCAAATTAAGCAAGACAATATTCATATATGTAAATACATATATAGGAGTACTTACTAACGGTAGCCGATGAAGGCACGTAGCCACCTTTTGGGGTGCCACGGTTGCTGGTGATCACCGTCTTGCCCATTCCGTCGCCGAACAAAGCCACATTACGCCTCGAGATGTTGAGCTGCTCGAAGTACGTCCCCTCTCTGATATGGATAGTGTACCTTGCCTTCCCACTGGGCGCTGCGTCCAAGGCAGCAGCGATCGTCGTGTAATCGCCACTGCCGTCCTTCGCCACAGTCACCTGCAGCGAACGCTTTCCGTCCGCCGCCGGTCCGCCGCGCAGAAGGTGCCGTAGCCACGGCTTTACCCAAGAAGGGATGCCGCCGCCGCCGCCGTCGCCGGCCACAAGAAGAGCAGCAAGAAGAAGCAGCAGCAGCAGCAAACTATTCTTCATGCTAGCCATGCTCTTGGCTCGTTGATCACTGCACTTACTAGATTGGAGTTGGTGTGCCTCTGATTCCTCCATCGTGCATGATATATATACACACAGATTTTTCACTTTTAGGATCTCTGTCTTGTAAAAGTGAGAGAAGAAGAGAAGAGATGCCTTATTTGTGTATTTTTGCTGCTGCAACGTTTCCTGCTGCTAGCTACTAGCTAGAGGCTGCAATGCAATGCTTGTGTTCTTGTTTGTAATTTTAAAGCAATGGTCAGATTTTCATGTCTGCAAAGTTTCTTTTTTCACTCAAGTTCTCAATTATTCAGTACGTAGTCTGTCTTTTTTCACTTAAGTTCTCAAGTCTCTCGGCCAACTCGATCAGCGACTGAAAGCGTGACTCCACGAGGCGGGAGACCACTACATGGTGGGCACTGGCCAGCAGCGATGATCGATTAATAGACGACTTGGTAGAGAGAGTGAGGATGGTAGTGTCACTGTCGCTAGCTAGGGCAAGCAAATGTAATACCCTAAAAATTCGGTTAAGAAAACTACATAAATTTTTGAACTTTTTAAAACTTTTTGTATCATGCGCATCTTTGGTTGTTATGCTTGTGATCTGATAATTTTCAACACAGATAAAGTAACCAAAAAAACCCATGATAACTAAAAGGGACTAATACGTCAACCGAGAATATTTGGAGGCTAAGAACAAACAAAAGGAAATTAAATATCCATTTAATTTCCAAGCCTATCATATGAATAATAAAAAGGGCATAGTTTTCAACCCATATATTAAATATGGAAATTAAATATTAATTTAATTTCCAAACCATAATACATATGCTACCATGACCAAGTCCTTAGATAAAATAAAAGAACCCTAATCCATGAAACATTAGTCGAGTATCCAAAGCTCGACTAATCAGTATAAGAATCAACTATCACCCTATTGGGTAATTAATCTTATCTTCTAAAAATATCTTGAAACCTCAAAAAGGATCCCCACAATTCATGGGAGTTACTTACCTCCCAAGAAAAATTAATCAAACAAGTTTATTTTCAAATACTATACCTCTCTAAATAAATAACACTTTCCTTTTTATGGAAATGGGTGAATTCAAACTCAAATTTGAATTCTTAAATTTCTAAGGAGGATCAAAGTCAAACTCTATGTGAATCAAAATCCAAATCTCTCAAACTTAAATATAAAATCACCTATCTAAAATTCTCCCAAAATGCCAGACCATATTTTCATCCCTTGGGCTCAATTCCGCTCCCTCCAAGCCTAGGCCACCTTCCCTCCACTCCTCATCATTTCTTCCCTCCCGGGCCCAAGCCAACATGGCCCAACCTCTTGGCCAGGCTGACCTAGCCAAGGTCAGGCTACAACTACCAGCCAAGCCAACCCTATTTCTCCATGTCGAAGCCATTTTCTCCCCGGCCTAGCAAGCGCCTAAGCCCGGCCGAGCAGCCCGGCCCAAGACGACCCGGTGCGCGCGCTGTCCGCCATTTCCCTTTCCACGCGGGCGACCGTCCCTCACCTCCTCCCATTGCCACCTAGGGCCCACCGTGCCCCAATCCGGCCGTTCGCTCCACCTCGCCTACACGCTCGTCTCTCTCCCTTGCACCTGCCCGGCACGCAAGACGCGTGTTCGACCAAATGTCCAACCGACATCGCTATGCCCACCGGGCCAAGCAGTGCTCTACTCCGCCGCGCCGTGCCATTGCCATCAAGCCCAACCAAGCCAAGCCCCATGCCGGTCGGAAACCACAGCCTCCGCCCTTATTTTGTAGGCATCCCGAGCCTCCTCCACCACCTCACCGCCCTATAGTTTGCCTGGCCATCTTGGCCTCCACGCGCCCGCCGCCGCAGCCGGTACACTGCTGGAAGACCCCACTCCAAAGCCCTCAAGACCCACCGCCGGCCATCGCCGCTGAACGTGCATCTAACCCCTAAGTGGGTTTTGGTGGATTAATGACAAAGCGGTTAAGGGACTAATGAGTTTATTGAGAATTGTGCAGAGAATTAGTCCCAGGTTGCTTAGTGTGGTGCATGGAGACCCTCACAAAAACATGACGCAAAACGGCGAAGTGACTTGGACTTTATTTTAAATTCGTTTGAACTTTCCTTTGAGTCGTAGGAAACCGTACTATCAAGAGAGGTTGCAAGCAGTGTTCCAAGACCACTCAAGTGCTTAAGATCCAAATAGCTGAGAGTCCATCACTTTGGCACAACACATACACTTGGGATGGGCTAATTTCATTGTCAGGGTTGGAGGTTCCGACCCCTAGGGTCGGAGGATCCGACCAGCCAACTCGGCCAGAAACTAAGTGTTGGCTGGAGGTTCCTACCTCTAGGGTCGGAACCTCTTGGCCAAAATCAGTGAGTAACGGCTAAGTGACATAAGCAACTGCCTATAAAGCCCAAACTTGGATTCTAGCCGTTGTTGGATCACTCCACTTTATTCCAACTGTTCCCTAGCCTCTCCTAAGGTCCTTTGAGCTCTCCCAACTATTCTAGTGCATCCTTGGTGATTTTTGTGAAGATCTAGTGGGAAATTGAGTGAAATTTTGTTGAGAGAAGGCTAGGAGGATCTTGTGCACTTGTGGAGGTCGCGGATTGGCTGCTTGGGGCTTATTTCTCTTGGAGGGAAACCTCCTAGACGGTTAGGCGTCTCCCGCAAGCTTCCTCTTGTTGTGGATTGTCCCGAGAAAGTTTGTGAAGGTTAATCTCGCCTCCGCAAGAAAAAGAGGTAAATTCTAGTGGAAACCAGGTTTGACCTTTGTGGTCGCTTGGTGAGGAAAGGGGTCAATTGAGACCCAGCTCTTTGGAGCTCCTCAACGGAGACGTAGAATCTTTGTGATCCAAACTTTGGGAAAAATCTTTGTGTCTCCATTGTCTTTTCTCGTTATTGTCTCATTTTATATCTTACCTTGCCAGCATTTATCTCTTACTCTATTATTTGCACTATACTTGATCTCTGTCAAATTTATCCTTTATTAAAGTATCTTGGTAGAGTTAGAATTCCAGGATCGGAACCTCTGGCGTTCTAGGCCGGAACCTCCGACCAGCCCTCTCGGCCAGCCCGAGAGAGCCGGTCGGAACCTCCTACCATATTGGTCGGAGGTTCCTACCAGTATTTTACCACTGCATTTGGAGAATTTTTCAGGAATGCCTATTCACCCCCCTCTAGGCGATATCAACGGGCTTTCAATTGGTATCAGAGCGTAAACTCCTAAGAAGCTTAACTGCTTGGAGTTGATCCGAAGATATTGACCGAGAAGGTAGTTGATTCTACCGGGGTTAAAGAAGACGGAGATGGCTCGACAAGCAAGTCGGGTGGAAGAAAGGGAGCTACTTTTGATCTTGATTACAATAAATTTATCCCTCCCCCTCAGCAATTCATCTCTGTGCCTTCCGGACGCGCTCCCCATTTTGACGGGACCTTCTATGGCTCATGGAAGCATAAGATGAAATTGCATCTAATCTCGTTGCATCCAAGTGTTTGGAAGATTGTGTGCGCAGGTGTGACAGATGCTCCGGAGGAAAGAGAGGAACCTACACCGACTCAAGAGGCTCTTATATACCACAATGCTCAAGCCGCAAGTGTCATCCTCAACTCCTTGAGTCCTAAGGAATTCAACAAGGTTGACCAACTCGAGGAGGCCAAGGAGATTTGGGATACACTTCAATTGGCGCATGAAGGATCCCCCGGTGTACGAGAGTCCAAGATCGAGTTGCTTGAGGGGCAACTTGGATGGTTTGTGATGGAAGACAACGAGACGTCACAAGAGATGTACAATCGCATGATGGTCATTGTCAACAAGATCCGTGGTCTTGGAGGTGAAGACATGACCGATGGTGGTCAAGAGGCTTCTCCGCGTAATCGCCCCAAGGAACCCCACCTTGGTGACCCTCATCCGGGAGATGAAGAACTTCAAGAGACTCACTCCAAGCGACGTTCTCTCGAGGATCATATCACATGAACTACTCGAAGAGGAAGCCAAGGAAGTCAAGCAACTTGCCAAGAGGGCCGCAATCGTCAAGAACAAGGAAGTTACTTTGAAGGCAAAGAAGGAGCAAGACTTAAGCGACTCCGAGAGTGAAGATGAAGACTTTGCTCTTGTGGTGAGGAAGTTCAAGCACTTCCTTCATCGAGGCGGTTTCGGCAAGGACAAAAAGGAGGATGACAAAGGAAGGATGCAATCCAAGCAGGCATGCTACGAATGTAAGGAATACGGTCATTTCATCGCCGATTGTCCCAAGCTCAAGAACAAGGGTGGCAAGTCCAAGGTGGTCAAGAAGAAGACCGGGCGTGCTCACATTGGACAGGAGTGGTTCTCCAATGATGAGGACGACGTCAAGGAAGGAGGGGTTGTCACAATTGCTATCAAGTCATCGTCGGGGTTCAAGGAGCGTCTCTTCGACAACTTGAGCAACAACGAGCACTATGAGCCCACTTGCCTCATGGCACAAGGGCGAAAGGTAACCTCAACATCCAAATCTCCTCCAATTGATGATGATGATCTTAGTGATGATGAAAGTGAGGATGATATGGATGAGATGCTTAAGGGTTATAGCAAGCCGGCCATGTTACAATTGGCAAAGCTTATGAAGGCATTGGAAAGTAAAGAAAAGTCCCTCGAAAGGCAAGAGGACTTGCTCATCTTTGAAAAGGAGAGAAACCTTGCCCTAGAGGAGAACTTGGCTAAGTAGGAGGAGAGGATTGAGGAATTGACCAAAGATCTCTCTTTGGTCAATAACTCAATGGCTAATCTAAAAAGTATGAATGAAACACTTCAAGAGAACTTTAAGAAATTGGACCAAAATTACAAGGCTCTTGAAATGCAATTTGACACTCTTTTGAATAGCCCCTCCACCTCCAATGAGGCCACCAAGATCTCCAATGCCTCTACAAGCAACGGTTGTGCAAAATGCTATAATTATGATTTGGATGCATATGCTACTAACCTTGAAGCTTTGGAGGCGCTCAAAAAGGAAAATGAGCGGTTGAGTACCTTGGTAAAGTTTGGATATTTGAAAACATTTCAATCCAAGGATGTTCTCTACAAGACCCTCTCTACCCACTCCAACAAGAACAGTTACTGTCTTGGCTTCTCTCCTCATGAAAGTAGACCATCCAGAAGGACCATGGTCAATGGGAAGCAATGCCTCAAGTTTGTGAAAGAAGGAGGTTCGTCACAAGCCAAGGAGATAAAAAGTTCCTCGGTCAGTCTGGGGGGCCGGAAGCTCCGACCATAGTGGCCGGAGGTTCCGACCACAGGGGCCGGAGGTTCCGACCAAGCCTCTCAGCCATGCCGAGAAGGCCGGTCAGAGGTTCCGACCATATTGGTCGGAGGTTCCGGCCTGCTCTCTCAAGCAGACCGAGAGGTCTGGTAGGAAGCTCTGACTAAAATGGTAGGAGGTTCCGACCAGCCAACCCAGACAGACCGAGAGGACTGGTAGGAGGCTCCGACCCAAATGATAGGAGGCTCCGACCAGAAAAACTGTGCTATGAATCGTATGAGATCACCAAGGATCACCGCGGTAAAGTGATTGCTCATTTCGTTGGTGACTACTATGAGGAGTACAGGGGTTGTGTGTGGGTGCCCAAGTTGCTTGTGACTAATGTTAAAGGACCTAAACTTAGACAAGTTTGGGTACCTAAATTCTAAGCTTGATTTCTTTTGTAGGCATACTCCTCCGGTGGATCGAGTTGGATTGTTGACAGTGGATGCACCAACCACATGACGGGAGAGATGAGTATGTTTGCAACTCTTGACGAGAATGGAGGAGATCACGACAATATTGTCTTTGGAGAAGATGGTAAGGGTAAGGTAATAGGACTAGGTAAAATTGCTATCTCCAACAATCTATCTCTCTCTAATGTTCTTCTCGTCAAGTCCTTAAGCTACAATCTATTATCGGTGTCTCAATTGTACAAATTGGGCTATAATTGCTTGTTTACCAACGAGAATGTTACCATCTTTAGAAGAGATGATAATTCCGTCGCATTTAAGGGAAGGTTGAAGGGAGATCTTTATTTAGTAGACTTTGACCTAGATAAAGTGAACCCGGAGGCTTGCTTGATTGCGAAATCCTCAATGGGGTGGCTTTAGCATCGAAGGCTAGCCCATGCGGGGATGAGGAACTTATCGAATCTTCTAAAGAGGGAACACATTCTCAGGCTATCTAACGTCACTTTTGAGAAAGACCGTATGTGTAGCGCTTGTCAAGCCAGGAAGCAAGTAGGGAACCCACATCCCGTAAAAAACATAATGACTACCTCAAGGCCATTGGAACTACGTCACATGGATCTCTTCGGTCCCGTGGCCTACCTAAGCATCGAAGGTAACAAATATGGGCTTGTAATTGTTGATGACTTTTCTCGCTTCACTTGGGTGTTCTTTTTGCAAGATAAGAGTGAAACCCAAGAAATTTTCAAAAAATTTGCAAAGCAAGCCCAAAACGAGTTCGAGCTCAAAACCAAGAAAGTTAGGAGCGACAATGGGGGGAGTTCAAGAATACTCAAGTGGAGGAATTCCTTGATGATGAGGGGATTAAGCACGAGTTCTCCGCTCCATGTGATCCACCTCAAAATGGAGTGGTGGAGAGGAAGAACCGGTCTCTTGTCGAGATGGCAAGGACTATGCTAGATGAATACAAGACCCCAAACATCTTTTGGGTGGAGGCGGTGAACACCGCGTGCCACGCGCTAAATCGCCTCTACCTCCACAAACTTCTCAAAAAGACGTCATATGAACTCCTCACCGGTAACAAACCAAATGTTTCCTACTTTCGTGCTTTTGGTTGCAAATGCTTTATTTTGAGTAAGAGATCTCGCTCATCCAAGTTTGCTCTAAAAGTGGATGAAGGATTTCTACTCGAATATGAGTCAAATGCTCACGCCTATCATGTTTTCAACAAAGTCTCCGGAATTGTTGAAACCACGAGAGATGTAACATTTGATGAAACTAACGGTTCCCAAGTGGAGCAAATTGAGCTTGAGATGCTAGGTGAAGGAGTCATGGGACACGACATAGAGAAAAAGGCAATTGGAGAGGTGAGGCCGCTAGAAGAGTTGAAGGAGCAAAGAGGCACCGAACAAGCTCCTTCTTCTCAAGCGGCGCCTTCAAGCATAAGAATTGATCAAGAGGACGATCTAGCACGAGTGGATGGGATCGATGCCGAGAGCACTAGTGAGCCAAGAGACACCGTGCGAGCTCAAGTCCCCTCGGTGCACCATCCAAGAATTCACCATACCGTGCAAAGAGATCATCCCATCGACAACATTCTTGGTGATATCCAAAGAGGGGTAACCACTCGCTCTCGGGGAGCTAACTTTTGTGAGAATTACTCCTTTGTCTCGTCTTTGGAACCAATTAGGGTGGAGGACGCACTTGGTGATCCGGATTGGGTGATGGCCATGCAAGAAGAGTTGAACAACTTCACCCGCAGTCAAGTGTGGTCATTAGTGGAGAGACCCAAGCAAAACGTCATCGGCACCAAGTAGGTCTTCTGCAACAAGCAAGACGAAAATGGAGTGGTTACTCACAACAAAGCATGGTTAGTGGCTCAAGGCTTCACTCAAGTCGAGGGCCTCGACTTCGGTGAAACTTTTGCACTACTTGCTCGCCTTGAATCCATTTGAATTTTATTAGCTTATGCCGCTGACCATGATTTCAAGCTTTATCAAATGGACATCAAGAGTGCGTTTCTAAATGGACCAATCTCCGAGTTGGTGTATGTGGAGCAACCGCCCGGGTTTGAAGATCCCAAACATCCAAATTATGTCTACAAGCTTCATAAGGCGCTCTACGGGCTCAAACAAGCCCCTAGAGCTTTGTATGAATGTCTTCGCGACTTTCTACTAAAAAATAGCTTTGAAATAGGTAAAGCCGACACTACTCTCTTCACTAAGAAATTTAACGATGATTTATTTATGTGCCAAATTTATGTCAATGACATAATCTTTGGCTCTACTAATATCTCTTTTAGTAAATAGTTTAGCAAGATCATGACTAGGAGGTTCGAGATGTCGATGATGGGGGAGCTCACTTTCTTCGTCGGGCTTCAAGTCAAGCAACAAAAAGATGGAACCTTCATCTCGCAATCAAAGTATCTCAAGGACATTCTCAAGAAATTAGAGATGGAGGGAGCCAAGCTCATCAAGACTCCAATGCCAACAAATGAGCATCTCGACCTCGACCACAACGGCAAACCGGTGGATCAAAAGGTATATCACTCCATGATTGGATATCTTCTTTACCTTTGTGCATCTAGACCGGATATTGTGCTTAGTGTGTGCATGTGTGCTCGCTTTCAAGCGGCGCCTAAAGAATGTCATCTTATTGCCGTTAAGAGAATTCTAAGATATTTAGTGCACACTCCTAATTTTGGTCTTTGGTACCCTAAGGGTTGTGATTTTGAGCTAATTGGATATTCCGATTCCGATTATGCCGGGTGTAAGGTTGACCGCAAGAGCACAACGGGGACTTGTCAATTCCTTGGACGGTCTCTAGTTTCTTGGGCCTCCAAGAAGCAAAACTCTATTGCCCTATCCACCGCCGAGGCGGAGTACATAGCCGCCGGCTCGTGTTGTGCTCAACTTCTTTGGATGAAACAAACCCTTCAAGACTATGGCTACAAAATGACCAAAATCCCACTCCTTTGTGATAATGAGAGCGCCATTAAAATAGCCAATAGTCCCATCCAACACTCAAGAACCAAACATATTGACATACGCCACCACTTCTTGAGAGACCACGAAGCAAAAGGAGATATCGCCATTACCTATGTGAGAACCGAACACCAACTTGCTGATATCTTCACCAAGCCCTTAGATGAGAAGAGGTTTTGCAAGCTTAGGAGTGAGCTCAATATCTTAGATTCTCGAAACATTGCATGACTAAGTGCTTGACTAATCAATAGTCAAGAAATGGTCAAAAGGATGTCAATCAAAGTGAGCTTCTGTGTTTTTGAGGCCTCTTCTTGTGTAGAAAAAGGTCTCAACACATGAAACGGAGCTCCAACATTCCTCAACTCATTTTCTCAAAATATTGCGAAAATCCTTGTGTGATAGTTTTCCATTGCGAAAATTTGGTTCTTTCCATTGTTGATCTTCATTTGTGACCATAGTTATGTGCTTGTTGATTGCTGCTGGTCACATATGGGTCAACGGTAAATCATGTCCACTTCCTTTGGGCCAAAATACCTTGTTTTCCTCCTTCCAGAAAAGTCCAGTCGGAGGTTCCGACCAATGGGCCGAAGGCTCCGACCCAACATTCCGGACCAAAAATCTGGCCGGAAGCTCCGGCTCCTGAGCCTAGAGGTTCCGGCCCACCATTGATTTGTATCCCTGTGGTCGGTTAGACTAGTTTCCCTTGGTGGAAAACTTTCCTACACACCCCTAGAACATCGATCTATAGTTTTGGATAAAATGCATTGTCTAGTTTTGAAGTTCAAGTCGCAGCCATGTGTCGGCCGGAGGTTCCGGTCCTCAAGGCCGGAGGTTCCGACCAGCAGTCTCAGCCTGGCCGAGAGGGCTGGCTGGAGGCTCCGGCCCCTGGGTCGGACCCTCCGACCGGCTGTTTCTGCTAGCCTATTTAACCTTGGCTCTTCCAATATTTCCTTGACCTCAGTACTTTCCTTGACTCCATGGTTGTATTTCAGTGTCAATGGCTCGAGCAAAGCGCCAAAAAGGAAAGACAAGATGTTCCAGTCTTCCAGCCTGGCTTTACACCCATAGATCCCTATTTTCAGCCAGCCTACCACATTCCTCCCATTATTGAGAGAGATGATGATGCCGCCAGTGGCAATACCGAGATCATTGCCCCTGATGATGAGACCGGCACTGCAGGCAGTACAGCGTCTGGCGACACTGAGATCATCCCCTCCAACGACGGCTAAGTCCTTTCTTCCCCTGGTTTTCCTCTCTTTTTGGTGCCTTGATGCCAAAGGGGTAGAAAATTCAGAATGAAGGGGCCTCCTCTCACTTTTGTTGGCTGCTTTGCAGTGTGGCGGAACCTCCGACCCCCCTCCTGTCCTTAGGATTTCAAGACTTCTTTTTCGGCCATTGGGACATGTATTGACCAATTGTTTGAGATGTAATGGATGCTTAATCTGGCTCTAGTTTAATTTTAGTATTTAAACTGCTCTTGTGATGCCATGCAATATGATGTGATGTTTATTTCTCATGTTTTGTGTGTTGCCATGTCATATGCATTTGATATTCCATTTATCATGTCACACTTTGCACCCCACGGATGAAAATAGATGAATAAGGCTTTTCATGTTTCACAAATACTCAATATGCATATATACTTCACTCTCACTAATATATGCATATTTCTAGGGGGAGCAAAATTCATCTACTTTCATTCAAAATCAAATTTATATATTCATTCTGTTGTAAGCTTTAACTGTGTTGTCATCAATCACCAAAAAGGGGGAAATGGAAAGTGCATCTAACCCCTAAGTGGGTTTTGGTGGATTAATGACAAAGCGGTTAAGGGACTAATGAGTTTATCGAGAATTGTGCAGAGAATTAGTCCTAGGTTGCTTAGTGTGATGCATGAAGACCCCCACAAAAACATGACGCAAAATGGCGAAGCGACTCGGATTTTATTTTAAATTCGTTTGAACTTTTCTTTTGAGTTGTAGGAAACCGTACTATCAAGAGGGGTTGCAAGCAGTGTTCCAAGACCACTCAAGTGCTTAAGATTCAAATAACTGAGAGTCCATCACTTTGGCACAACACATACACTTGGGATGGGCTAATTTCATTGTTAGGGTCGGAGGCTCCGACCAGCCAACTCGGCCAGAAACTAAATGTTGGCCGGAGGTTCCTACCTCTGGGGTTGGAACCTCCTAGCCAAAATCTGTGAGTAACGGCTAAGTGACGTAAGCAACTACCTATAAATCCCAAACATAGATTCTAGCCGTTGTTGGACTACTCTACTTTATTCCAACTGTTCCCTAGCCTCTCCTAAGGTCCTTTGAGCTTTCCCAACTAGTTCTAGTGCATTCTTGGTGATTTTTGTGAAGATCTAGTGAGAAATTGAGTGAAATTTTGTTGAGAGAAGGTTAGGAGGATCTTGTGCACTTGTGGAGGTTGCGGATTGGCTGCTTGGGGCTTATTTCTCTTGGAGGGAAACCTCCTAGACGGTTAGGCGTCTCCCGCGAGCTTTCTCTTGTTGTGGATTGTCCCGGGAAAGTTTGTGAAGGCTAATCTCGCCTCTGCAAGGAAAAGAAGTAAATTCTAGTGGATACTAAGTTTGATCTTTGTGGTCGCTTGGTGAGGAAAGGGGTCAATTGAGACCCGGCTCTTTGGAGCTCCTCAACGGAGACGTAGGATCTTTGTGATCCGAACTTCGGGAAAAATCTTTGTCTCCGTTGTCTTTTCTCGTTATTGTCTCATTTTGTATCTTACCTTGCCAGCATTTATCTCTTACTCCATTACTTACACTATACTTGATCTCTGTCAAATTTATCCTTTATTGAAGTATCTTGGTAGAGTCAGAATTCCAGGGTCGAAACCTCTGGCGTTCTAGGCCGGAACCTCCGACCAGCCCTCTCGGCCAGCCCGAGAGAGCCAGTCGGAACCTCCTACCATATTGGTCGGAGTTTCCTACCAGTATTTTACCGCTGCATTTGGAGAATTTTTCAGGAACGCCTATTCACCCCCCCCTCTAGGCGACATCAACGGGCTTTCAGCTGCCTCACCGCCGCCTGCTGTGCTCGTGCGCTCTACTTGGCCGTGCAAGAGAGGGAGAGTGCCGAGAGAGAGAAAGAGATAGAGCGGTGAGTGAGAGAGAGAAGAAGACCAGTGGGATTAATTTCTCCCCTAGACTGACATGCGGCCCCACGTGAATAGTTTTCACTAAAAACTAATGATAGCAATTAGGATTAATAATGTACTTAACCCTCTAAATGATGTGTGGGCCTGGATGGTTAATTAAAACTAGTTAAAAACCTTTTTAACCTCTGTATCGCTGACATGTGGGCCCAGGCCCATGTTGGTCAGCTTGACCGGGTCACACATTGACCATGGTCTCACCAATCAGTGATCCACACCTTTTTTATAAGAAAAATAAATCAATTGGAAATATAAGGAAGCAGTGGACCCCACCTGTCAGCCACACATATCCTTTCTCTAAGGAAAATAATTCAAATAGATATAAAAACCCATGGACCCCACCTGTCAGTGTCTCTAATCCTCTCCCTTAATAAAAGAATTCCAAAAGTAAATTAAAAAGGATTTGAGAAATTATTTTCAGTAAAGAAAATATGAATTAAACTTTGAAAATTCATAACTAATTGAAACAAAGTCCAAATTGAGTGAAACTTGTTTCTAAAATTTTGTAAATTCAAGATCTACTTTCTGGACCAAAAATGATAGTTGCCACAAATATAATTTTTGTAGAAATATGAAATAAAGACTAGTGGATAATTAATTTCCCATATTAAAAATCCTCTTTATAAATTTAGTAATGGGATTAAAGCCCCTAAATCATAAAAATTGCAAAACACTACCATAACACTTAATTTCTAAGTTATAGAAAAGATCCCAATAATTCCTTATACTAAAAGCTAGTTTTGTCAAATGAAGGATTAAAGCAACATTAATAATATTCTTAAAGTATGTAACCCATGCTTTAAACTTTGAAACATATAAGAACCTTGTGATTTCTGATTTGTGAAGAAGGAATAAATAATCTGCTAAATGATCTTGAGTAAATGACCAATTAATGTATAGACTTAAAGGAAACAAATGCATCTCCTATATGACAAGGAAAATACATATACAACTAATTAAACCCTACAATAAAACTCACCTTTACCTAATAGCTCTAATAAACAATAATAGAAATCACCCAAGTATTTGTTGATGTTTCCGTAGTTCTTGTACCATCCATTAGAAAAGTCATCCCATAACCTTTCTACTAGAATTGTCATACCTAGATAAAATTATAAGCCATTGCCAAACCTCTAATGCCAACCATTTAATTTAGATGGAGACTAGTTTAGCCATAAATTCGCCATATCCCAATAGATAAACCAAGACATATGTTAGCAAGGTAAGTGTTTTCATTGTATCACTTAATTTCTACATAGCCACCATGCCAACTAGAATAGCTTTCTTAGCCTTTAAGTTCCTTCCTTCCTAAGTTACTTATCCACTAAGGAACCTTAGCTCCTAAGCTTTCTTGCTCTACAAGATGCTTATCCACTAAGGAACCTTAGCCCATAAGTTTCCTTGCATGGTAAGTAACTTAGAGTCCAAGCCACCTTAAGTTCCCTTGCCTATATAAGGAATAGAAACCCCATAGTTGCAACCCCCTTGGCCCTTAGAATCCATTAGCAAGTAAGAGGTATGAGAAACCCTTAGGTTTGTTTTCCATCTATTTTATTGGTTGATTGCATTTGGATGTTACTTGAATATTGGTTTCCCCACGCTCTATGGAATCCGTTTGTGTTAGTCGAGAGGCTACGTGTGCAGCTTCCAGGAGGAGAAGGCTTGATCGAGATTCAGTGCAAGCAAATTGGTAATCAGTCGCCCTGAGCAAGGCACCACATCCCCCTCCTTGAGCATTTTGATCCTAGTTTGCAAACTTATTTGTTTGTGAAATAAATTGCATGCTATATTTAAAATACGATCCAATTATCATTTATGCCACCCTTGTTTGAGTACCTTGTTCCTTGAAGCCATGATATTAATCGAGTCCCTAGTTATATTTAATAAGCAATGCTTAGCTATGCCTAGTTGCACTTGGGTGATTGGATCATCCTTCCTCATGTCTTAAATAAAATGGAACGATTGATTGGGCAATCACTAAGGTTACAGTGATTGGCAAAGATGGAGACATGTAATGTCATCCTGCGTGTATAATGAGGAACCATTTGTGAAAACCGAAAACAAGGAAAAACCTATTTTGACCAGGGAGCCAGGAAAGAAATTGGGTGGTTCTAGGAACAGCAAGTGCTGACCCTGGTCAATTAAGGATCGAGTCAAGAAGCTATGCGGGAAACGAACAGAGTATGACCTCATCTCTCGTACCGGTATAGACTTGGAGGATTAGGTAACCCAAGTGGGGCAGCACCCCAATCATGATTGGTTCTGCACACGAAGAGTATGATATTGTGAAGTGTTGATATATGTATTGTGATGATAAATGTCGATGAACTTAAAATGCACCCTAAGTATATATAGTGTACCTCCTAGATCTCTCGGGTTCCAGGACTCCTCTCACCACTAGCTCGAGGCGTTGGGTGCTAAGGGTGCATGAGGGTTCATAGTCCTTGGAGAGGGTGCCGCAAGGCAAGGAAAGGCGAAAGACTAGGTCGTGGCAGGTATCATGTGTTGGGACTAAGCTCATGTGTTGGGCAAAGTCATAGGTTGCGGGTAAAGCATACATCCACTGCAGTGTGAGTAAATCAATTTATTCGAATAACTGTGCTCACGGTTAACTGAGCACCGAGACTTGTACTACTCTTGACTAGACTCATAATTTTCTAAAATTGATTAATGGGTGGTTGGGATTATGGGATAGTGATGATTTGGATGGCTACGGCTATTGTTCCTTGAGAGGCAATGGGACAATGAGTCGTAGAAACTGCATGATCGGTGGTGGCAAGTTATTTCCGAGGCGGTCCCAGGATTGGCGGATAAAAACTTCGTTGAGCAAACATTATGATATTAAAACTGTTTTAAGTCTACCCTGCTAGGTCATAGGTATTTATGACATATGATAGGTTTCTGGTTTTCAAAACTGAGGGCCGACAGCAAAGCAGGCCCAAGCTAGAGAATAAATCATTTAATTGTACTACGTATTTGCATTGCAGGCTCAGCAAAACCGAGGCTAGATTCTTTCTCCTGTTGTTGTCCTAAAACCAAGCCTACTGGATTTTGCAAGAATCCTCCTGCATCTAGCTAGTGATCAGCCAACTATTCTGTTAGTACAAGTATTGTAACACCCTAGCGTTAGGCGTAAAACTAATTTAAATAAAAACCTATTCACAAAATTGTTCTTTGATTGCTGTGCAGGTGTGCTGAAGTCTCAGTCTCGATCCCTCCCTCTGTATCGATCCCAACCCTGAGGTCAACTCCCTATGCCTTTCAGTTCATTTCCCTGTTCCTCCAATTCGCAAGACTCCCAACTCCATTCCTCATTTAAAATCCCTAAGAAAAAAATAAATTCAAGTGAATTCCTTTTGATCCCTCCAGTAATTTCAAAAGGAAAATAATTAAGCCGCTCCTGTGCTTTTGGGCCTCCCTTCCTGGCCTATTTTTGTGCCTTTCCCTTCCTGGCTCACTCAGCCTCCGCCTGCTCTAGGCGCCGACACGTGTCCCCACGCATCGAGCGCACATGAACGAGGAAAACAAGAGCCCTCCTCCCTGTTTTTCTTCCCGAGCAAACACACACTCTCTCTCTCGACCTTGCCCGCCGCTCGGCATTGTCAATTCAACCCGTCACGCCTCGGATGCCACCGTTCCCGCCTGAGGCCGACCGAGAGGACGTCGTCATGACCTACCCTGCACCGGCAACCATAGTGTCCCTGCTCCACTCCAAGCGTGCTCGCTCAACTTTTGCAGTCATCTCCCCACGTCACCCGGTCCGCCGCTAGACGCCAATGCGGGGAGCCGCTCCTCCAGTGCCGCCGTGAGGTATAGCCCGGAAGCCCCAGGCCCTTCTTTCGCCGCCCCTTTTTCTTCTTTTTCCCTTCCGAACCAGGCAGCCCCTCCCAGGACGCCCCGCTACCAATTTTCTCTTTTTTCCCAAAGCGTCCCCTCTCCACTTTCCGATTTTCTTTGTTCTCTTTTCTTTTCCTGGCTGCATCCCCCTTCTCTTTTTTTCCTGATTTTTCTCCCCATTTTTCGTTTCCTTCCGTTCCACTTTCTTTTCGTTCCCCTCTTCTTTTTCCTTTCCTTCTTAGTGAAAAAATTATTGATAGTTCCGTTTTCTCTTTTATTTTTGTTCTTCTCTTAGTGAAAAAATTACTGATAGTTCTCATGCTACTGTGAAAAAATAATACACATGCGAAACTATTTTCACCGGCTCCATCTAAGAGGATCAATATGGCTTCAAAACGTCACCGCCGCGGAAAATGACAGTTCGATTTCTTCAACCACGAGGCCTCGAATCGAGGACCCGGGCCGACCACTCCTGAACTAATGTCCGCTACCAAAAATCCGACCAGATCAAATTGGTCGACTACGCAGCTATGACAAGTTTTGGACTCATTGAGTCTGAGGGCTCCACAACCAACCAAGACATTGGGACTATCAACCAGACCATTGAATGTCAACGAGGAGGAGAAGATGACGATAAAAACAAGTGTGCTACGTGCCGGACAAGCGTACTACCAAGAGACATTCACGGATATGAATCTTCCAAGCATGCGAACCCAGGTATTTAGTAGAATTGGTTTTTTAAACTAATCTACTAATTTCATAGATACATCTGGCATGTATCTACTAAGGTACGCAATATTTTGCATATAATTTATCATATATCAACTCTCCAACAAGAGAGAGCAATTTATTCTTTCAAATCAATAATTTTCTATGTTTACCTAGAGCACATGTTTATACAATATTCATTTTGCGAGCCTACATGATACCAAGTTGACTATGGTCTAATACCCAGGGGCTTGCTCTAATTTACTTTCAGTATAAATTATGCTTGTTTATGGTAGATATAATAACCAATGTTTAATCTGAATCTGCTCGTTATATCCTAACAAAAATAAAAGATTTATACAGCTTCTCAAGTATCCATTAGATGTTTTCTGTCATACCTTTTGCCTTCTAGAATTATATTTTTAGGAAACCACAGACATCTGAGTAGGCCGGTGTCAAAAATGCCCATTGATCGAGATGCTTGTCGACTAAACGTGGCAGCATAAGACCAAACCTTCCATGCCATAATAGCAATATATCTCACAACAACCGGTATTGCCCGAAATATTTGTGAAAAAGTTTCCGTACCATTGGACAAAACCTCAAAAAAATAACCAGGACTACCCATCATATTTGTCGAGATTATGTCCATGTCATCCATCCAGACTAGTCTAGATTGAAGATAGTCCAAACATGGATAAAAGAGGTACTCCGCTTGAAAACAGAGAGCCCGAGGTTCTGCTCATATCATATACCATGATGATTCAATCAGAGACCTCAAACAGTGATGACACCTAGAGTGTCATCGCAATGCTATCGGATAAGTTACTGGCTGTAAATATCAGGCGAGCATAAAGAGGAGTAAATCATGGACTGCTATCCAGGCTTCCCTATAATCTCAAAGTTTGTTTCTTTCAAAGTCAAGCTAATCGGAAAAACAGAATTAAATACAATTAATGACAAAAAACTATTATTTGTAAGTTCATTTTGAATATGGAATATTCAATTTTCAGAAGAATAAGAATAACTACAAACTGTTGCAGTGGAAACACTGATATCGTTTACTGTAGGCCCTTTGTCCTTTGCTTTTCTCCAGAAGACCATCACTCGAAACAAACATGAATTGGATGTATATATTGCAAGAAGGCTACCCTATTATGGAGTATCCTGCCTCACCATGGAGGCAGCTCACATGCATCAAGCATGACAGAAGCTGCACTGGAGTAGGTGGTGATATTGGTAGTAAAATGGAAGACTACAGGATATAATAATGCATCATGAAATCATGTTCACTAATTCAATGCAAATCTTTTTTTTTTCTTTTGTGTTGACTTTTTGAATTATAAGGTGTTTTAGATTCTACTAGAGCTAGCGTAGAGGTAACGTATTATACATGTTACCTCTTGCTTAATGATTAGTTTATATAGATAAAATTAGAGGCAGTAACCATCCTTATTATAAAACTTGCTCTCAGTCACATGTCTATCATCTAGCTCCGGTGATCAAACATATGCATGCAGCACACATTCAGATGCATTTTTTTTTTAGAAAATGATTGAAATCAGAACAGTCAAGTTATCCTATTGACACTAGCCCCCATTGGGCAGAGTAATTAAATCAAGTACTTCTATTCGTTTCAAGCATGGACCAATCACCATTCAAGCACCGAAAATATCTCGTACTTGGCAACGCTCCTGGCAAGATAAAGAAGAAGGCTAGAACTTGGACGCTCGCAAGAGCGAAGGGGCTAGCCTAGTTCATTTCTTCGTGTCGTTTTTAGGGTCGCTCTGTAATTAATTTGTACAACTTTTTTTCCTTTTACATATAAATACCTTTCCTCCTCCTATATTTAATGAATTGGCACACTCTGTGTCAGTTCGGTCAAAAAAAAAAAAGGAAAAAACAAAAGAAGGTTTGCATCACATATGGGTTTGCATCAGAGTGTTGAAACAATGAGACGATGGAAGCAAAAGTGATTAGGCACTGTCGTTACTGCCAGCCATGCACCGTCCATGTTATGCACCGCCGGCCGGCCGGTAGAATGGGCCTCCGATCGATCCGTCGACGTCGAAACGACCGGCCATCATATCCCGGCCAGATTCATACACATGTGCTGCTTTTCCTACTGTTGTTGTCGTTGTCGTCTACTTGTAGACATTGATCATTGTTGTGGTCCTCCAATGGCTTATCACATTGATCATTGTTGTGGTCCTCCAATGGCTTATCACATCTGTTTGTTCCTGATCGAATAAATTCTCAAAAACTTTAATATAGCAATGGTGCCTAACTATATATTCTTTCTCCAAAAAAGTCATCTCTGTTATATACTCTAATGCATTTAGATATTTTGTTAGTGCAAACATTTTATTCATCTAAGGATTTTAGAAGGGCACATGTGTTTGCTCATCTGAAGCCTGTGGCCCTGTGGGTCTATCTAATAAGAAATCCAGTTTTTGTTTTCAGAACACTGTTACAGCTTCATGTTCACTCTGACACTTCTCCTAATCATGACGAGAAGATATGCCCTGACACACCATACCGAAACCTCTTTGAATATGCATTCTGGTGTATGTGAAATGAGAATGAAGAGTATTTCTCATCATTCATCGCATTTCTCATGAATAACACTATATGAGGTTACAAGAAGATGACATGAAAAAAAAGTTTGAATGGAACTCATCAGGAAATGCTTCTGACATTGTCCAACGAGCCTGTCGAATTAAGTTGTCCAGCATCCTAATGTGCAATTTAGTACTCATATCGACCGATTACTGAAAATCTATAATCATTCCCAGATTGATTAAGAAAATCTATGACAAGTTCATGTAGGTTTTCTGCATACTGTTTCCCTTGTAAAAACCGTTACCCAAATCAGCTCTTTACAACAGCCAATCGATCAGATATTGTTGAGGTTACAGCAACTAATCATCAGTAATCACAGAGATTTGCATCAAAGAATCCACACATGCACACACATTCACTGATTTGTGACAGAACAAGAGGGGATCTGATGTACTGACCTAGGTCGCTGGCGCCTTGACGGGGAGGAATGTCGAGCTGCGTCGGATTCCGGTGACCGGCACCGGAATGGAGTGGCAGCGCCGGTGCAGCTTTCATTGGGGAATGGAATAGCAGGGCGGCGGCGCGGTTATAGCACTGGCTGGGGATTCTCCGGCCGCCGTGTAGCCATGGCTCGGAGGCGCAAAATCGCAACAAACGAGTACGACGGCGACTCCGGTGTAGGGGGGAGGTGCTGAGCATGGCGTGGCGCGGGCTGCGTCCAGCGACGGCGAGGCGGCCGCGGCGGAGGAGCGAGAGGCGAGACTGCGGGAGCCAGTGATTTCCGGAGATAGGGACCAAAGTGCAAAATTTCGTTTCTCTACTAGAAAATCAGCACGTTAGTTGACGCGCCAGAATCCATACCCCGTGTATAATGTTTTTGAGTTCCTGCATAATAAATTTACCATAATTTTACACATTTAGTTTAATTTTAATGAAATTTATGCAAAAATCATACATTTGTCCTTTAATTGGTTTTTTAATTTTCCGTTTGCAATAGGTTGAGTGATGGATCAATGCACTATAGTAATATATGCTGGTGGGTGGTTTATTGGGTTGTTTTTTAAGATTGTTTATTGTTGATGAATAGTAAACGATAATACTAAAATGTGGTTATTTACAACTATGAGACATGGAGATATGACTCCTGATTTAGCGGTGTCATGTGATATAACATGGTATCAACAGTATCATATCAGTAGGTAAATCTTTCGAAGCAAGGCTATAATTGTTAGGTGTTGGAGACAATATGTGCAACTGTCTAGCTCGATTGCTTTGGGGTTGTGTGTCGCAGCAATTTGTAAGCTTAGTTAGCATAGTATGTTGCAATGGATTTACTGGAATTGGTCATAAGTTCAGCTAATATTTGGCAGCACTGGCAATTTTTTTTAGAAGATTTTGCTCTCTTCAAATTTTTTTGCTTTTTTGAAATATAGCTGGTTAATATTCTTATTTTGATTTTTTCGTTTGTCACTCATTTTTTTCTCTTTTATTTGATTTCCCCTTTTTGTTTAGTTCTATTAAAAAATCAAACTCTTCTTTAGGTCGTTTTTTAGAGAGTAACACTAAAATTCTAAAGATATACAGCTTTATGATATAATTGGAATAATTTTATTTGTCCTTAAAACTTTACATGTCGACTCAACAAAATCAATGATTTGCGTGTAGCACTATTTAAAATATTTCCAGTGTAATCAAAACCAGAAACATGTTTATAAATTTACGATGGTTACTTGTAGCTAGTAGTTTACTACTACAGTTGGACTACTCTTCAAAACATAGAATTCGCAAGATGGTTACTTGTAGCTAGTAGTTTACTACTACAGTTGGACTACTCTTCAAAACATAGAATTCGCAAGGTGCTGGGAATACATATACAAGTCTTAAACGGAGTAACGAACACCTGTATAGCGGTACTTTGGTAAATATTTTTATTTAATGGGGCATAGAATAAGAAAAAATTTTAGTGGTGGAACTGAAAAACTACATGAGGTGAAGCTGGAATTGGAAGTAGAAAAGTTGGGATATACGGTTCAGTGGTATAGTTATATTGTAAGTAAGCCTTCCTGCCCCTTCATGTTTGAGGCAGTAGAACTACAATCAACAATGCAGTAGCAATAATTGTGAGAATATTGACTTCCATAACCTCTTTTTTTCGCAATAACTCGGGATGTAATCCTATGGAGAGGAAAAGAGGTATCCTGTAAATTCAAGGGGAGAACTTGCATTCTGATAATATGGAATGAATTCAATATTATGAATATTAGATCTATCAAATCAATTCATGGTTGAGAGTGGTATAGTATAACATAGGAAGATCCCTTAGACAAGGAAGGCCCTCTCTAGAACATTCCTTTGAATGGAATTATTCATTCGGTTCGACATGTTGTTTGAAAAAATCAAAAGCTGTCTCTCGTAAGTTATTGTAAGGTGATTCATTCATAATACTTTTTATGTGTGGTTTGAAGATGCTCAAAAGTAGATTTTGTAATCATCAACATATATCAACACAAATATGGAGATTGTACCTTTCTTGTAACAGAAGAGCGAAGCATCTGCTTTTTTGATGATTGAAGTCCAAGATTCTGCAATTTCGTGCTTAGTCTGGAAAACCATGATCTTGGTGCCTGCTTGAGCTCCTAGAGTGCTTTATCAAATTTGCACACATAATCCAACTTTGACTTGTCTTCATAACCAGGTGGTTGATGCATATAAACATCTTCTTCAAGAACTCCATGAAGAAAAGAATTTGAACATCTAGCTGTCGCAAGGACCATCCATTAGGAATGGCCTGAATGGAATGAATATTAAGATAAATAAAAGAAAGAAAATAAACCATTTCCTTCTAGGTACGAACACGGGGTATAAAAGATACCGGTTCTACTCCCTCATAGCACAATGGAGGCCGTGTTGTATATATTGCCTTCTAGGTCAGTTACAAGTGAAGCCATCTGCTACTTGATCACCTGAAGGAACAAACCAAATACCTAGCAACACTTGAGACACAAGTTCACGTACAAAGTGGTAATCCACTTCCCCCAAGTACCAGTCTCGCAACAGTATTGGTGTTAAAGGATCGGCCCTTCACTTGCGGGTTGTTCGTGAGTCAAACTCGCCCTCTTGGCACGCCTTTGACTCATGAACTCGAGTCGGACACATTTACTTATGACCAAGGATCGTTCATTCTTCACTTTCTTGCTATTTCCTGCAGGGAGCGCAGCAATCGACGGTGCATATTATCATATAGAAAGAAGCGAAGTATAGCGATTTGTACTACCGGAAAAGTGTCACTAACCGCTAGGCAATAGAGTCAGCTTACGGGGTGGGGCGCAAGCAAGCATAGCGAATCACATAGAATTGCCCCTACCTGCTAGCAAAAGTTCCCACCTAAGTTCGGCATCCCGGCTAAGTTCAGAGTAGAGAGAATCGGTGTCATAGCCCGATTTTTTGGAAATTAAATAATTAATTAATAATGGATTTTTATAATTTAAATTAAATTGTAAAGTAAATTAATTAAGTAAAGTAAAAATGGAAATATAAATTTCTTTAATAAATCATTGTTGAACTCATTTTTAATAAATTCTTTGTGTGTAAATAATCTCTCTGAAATTTTTTTGGATTTTTTCAGAGCTCCAGAATTAATTTTAATATCACAAAGATCATTTTCAGTAATTATTTAAACAGATTCCAAATTCGTTTTCTTGGGTCGTTCCTGGTCCAATCCCGTTGAACCTTTCTTTAAGACCTAGACTGGGGCTATCGTTCCTGAATCCCTAATTCCCTGAAAGTCCGATTCCGTAAAATGTTCTCGAAATCCAAAATCTGGATTGTCAGATATATCCAATTTGTGAGGACACACCGAGGCTTGTACCGTTAATTGCAGCTCGCCACGTCAACGCTAACTATTAGAGTGGTGGGGTCTCAAATAAAACCCAATAAACATTGTAACCACCATGCCTGAAAGCAGACTTGACGTCGCGAATTACAATTATGTTACAAACTCACGGTGCCGAACCTGAAATAAATGAGATACTCAACAGAATAGCCTCCACCAGTCCTCCCTGAGATATGCTTGTCAGACCACACGATGGTGGCGACGAAGATACTACATATCATAGAGGACTCGATCTACATCGGCTATTAAGCGAATATCTCAATTATTTCAAGCTCATACTTGTGGTCGACTAGCTCCCAGGAAAAGTGCTAGTCTCACACGTTCATCTCAAGCAGTGGTATACAATAATAGGGTGTACAAGTAAATAAGTAAATTTACAAATTAGAGTTTACATAGGCCGTTCGGCCAAATATTACGGTTCAGCGGAAGCTTATCTACCCATACCCACAAGCAACAGACTAGGGGTTGGCCCCTAATAGAACCATTCCTGAAGAAGCAACGGTTCCCACGGCACTCCACCTATCAACTCATCACCTGCAACAAGTCTAAAGCAATGATATAGAAGTAAAGCAAGAGTCAGTACATTATTGAGATAATGTACTGGCAAGGCAAACCTACAACACTACATGCAAGTTTAAGTCAAAGAAAAGGCTGTTTGTGGTTTTATTTTCAGCACAAAGCAGATTTTATTTCGCAATCATTTTACAACGGTAATTTAAAAGACATTTAAACAAGTACATAAATAAATCATGGTCTTATATTTTATCAATTACATATCATCCGGCTTGCTGCCCTACGGCATCAAGCCACAATTTCCATATCCATAATCTCATCATTCCACAAATCATCTCAAAAATCACCCATACCAAGTCCCAAGTTCACAAACACATTTATAAAGCAAAGAACTATACTCATGACATTTCACTATGCCGCTCATGACCGCGAGCATGGCTAATCGATTAGGTTTGACTCTGCATAGTTTGTATAGCTTTACCCACATGATGTGAATTCTCTAGTTTGTCTTGTGCTGGCTAGAGCACTACCACTCTCTACATGTTGAGTGTGGTCTAGAGGTCACAACATAGCCTTTACATTGCTCAATGCCTAGCCTTGCACCAGCGACAACAAGCGGGAATCCACCCTGGGTTGCACTCCTAGAGTCGCTAGATGACGGACCCACACCTTAACCTAGCGCCGTGGCGGAAAACAAAGTACACCCTCTGTTTCTCCACGAGGCACTATACCGTTGTATTGGACAGACTTAGATGCCTAATGCCATTACGGGCTGTTAGGTAGTTCCTATGAGCTAAGAGCACTTCTTAACCCATACTACTTCGGCCTACCATATGCAAGGCTAGACACTGAGCAACTTAATGAACTAAGGCCATCCCATACTAGCACATGTGGTTGCATGATATAAATAAGTTGATGACATAGAGTTTGGTCCTTAATCGACTTAGGTGAACACTCGCCTATCGGTGTGCAACTACTCCATATGCACACCACTTGCCGCCTAAGTCTAAAATCAGGATTTTCACCATTTTAGTTCGCAAATACCTAGAGGCTTCACCTCTGTCTAGAAGTTATAAAATTTCCATTTTAACAAGTATAAGGTGACCATTATATTTATTAGCATGTTTATAAGCATGGCTAAGCATATGAAAGCATAATAAGCAAGTATAAACCCATTTGAGCACAAGCGAAGTGCTCTAACCAAGTCTAAGGTTACAAACAATAAGGAACACAAGTATTCAAGGTTGGTTATGCAACAAATAGGTCATAGCTACCATCTGCCCACATTTCAAGTGTCGATAGTTACAAATACACATGCAAATTTCACAAACAACACATTTCATTCCCTGAAACATAGGACTCAATTTGTTCAAAGAAGGAGGGGAGAATACTTGCCTTACTCTTGAATATCTAGAGCAATCTTTACTTTACTCCTTCACCGACTTCGAGTTTGTCCTCTAGAAAGAATTTAACGTACGATCGAATAAATAGCAAATAATGCGAAAAATACAAAATGCTCTAATATACATGAGATTTATACAGTAGGTTTCTACTAATCCAAATTGAATTTAGGTGAAAGAATTTCTATTTTATCGCTTTTTGTTTGGGAGTTATGAATTTTACGAGTTCTATATACGTGCTACAGCATTTGTACTCTATATAGATTTTAGAGATACTTTATGAGGTGTTTTTGTCAAGTGTGACCCTTATTCAGTGGATAGGTATTTGTTTTGGTTGAACTTTAGTAAAGTAAGTTCTATTTTACTACTTTGTGGTTCGGAGACATAAATTCTAGAAGTCATACACGCGAAATACGATCTGTATATCCTATGTAAATGTTAATATGTACTTCATGAAGTAGCTTTGTCAAATTATTATTTATAGTATTAGAGAGTAAAATCTTGGATCAAATATGGTGAAAGAAGTTCTAATTTAGTATTTGGCCTTTGGGGAATATACTATTTCGAAGTCTTATACATGAATACGTTTAATTACAAAATAATGTCAAATGTCCATTTTACTCTAATGTGTGTGAGACCTATGCAGTGGGTTGGTACTGGTCCTAGATGAATTTTGGTGAAGAAGTTTCTATTTTATCAACTTCTATTTTGAAGATATTAATTTTGTAAGTTTTAGACTTGTATACAGTACCTATACGTGTATTTTAGTATATATGTGTCTTAGGACTAATATTTATGAAATCTATCTTTACATATTTAAAGAAGGATGCACTGTGAACTTAGTGCCATTTGGGTGTAATTTATTTAGAGTTAAAATAGAGTGTTCTATGATTTCTAGGAATTGTTGTACATTTTATATCTTATTCAAAATATTCATCTAGTACACAAATCTTCAAGGGTGTTTTGGGTATCACTTTTAGTTAATAATCTCGTTCCAGAAATAAAGGGAGGATATTATGAAGCTAACAAAATTGGGTTCATATTATTTGAAGCTAATATGAATTTCTTAAGCATTTTAGAGGTTATTACATATTTTATGCACTAATTAAGGCATTTACCTATTACCAAATTTATAAAAGTGTCTTTTGTATAAATGTGACTAGGTTTTAGTTTACCACAGAAAAGTTCAATATTTTATGAATTTATCAAATCTTAATTTAAGGTAAAGGTGAAATAGCTAGAATTTGTATAGTATTTATGTCTTTTTATACTCTTTATTATTTTTGAGCCATTTTATGTATTAGTTCTTCCAGATTTTATTCTACAGAAATATAGTTTGTAACTTTGTGATTCCAACAAATTTTGATTCATCAAATTTGGAGTTAAAATGAATTAGTTATGGATTTTTGAAGTTTGCACAATTTTCAGTGGAACAAATAATACATTACCCCTTTTTCTTAATATTTTTCAGATTTTATATTGCATGGGTCCACTGGTCAATGATAGGAAATATGCGCAAAGGCCCTCGGGGTTTTTAGAAATAGAACCCATGGTCCTCGGCCACGTGTGAGAGGTAATTTTCCTTAAGAGTGCCTTGGTTTCTGGTTATTTACGTATAGATCCTCGGATCCACATGTCATAGAGTAGTGTTCTTACCGATAAACCTAGTGACTTTTAATTTCTTTTCACTTTGGTCCTCGCCGGCTGATCCAGTGCTGACGAGTGGGTCCCGTGCGTCGGCTAGACAGAGCAGTGGAGAGTGAGGCAGAGCAGCATCGGTGAGCTTCTCAACGGCGGTGGCAAACGGCGGCACATCTCGCCGGGCGGCCAAAAGAGAAAGTGAAGAGGAGATCAAGGTGAAACTATTGGTGGTGGTCTTGTCCCCAAATAGTGGTCGGAATTAGATGCCACAGCGGCACGAGCGGGGATGCATCTCGGGATGGCATGGCAAATGGAGCTATGACTCGATTCCTTCTAAATCTGTGCATGCATGTGGTTCTATAGAGTACCAGGGTGCTCACCGGGGCTTGGCCGGGGATGGCGAGGTCTAAGCGATAGTGATGACGATGGAGATGGCTTGGCAGCGGCTGAATCCTTTGGGGTTGCATCGTTAGCCTACTCCCGTTGTCCTGCGGTTGAGGTAAGGTGTCTAACAGGTTAAAGACTTCATAGTGATAGTTCTAGTGCAAGGAATCAAAGCGGGGCACACTAGAGGAAAAGAAATCAACGGCGGTGGCAGTTGGCCGGAGAGGAAGAAGACGGACTGGATCTCGTGGCTCAGGGCTTCTCAGCTCGATTCCTTCGGTCGGCAGGCTCCTAGAGGTGAGGCGACGACTTTGGCGTGACGGCTCGGCTTGCGGCGTCCTAGATCGGCCGGAACGGCGACGATGTCACGGCAGCGGTCCTGCAGAACAAAGACAGTGCATGGCGGCAGCGTAGCGGCTTTGACCAGCAAACCTAGGGCCACAAAGTACGCAAATGGGATGATTAGGAGTTGTAGATCACGTTCCTGTGGTTGAGAGAGGATGGAACTCACTAGAGAAGGCTCAGGCTCGATCGAACAGTATTGACGGTAGAGAAACTGCTCCTGTCTCCGGTGATCCCAGGAGATTTCCTTGGGTTTTCTCGGTGGGAACGTGGAGAGGAAGTGGAGGAGAGGTGACTGGCGCGGTCTAGAGTGAAATGGCCGATGTTTTCTAGACTTGAGCTTGGCCACCTTGCTCTATAGGCTGAAGGAGGGAGAGGAAGGAGGAAGTGACACGTTTGTCATGCAAGTTGAGGTGCTCCAACCCTATAGTGGCCTTGGTGGGTCCCATTTTGCAAGTAAACTTGTGTCACATATTTTTGGATAGGTCTAGACACTAAATGGTGGGTCCATGTAGTGATGTTCTAGGGAGAAAAGAGGTGTGTGGGTAGAATCATGGGTGTTTTTAGGCTGTCTTGGGGGGTGAAATCAGTGAGTGGGCCCAGGGGACTTGTGGGGTCCACATGGAAGTGAAATAGAGAGAGGAATCCTCTAGAGACTAAGTCTTGCTTGCTGTCAAACATTCAGTCTTTACACTAGTGTTTTACCAAGTTACCAAGGGTTATTAATTTGGGAAAAATTAATGGATGTAGAGAAGGATGTTCTTAACCTACTGACCAAATTTCATGGTAAGAAATGGCCTGGTTAATCTTTGGTGAAATTGCAAAGTAGACAGTGATCCTGTTTTTCTGCAGTCCCATTTATTCCCTTGACCTTCTCTCTTATTATTTTATGTGACTTCTTTGGGAATTAAATTAGGCCAAAATTCCTGGTTGTAGGGTTCATGTTTACACACATTTTGATATAAGGTTACTGCCTGATCAATCTTCATTTTTATTTGGAAATTTTAAGAAGTAAACCAATTTATTTTATCTACTTTCCTAGTTGTGCTGTATTGAGAGATTTTATTGAAGTATTCATTGAAGTGATAAAATCGTGAAAAATTTACAGTACTCTAATCATGTTGTGCATCACTCATAGGAATTTTTCCATGATTTTATGTAAAGCCTATTCTTTTTAGAAATTCCTTAGGTTATACAGATGCATATGCATCCATTCATGAAAATGCACTTGCAGATCAAAAAACAATTCAAAAGAAAGCCTACACATGAAATGGTAATAAATTTATTTATCTAAATATTCTTATGTCAAACATTATTTATACATATTTAGTCATATTACATTTTCTGTTTTTGTAAATTAACTACTAACATCTTTATGCACCAACCCTAAGGTCATATTATTTTAATTTGGTCAAAAGCTTTTGTACCCATTTGGACGAATTACTTCCATTCCCATTTGACCTACAAAATGTTTTAGAAACTTGCTTTATGGATTTCAGAGCTGTGCTTTATATTCTTTTATTATTTTATATTGTGACCTAGGGTAAGTCTTTAAGTAAATTAAAAGTTTAACGATAAAAGTTTTAGCGTTTCCACTTTTTAAGATTTACTTTAGTCAATCTGCCACTCATTATTGCTCCCCTGAAGAGAAACTACATGATTTTATCTTCAAGGGCTTTTTATTAATTTATTTCAGTTCAAATCTCGAAAGTCAAAATTTGGGTGTGTTACACAATTCCTCTCAAATAAAACCCTCAAAATTCCCTGTCCAAAGTTCTCGAATAAATCCAAATTCCGAATCTTGGAAATCTCTTAAATCTCAAAAATCCATTTACTTTTGAAATAAATCTTTTATATTCCCTTGAAATCCAGTTTTCGTTAAATAAATCCAAATCCCTGGGTATTCCAAATGTTTCCAACAGAATTTCCGATCTCCATAAATATCCTCATTTGTCCGATTCCAAAATGTTCCAATATTCTGAAATATTTACATAATCGAACGTTCCAATAATTCCTCGATTTCTCTAATCTCCAAAATCCCGAATATTTCAATTTTTCCCGACTTCCACCAAATATTCTCCTATTTCCAAATTCTTGAAAATATTCCAATATTTCGGATGATCCAACATTCCTCAATTTTGCCTAAAATTCCAATTTGTGCAGATTGGAGTTTCCCATTATTTTTCCTTAATTTCCTTTCCTTTTTCTTTTCCCTTCCTTCTTTTTCCTATTCTTTTCTCTTTCTCCTTTTTTCCCCTCCTCCTCCTTCCTCCCGGCTCCCTCTCCCCTTCGGTCTGGCCGTGCTACCCTGCCGCTCCTAGGCTCGGCCTCCCGCGCCTGCCTCCTCCTCGGCCTGTGCCAGCCATCCTTGCTCGGCCCACCGCAAGTGCCACCGCCTCGCCCGGCCCAGCCCGCAACAACCGCCGCCGCGTCACCACCTCGTGCTGCCCTTGGACTCCCAGCACCGCCACCACTAGCCCTAGGGCTCGGCCCCCTCCCCTATAAATTGGCGCCGCCCTCTCACCCATGCGCCCTAGCCGCGCTGCCCTTGGAGCCCTAACCACCGTCTGCAAGTTCGTCGCTGCTCGGCTTACTCCTGCCAGACCCGGGGCCGTCGACGCCGTCACCACCTCCCTCGGCTGGCGGTGAGCACTTCCTCCAGCACTTCGTTGATCTTTCCTGGGTCGGCGTCGTCTATCGCCGTCGCATCGTCATCCTGCCACCATCGGGCTGCTGTCGACGTTGTCCCGTTGCCACTGTGCCGTCGTCGGCCGCGGCTGCTCACTGCCGTCCTCCACCCTCGGTTGCCAGCCACCGGTAGTCGTCGAACAACTCGGCCTGCTGCGCCGGCATGCCTCTGTGCCACCCCATGGCCGACGGCCAAGTGCTCACCTGGCCCCTGTCACACTGATAGGTGGGTCCCACTGGCTCCCCTTCTACTTGGTGGCACAAACGTATGGGCCCTCTATCGGTTCTTCTCTCCGGTGGATGACAATTGGGCCCCTTGCAGACCTCAAGCTTCCTCAGCCACTGGATCATCAAGATAAAATTTGATCCATCCGTTTCCCTTTAAATATCCCGAAGCAATTTTAACCGTCGGATCTCCTCGGGTTAAATCCCAGCCGTTGGATCTCTTTAATCCAGTCAGCATGTCATGTCAGCCCTAGATTTGCCAGTCAGCTGCCACCTCACCTCCTCTGCTCACGTGGCAGTCCACTTCACCCTAAGTTCACCACTCTCCTCTCTCCTCTGGTCCATGGACCTAGTCCACGTAAGTCAGGCCACTGACCAGTGGGTCCCACTCTATTTTCTCGTTCGAAAATAATTCCTTTATTAATAAATTTCGAGGGAATATTCTAAGAATATTCTTTCTCCTTTTCTTTTTGGATTTTTTCTAAATTCAATTTTCCAAAGGCCATAACTTTTTGGTCCGAACTCCGATTCGACCTGTTTTTCTTCCTAAATTCATCTAAAATTATGATCTACATGTTTATGTACTTTTTATGTACTATTTATTTTGAGTTTCTTAGGGTTTTTCCTCATTTTACATGTAGTCAGTCATTTCTGCTCTTTCAGAAGGAAGCGAAGTTTGCGGAGGAGTTCGAAAGTTTTGTGGAAGACTTTTCTATTGCAAGGCAAGTCACATGAGAATTCCCTTGAGTATATTGATCCCATTTATGAAAAATATTTTTTTTAATGTTATTGCATGCAAAACTTTGGAATGTCATTGTAACCATGTTGCCATTTTAGTACATGTGGCACTTGCATTTATAAAAATTGTATGTGCTGTCCTAAACATTAAATTTTCCGATTTGTCTTGTGATGCATTGGGTGTATTGTTGTCCAGCGAATTATGACCTGAAACCAAAAGAAATTAGCACTGTAATCATGTTCTAGCATAGATCAGTTTGTTCATAATGAGTGTTAGGTGAGCAATTTGCAGATAGGAGAGACCTCCTGAGATTTCAAGTTCTTGTAGCATAGTCTTTAAATTAACAAATAGCTACATCCAAGTCATGTGTTCTAAAAACTAGTTGTTTGGATATAACGTTAGTAGGAAGCCTGCACGCTAGAGTTTCTCGAGGACCTAAGTAGAGCATTAGCACTTTACCTAAGTCATGCACACAAAATCTTAGAGACTTTAAAGCCTCTTTAGATCAGTACAGGAGATGCAACTAGCTACACTTAGCAGCAGCTAATTTCCTTAAGGAATAACATGTATACCTAGCTGTCCTAAAAATTTAGGTATCCTTATATGTACCTCCCAAATAGCTGCTCTCCAAATTTTGGATGATTCGAAGGTATGCATCTATTCCGAGTAACTCAAGAAAGCAAAACTAGCCAAGAACTTTGTAAACCTGAAATCCTATACCAGTTAATTGAGGTTAGGTGCCGGAGTTCGTCAAAGGCACATTAGATGCAAGTTATAACAATTCAAGCCTTTATCAATATCCTTAATGTCAGCCGAACCTAAGAACTCACTCTGAGTAGGTAAGGCCAATCGTGACTTCACGAACAAGAAATGGGGATAAGCGGGGGAAATGTTTTCTCCCGTTTATCCTTGCAAAATGCAATCTAGGGGCTAAATGCATTCAAAGTACTGTTTACTCAAATATTCTCTGCCTTTTACAGTAGGATTTGTCCGCCTTTTATAGCCTAGGGACTGTACAATGAGATTACAGAAATTTCCCTGGGGGACCGGTCCAAAGTGGTCCAGGTTGGTCCCCACACCACGTGGGGAATATTCTCTCCTTGGCTTGTGTCCTAAGCCTCATTCTCGACCTTGACATTTCGCCATTCCTAAGGGAGAAATGTTCTCGACCTCCATCTTGGCGGAAATGTTGTCGACCTCTGTCTTGGTGAAATGTTATCGACCTCTGTCTTGGCGAAATGTTGTCGACCTCTGTCTTGGCAGAAATGTTCTCCCTTGTGCCTGACAAGCAAGATTGTTAGTTTCCTCGAGTGTCGGCCGAATTAGGGGCATGGCGCCTGGTTCTGTTCTAACAAGCCCCTCACGGATAAGGGTGAAAACTCTTTTCGGCCGAAGCCATGTCTTAGAAGATGCAGGATCTCGCCGTCCTCTATTCGGCCGAAACTTTGTTTTCGCCTTACTGTTCCACTTTATTCTCCAGTCACTGTATTTTTATTCTTGCTTCATCCTTATGCACACTTATATTATTATCATTGTTTATTATATATTTTTTGTACGATTATTATATATGTGGGTGCCCCGGAAATGCATTATGGTGAGTAACTACTATGACAACGCGAAATATCTAGATGGATGTGGTCTCAAATAAAAACCAAATAAGTGCAGTAACCATCCATCCTCATCGCAACCTTGCCATAATACTTACCCATTCACAATACAAATCCGAAACACCAAATTCAGAAATAAAGAGATATTTGGAGAGTTGATCCACCAGTTCAAAACGGCGAAGTATGCCCGGCAAACCACACGAAGGTGGCGACCAAACACGATACATACTTCTGGGGACATGGTCTACGGTTGAACCAACCCCCATGCATCTCATCATTTCTAAATTCTTACTAATGTGTGACTAGCCTAGGAAAGTACTAGTCCCACACTTTCATCTTAGTAAGTAATATCTAACATAGAGGGTATTTAGCTAATTAAACAAAAAGTACAGATACAGATACATATTAACTAAAGTTTACATAAGCCTCAGGGGCCAAATAGTCAGTCCATCGGAAGCTTGGCTACCCAAAACCCCCAGGCAACTGACTAAGGGTAAACCCTTAGATAGGACCATCCTGATCAACCTGTTCACCCACACCTTCATCATACAACTCTTCATCTTCACCTGTGCATAAGTCTATAGGGACATTCACAAAAATAAAGCAAGACTCAGTACGTAAAGTACTGGCAAGGCCACAATCAAACCTAACAATACATGCGAGCTATAATCAAGGCAAAGGTTGTATGTAGAGGCTCAGTTTTATTGCATAAAGCCAACTTTATTTCACAATCATTTAAAAGAGAGATTCATAAATCAAATGGTATATTTAAACTAATAGAATAACATCATGGCATCAATTTGCATAAATAAGGTTTTCACCACCCTCCTTGGCAGCAAGACTATAATACATCATAATACTTCAACTCCATTTCATCATCATATCATCAGTCACCAAGTTTAAATCAGTATAAATCTTCACCCAACCGTCCCATTTCATAAAGCATTTCAAAATCATAAGTCTATACTCAATGGACACAACCATGCCGCTCATGACTGTGAACATGGCTAACCAATTAGTTTTGACTCTACAGAGTTTGTACAACGTTACCCACATGATATGATAGAAGCCGTAATGTAACGCCCCCTTTCCGGTACCCCGTACGGTGATACCAGAGAGAAAGCGCCGCAGGAGATTGGCGTGAACCAACTCCCACGGAACCGCGATGCCGGTACTAGTCCTAGGAATCCTTGCTGGTACCCGCGGTCAACGGAGATGTATCACAGCATATAACTAAATACATAAATACATATATATATATACCTTTATAAGTTGCGGCTTTGAGCAAGCCCTGAGCAGCAACCGGCAAATAGAACCACAGCAGCGGAATGACAGCGCAGCAGGAACCCAATCCACAAGCAACGGCTTGGGACTAGGAAAGAAACCCTAATCTTCACTTCAACTTCACTCTTCCTGAAGGAGGGGAAAAAGGACTGGATTGAGTACTTATGTACTTAGCAAGTCACGGAAAATGTGAGTTATGCAGGCTATCAAAGATAGGCTGGGGTTTATTTCACAAACATTTTTATTCGAAAACATTTTAAAAAAAACCTAAGTGTGAGTTGTCTCAATGTATCTGGAAGGAGGCTCTCGCCTCGATCCCGTCCGTGAATTGCTTTTCAACAACTCGAGCGGACGAATCAGATTTTAATTGATCTCAAGTATTCTTATATCGCCTGTGGAACCACGACAGCGGCTCAGTAGATTCGCCTTCAAGCAGCTTCCACTGTATACTCATCTATTACTTTATTTTCAATTTCGTCCACACCAGGACATATTTTCATTTTCACTTCAGTCCCATCCAGGACATCATCTTATCTCATCTCATCTCAGCGGCTCCTCGAGCCATTCATAACTTATCTCAGTGGCTTCTCGAGCCATTCATAATCTCAACTCATTCACAAACTGCTCCCACTCAGGAAGCCCTATCTATGATGCCAGTTTCAGACCACATAGGTCATCCATACCACAAATAACTTTCACAAACACTTGCAAACAAATCTACGCTAGAGGAATCACCTCACATTGCCCGTAACCGTGGGCACGGCTATTCGAACAGTTTGTATACCTTTGCAAAGGTTGCACGCTTTACCCACACGACGCGAGCTTACTCCCACACTGGCCAAGCGGGGAGGTTCGCGACAAGGCCTTTCCAAAGCCTTCCCAGGATAGCACGTTGCGCTATAAATGGGTGCTCACTCTCAATCAAGTACCAGGAACTTATTTCCTGTACTTAGGGATGGGGGTATATCGCCCTCTCGGCACCCAGCCAGTCCTACATTTATTAGCAACCGAAAACCATCCTAGGAACACTAATTACTCAGCCAGGGGTGTCCCATACCACCCGTGTGGTCTCACTATGAGATGCTCGGATGGAATTCCCCAAGGAATCGGTCCTTATATGCGAATACGAAGTGCCACCACACAGGCGATCACTTTGCACGGCGGAAATTTTCACAAATGGATTTTGTTTCACAAATCTCGCCGACATCGCATGCCGGGTTTTTAAACCACTTTGGAAAACCAAATTTTTCCCCGATCGACAAACAATTGTGTTGTGAGTGGAACCATCGGAATCCATGCTCAAAGAGCACGGCCACCGAGGTACCACGAGGTGGAGTGACAAGGAATAGGGTATCAAAGACCTATAGGGTTTATGCAACTACCGGGCAGGTC
This sequence comes from Oryza meyeriana var. granulata, assembly GCA_003991445.1. Taxonomy (NCBI): domain Eukaryota; kingdom Viridiplantae; phylum Streptophyta; class Magnoliopsida; order Poales; family Poaceae; genus Oryza; species Oryza meyeriana. Next base: position 157,477 of record RYFJ01001537.1, read on the forward strand.
CATCGGTTCACACAAACCGAGGCCGATCAATTTAACATGCACACTAGTCATGCAATCTTGCAAACAAAATATTTTAAATTTAGGAGCAATATGGTCAAAGAGTGACTTGCCTTAGACTTCGTCTTCATCTTCGCGAAAATCCGACGTCCGACGAATTTCTGAAGCGTCGACTACGCGTGAAATGAGAGAAAAACACATAAAACCCTATAAATAATATATTATTTTTAATAACTAATAGTGCCATGAGGTAGATCTCATTTTTAGAAAAATTTAGAGACTTGAACGGGCTCAATCGGAGTTACGGTTGAGAAGATATGAATTTTGGAAGTTTGGGGATTTTCTGGAATTAAAAAGGAATTATTTGAATTTCTGGAAAAAGGATTATTTTGGGGAATAGGAACTGACAGGTGGGACCCTTGAACAGTGGCAGAGGAGAGAGATGAAGGGCTGGCCCACTGTCATTGGAAAGGAGAGAGAGATAATTGGAAGGGCCCACATGTCAATGGGAGTGAGGGAATAGTAAGCTGGGTCTATATGGCAGTGAGTTAAGGAGAGGGAAAGAGATTGGGACCCACATGTCATGCATACCAGAGCACTACTGGGAGGGGGCCCACTTGTAGTGATATAGGGGGAGAGAGAGGAGGGAGTTACTGTGTATTTATCCTGTGCATGGGCCCACATGGCATTGGGACAGGGAAGGGCTTGAGGTGGGGTCCACTTTGTAAGTGGCTTATTGATTTAATATAAAGGGGCCCACTGTAAGTCTCTTATTGATTTAATCTTGGTTTAATATCCAGGGCCCACATGTCATAGGTGCAAGAGAGAAGAACATGGTTGAACAGGGATTGGGCCCACATGTCGGGGACAGGAATGAGGTTAAGGTGTGGACCCTAGCTGTAAGGGACTTATTAATTTAAATCAGTGATTTATTATCCCGGGACCCACATGCAGACACAGAGAGAGAGAGAGAGAGAGAGAGAGAGAGAGAGAGAGAGGGGATAGTGCCGGACGGGTAATAGGAGACCGGGTAGAGAGATCGACGGCCAGCGGCGGCCGGGGGCTCGCCGGCAATGGGAGGCGAGGGGAAGGAAACGGACTACGGGAATGGGACGAGGGGAGCGTGGCGAGTGTGATGAACGGTTCGGATTGATGGATGGAGGCTCAAGGGCGGCCGGCGACGGGAGACAGAGGGCAGCGGCGAGGGATGGTCGTCGCCGGCAACCTAGGGAGTGGAGGAGGGCTCGGGATGGGCTCGGATGGATGCGGTGTCCCGCGGGAAAGAGAACGGAGGAAGGAATCAACCTCTTACCACACGCAACGGCGAGCTCTGAAGCACGGCAATGGCGGGCGGCAGCGGTGCCTGATTTGGGCGTTTCGTCCTCCGGGGCTCTTGGGCGAAATTGGGGGCTTGGTTGAGTTCATGAGGTGGCGAGGAACTTAGTGGTGGTGGCGGCTTGGACGATTGTGCTTCGGGGCTGCCGGATTGGAGGGGTACAGAGAGGCTCTAATGGCGGTGGAGAGAGAAATAGAGGGAGCTCGGCTCGGCTTGGGCCAATGGCGCGGCGGAGTGGGAAATTTATAGGCGGCGAGTGGCGCTAGGAGACAAGGAAGAGAGGTGGTGGAAGAGGATAAGCTCGAGCTCGGCCGGCCATCAATGGCGTAGGCTTCTGTAGCCGATGTCACGTGATGGCGCAACTGTGGCTGGCGTCATCGTCGAGCCGTGCTGTCGCCAGGGAGGAGATAAGGGGTAGAGGGGATGGCGACAAGATGAGTCGGGGATTTATGGCGTGTGCCCTTGGCTTCGGTGCTTGCAGGCGACGGCAAATCCCGAGCTCGTCGGCTTTTGATCGGGGTGCCCATGGCGAGTGGCAGAGTGCGTTTTGTGCCGAGCAACGGGATGGCGGGGTTGACGATGATGAGCTCCGCTCTATAATGGCGGGGAGACAAGGAGGGATGGGCGAGTTCCTCTCTGCCGGAGAGGGCTCGAGAGTGTTCGGCAGGGATGAGAGAGAAAGAGAGAGTGGGTGGCGAGAGGAGGAAGAAGACGACGACGACGGGCTGACATGCGGAGGCTGCCTGGCAGAGACGATCGCGTCCGTCCGTGCGCGAGCGGCGGGCGGCCGAGATCGAGGCCGGGACGGGGTGGCTGGCGCGTGGGCCCCACGGGGATTAACTCCCGCGCGTGCTCGGCTGGGCTGACTGGGCCGCGCAGTGATGGCGAGGAAGTAGGCCAAGAAAGGGAAGGAGAAAGCCCGGCTTGCATAGTGCGGTTTCACCTTTTTCCAGGATTTGTTTAAATGGGTTTTGGATGGATTTGAATTTTGGAAATTGATTCAAATGGGATTTTGGATCTTTGTAAAAATTCAGGAAAATTTGTAGAGACTCTGGAGCAGATCTTTGAAGAGAATTTTTGAGGGTTCGAAGGGTGTTGTATTTGGAATTTGGCATTTTGATTTTCTCGGGAATTAAATCAAGGGGATTTTTGCAGAGGGACTCTGATATATTTATATGTATGCATATATATATATATATATATATACATATATATATTTAAAGGGAGGTCTAGAGAGAGAGAGTTTTCGAGAGGATAAATTGGAGATTTAATTTTGGATTTGATAATTGGACTTCTGGGACTTTTGGGAAACTTCTGAGAGAATTTTATAGGAAGAAAGATCTTGAGGGGATTTTAGAAATGGGAGTTTAATCCTCGGGATTCTCTTAGGAGGATTTCTACCACCAAGGTTGAGGTGTATATATATATATATAGATATATTTTGGAAGGAAAAAGGATAGGGATTTTGGAGGGAATAAATAATAAATTCCCAGGGGTTGAATACTGTTTTGGATATTAGAGTTTCGAAAATCAAGGGGGCTCTCGATATATATATATATATATATATATATATATATATATATATATATATATATATATATATATAAAAGAAGGATTCGGAGGGAGGGTTTCAAAAGAGGGTTTGGACTCGAATTAAATTTTTAATTCAAGATTATGACTCGGGGAAATTTGTGGGGACCTTTCAGAGGTGTTTTTGTGGCTTGGATTTGAGCATAATTACTTATAGATTGATTTCTGGATGGTACTAGGAAAAGAAAAGAGGAGATTCAACAGGTGACTTTGAATCGGAACTTTGATTTAAATTGGAACTTGATACTCAGGGATATTTTGGGAATTTTGCAAGGGATTAGAAATGGGAGGACCTCGAGGGAATATTAGAACTTAATTTAATTCTTGGGATTTGAGGATTTTGGAAATATATATTTGGCATATTTCGGGAAGGGAGTTCTTGATGGAATTCAGAGTTTTTCTGAGAAGGACAAAATAAGGGGATTTAAACGGAGGGCTTCGAATTGCACAATTCGAATCCGAGTACAGGGAATTTTGGGAGGTATTTAATTTTGGATTTTTCAAGGAAATTCAGAGAGAGATAGTCGAATTGCAAAATTCGAGTCTCGGAGAGAGTTTGGGACCAAGGTTTTAGGGTTCTAAGGGGAGCTTGGATTTGAGATCTACGGCACTTAGTCCTTAAGCACACACAAACAGCTAAAAGTTTTTGAAATTAGGGTTTTTACGAAAATAATTTTTAACGGCCCGGAAACCGGGGCGTTACACGTAACGGCTACACCCTAGGTTGGTCGATACCCGTCTGTATCCCACACTCTACACGTTGAGTGCAGCCTAGAGGTCACAACATAGCTTTTACATTATCTAGCATTTAGCCTTGCACCAGCACGAGGTGTGTTACTCCACATCGAGGGGCTACCACGATGCCGTAGGTGGCCGGCCCACATCTTAACCTAGCGCCGTGGCGGCAGCCTACGTGGCTCCCCACGAGGTACACAATGTTGTATTGGACAAACTTAGACGCCTATTCCGTTACAGGATATAGGTAGCTCCTCTGAACAGCCCTATGTTTCGTTGTAGGAACTGCCCATACTACTCTACCTACCAAAATGCAAGGCTAAACATTAACCAACTTAATTCACTATGGCCATCCCATACTAACACATGTGGTTGTACTATTTAACATGAGAATATGACACTAAGTTCAGTCCTTAATCAACCCAGGCAAACACTCCCCCTATCAGTACACAACTATCACATATGTGTACCACTTGCTTGCCCAAGTTTAAAATAGTTTTCCTTCAGTTTTAGTTCACAAATATCATAAGTATTCATCTCTGATCAGAAGTAAATAAATTCCCATTTCAAACATAATTAAATGGCCATGATTTATTTTTTAAGTAACTAGGCATGTCTAAGCATATATACAAGTATTTACCTTATAGCAAGTACTTAACAAGCACTTCCACCCATCCTAAGGTTACAAGTAGTAGGTTATCAACATTTCAAGGTGGATTATGCAGAAAAAGGGATTAACTACCATTGCCCACATTTTACATAATATACATTGCAAAATAACGATGCAAGTTAAAATAAAATAATTGATAATCCCAAAATTTATGAGCAATATGTTCAAAGGTAGTGGGATTCTTGCCTTGATTTAGATTTGCTTCAGGTTCCTCAATATATTCTACCTCCTCAAACTCCAAAGGCTCTTCTTCTAATTTTAAATTTTAAAGTTAAAGCAAAGCTAATAAATAATGCAAAAATACAAAATGCTCTAATATGCATGATTTTTGTATAGTGATTTGGTACTGGCTTTAGATACTTTCTGGTGAAATTATTTTTATTTTTGCATTTTCCATCTGTGAGTATGATTTTTACAAGTTTTGTGTGTCATTTTAAGAGTATAAAATGTACTGATTATTTGTGGCTTAATTGTGTGCAAAAAGAGTTCATAAATGGAAAGTATACATTTTTCTAGGAATTACAAAGTTGGTTTGACATTTTTCTGAGTAAGAATGAATTTTCTATGAATTTTCAAAGTTAAACCTATTTTCTAGTGTAACAGAAAAGATTTTATCCATTTCTTTTATTTTTCTCGGATTTTAAATCCAGGGGGTCCACCGGTCAGTGTAATGGGTTTTGCAGGAAAGTCCCTCGGGTTCCTGGAAATAGATCCTGCGGTCCCTAGCACGTGTACGAGGAGACTTTCTTTAAAAGTCCCTCGGGTGCGTGTGCATGCATCGGCCCGACGCCGATATCGTGAAGAAAAGAAAGTTTCGGAGGTTTCTGTTAGAGTTTAATCTCATTATTAGTACATAAGCATGTTTGTTTTTGGTCTTAAGCATGTGTACGTTTGGAGAGAAGCAGTCTAGGCAGTTAGCCCCTGGATCGGCCTCGAGTAGACGCATCGGCTACGGCAAGCATCAGCAAGCATCGGCTGCGGCAAGACGTGTGATACGTATGTGAGCGACATGGCCGGAGATGGCGCCGATATCCGTGACGTGCATGCTGCATAGCTAGTTTGGCTCCAGTTCATGGGCGAGATGCCGATGTGCCATGTGATACCGTGGTGCAAGTGGAGCCGATGGGGCAAGTGGAGCCGATGGCTGAATGGAGCTGGCCGGTTGTTATCCTTTGCACGTATGAGAGGGAATTTTTATTAAGAATCTCCGTTGTTTTTAGTTATTACATTTAAGTCCAGGGTCCACTCGTCGGTTACTGGGTACTTTACTAAAAAGACCTCAGATGTTTTAAACTTTCGCTGACAGCCGCTCTCACACGCTAATATGGTGGGGTCCGCTTGTCAGCGACTCGGGACAGAGTGAGCGACGGCGAGCGGCGGCAGACGAGCTTCTTGGCAACGGCGGCAGCAAACGGCGGCTGATCTCGTCGAGCTTCCAACAAAGAAAGTGAAGAGGAATCTCGGGCGAAGCCATAGGTGGTCGCCTTGCCACCTTGGGTGACCGGAGTCTATGGCGGAGATGGTAAACTGGCTTGGGATGCATATGGGCTTCATTTTACAGGCTGAATGGATGCATGCATGCGATGTCTGAGGTACCAGAGAGGCTCACCGATGGTGTTTCATTACTCAGCAGGGCTGGAGCGGCGAGGAGTGCTTCGGGAGAGGTCTAGCGACGGTGGAGTGCTCCTGGTGATAGTCGACAGCTGGATCTGGGCCAAGATCTAGGGTAGAGAGGTAGGCGTCAGCTTAGTGAGGTGTTGAGGTTGCTACAGACGCGAGGAATCGGAGTATTACTTACCGTGGTCAGAGAGAGCAAGAAGGGGGCACGGTGGCCGGCGGAGAAGAAGAGTACTCAGATCTACGCCTTGAGCTCGGCAGCTTCCCATGCTCCGGCCTTAGGCTTGTCTTGAGTTAGTGATGCAGCTATCCAAAGATTGGTGCCTGTCTTGCTTTAGTTGGAGACTTGCCGAATAGTTTTGGTTTACTCACACTGCAGTGGATGTACGCTTTACCTGCAATCCGTGACGCACCCAACATATGAGACTTGCCATGGCCTAGCTTTTCAGATCTCCTAGCATTACGGCACCCGCTCCAAAGACTATGTGGCCTCATGCACCCCCTGGCACTCAATCCCGCCTTGCCAGTGGTGTGAGGAGTCTTGGACCTAGGGATGTCAAGGAGGGCGAAACAATATTCATTTTATTCGATATGTCATTTAACCCACAATCGATTCTCTTTCGTCTTCATTGCAACACCACACCGTGAATCAGAACCGGCCATGACTGCGGTGCCGTCCCACTAAAATACCCTAATCCGCTAGGTCTAAGCCCATACGAGAATTGCGGTCGTACTTAGGTCATTTCCTTCCTGTTTTCTTGACTCGGTCCTTAATTGACTAGGGTCGGCACTAACTTTACCAGAAACCACCCATATCAATCCATGCCGCCCCGATCAAAAATGGTTTTGTGTCTTAGTTTTGATTTTCGCAATCAGTTTCCGTATGTCTCGCGAGCGGCAATTCATGTCTCCGCTCACATAAAATGACGTTCGTTTCCTACCTGGAACGATCGTCCCCATTATGACTATTATTGTATGTGAAAGAGAAATCTAAATAGCAATACTAAGCAATGTCAATAAATGAACTTAGCATATAATAATAATATATGGCATCAAGGTACAGGACATCAATTCAATAACGGCTTTAAACAGAATTTAGGAGCGGAATTTAATATAGCATGTACTTTAGTTGTAAATAAAAATCATTTCGCATTAGGATCAACATGCTCAAGGAAGGGGGTGTGGTGACTTGCCTTGTTCGGCTACGGCAACTTTCTCCTCTGTGTCACGGGACTCGTCGTTGCAAACGTAGCCTAGTCGAAACAAACAGATAGTCAAAATCGTGTCCAAACACAAATAAATAGGGAATAAATATAAAGAAAAAGGGAAAAATGCCAAACCAGTGCTATTGGTTAGATCTTGATTTTAGATGAATTTTGGTGAAAGTTTCACCCAATTTGGACTTAAGATGCAAAAGTTATGGGCATTCAAAGTTTCAAATTTGAATTAAATCAAACAATTGCAAAATGTTACTGTTGGCCGAGCTAAATAAATCTCTTAAATTTCTTTTTCAGACAGCTAGGGCCCATTGGTAAAATCCAGGGGGCCCCAAGTTTTACCCACTCGGGCACTGACATGTGGGGCCCGGAGCCTGACAGCTGGGTTTAATAAACTCAAGGGCCCACATGTCAGTGACATACCATGGTTAGTGAGTTTTTAAAAGCTTTTTCTTATATGGATTGGGCCCACCTGTCATAGAGACAATGAAGGGGTATTAGATTTCTTAAAAAAAGATTAGAGGGCAGGCCCCATATGTCAGCACTGGTGAGGGGATTAAATCCCCTCGCCGTCTTCTTCCTCGTCTCGTTCTGCCTGGCGCGGCAGAGCGAGCTCTGGGCGGTGCGGCATGGGGTGCTAGTGGCAGCCTGGAGCGGGAGAGGGAGCGTGGAGGGATGGGCGCCTGATAGAATTTGAATTGTAATCTTGTGTGCTGTAACCATTGTTGAATTAGTTTCAGATGTAGTTGCATGTAGTGAGCCGGTCAGAACTACATTGGATTCGGCCGGTAAGTTAGTTTCTTTTTCAGTTTTTCACGTTGCTGTTTTTCAGCTGCTAAGACCCGGTTTTAGATAATGTTTGAATCGATCAGTAGTGGATCCGGTAAGATAGGTTTGTCGGTTGTGCATGTAACTAACTAACTCTTAGTATGGAGAAGAATCAATAGAAGAGAAAACCAGAAAGGCAGCAGGCATTACGCGGCACCAAAAGCTCTCTGTTTTGTGCGATTGTGAACTTCAGTTCTTTTAGAGTACTGTAGCCATCTGAAAAGCTTCAGAGTTTCAGTTTCCACTGATCGGAGTGAGCGACCGTGAGTGCGTTTTGCTAACATTTGGTATCAGAGCGGTACCACGATGATCCGGCGACGATGTCCGACGACGGTGGCCGTTACACATCGCTAGGACGCCGGAGTGGCGGCGGCGGTGGTGCGGGCAGCAACGGCAGCGGCAGTGGCCAAGGAGTAAATGGCGCAGACGGCGCCTTGCCGCTCGTGCCGCAAGGGAGAGATGCCGAGCACTCTACTTGTCTTCCGATGTTGACAAGAACAAACTACCCGGACTAGGCGCTGCTCATGCGCGTCAACCTACAAGCGTAGGGTCTCTGGGCAGCGATTGATCCAGGCTACGCCGAGTATCGTGAGGATCGGGCGGCACTCGCTTCGATTCTGCAGGCCGTGCCTCGCGAGATGTTGCGAGCACTGGCCAAACATGACATGGCAAAGGTGGCGTGGGACGCCATCAAGACCATGCGGGTCGGCATCGACCGTGTCCAGGAGGCCAAGGAGCAGGCATTCTGGCAATAATTCGAGTCCATGCGCTTTAAGGATGGTGAGGCGCCAGAAGAATTCACCATGCGGCTCAAGTCTGTCGTCATGGATATCCACGACATGGGGGGTGAGATGGAAGACTAGTACGTGAACAAGAAATTCCTTCGTGTTGTTCCAAAGAAATACAAGCAGGTGGCTATTTCAATCGAGTAGTTGCTCGACATTAAGACCATGCCCATGGAGGAACTCATCGGCCGGCTGTCCTCGGTGGACGACCACAGCGACGACGAGGGAGAAGCCACCGGTGGCAAGTTGTTCCTCACCGAGGAGCAGTGGATGGCACACATGAGGCAAAGGGAGCATGAAGGCTTCAGTGGTGGCGGAAAGGGCAGCGGTGGTCAAGACAATCGGCGCAAGAGCGCTGGTTCGCCGAAAGAGAAGGAGGCCGCGTTCGCCAGTGGCGGCGGCCGTGATCTCGCCAAGGTGAAGTGCTTCAACTGCAACAATTACGGCCACTATGCCAAGCAATGCCGCAAGCCACGGCGGCCGTGCAAGGCGGAGGCCAATCTAACATAAAGGGAGGAGGAGGAACTGACCCTGCTCATGGAGCACGTGGTTGGGTTGTCCCTCGCCGGCGAGGTGACACTCGGTCAAACACCTCACGTGCACGAGGTACATCTCACTAAGAAAAGGGCGAACTTGGTGGAGCTAGGCGACGGGGGCAACGAAGATAAGACGGATGAGTGGTTCCTGGATACAGGGGCCACGAGTCACATGACCGGCGCGCGCTCGGCATTCGCTGAGCTCGACACCGGAGTTGTGGGGACTGTGAAGTTCGGAGATGGCTCGGTAGTCAATATCCGTGGACGCAGGACGGTGTTGTTCTAGTGCAAGAACGGCGATCATCGCTCGTTGGAGGCGGTGTACTACATCCCGAAGCTCCGCAAGAACATCATCAGCGTCAGTCGGCTCGACGTGCGTGGCTACGACACGCATATTCGACGTGTTCTAACGCTATGTGATCCCAGTGATCTCCTACTCGCCAAGGTAAAGTGCTCCATGGGCTTCCTTTACATCCTCAAGCTGAGCCTGGCGAAGCCAGTGTGTTTGGTGGTGAGCGGTAGCGAAGCGGCATGGCGATGGCACGCCCGTTTCGGCCATCTAAATTTTCAGGCGTTACGAAGGCTGGCGCAAGGTGATATGGTCCGCGGGCTTCCGATGATTGATCATGTTGATCAAATCTGCGACGGGTGCCTCGCGGGCAAGCAACGGCGAATGTCGTTTCCGGAGGAGGCTAGGTACAGGGCACAGGCGGCGCTCGAGCTAGTGCATGGTGACCTGAGTGGGCCGATTGCGCCAGCGACTCCGGGGGGAAAGAAATATTTCCTACTCCTCGTCGACAACATGAGCCGATTCATGTGGATCCGCCTTCTCTCCGAGAAGAATGAGGCGGCAGAGGTGATCAAGCAGTTCCAGGCCGGCGTCGAGGTCGAGAGCGGGAGGAAGCTGATGGCGCTGCGTACCGATCGCGGCGGGGAGTTTACTACTGTGGAGTTCACGGAGTACTGCGCCGATCGTGGGGTGAAGTGCCAGCTCACTGCATCCTACTCACCACAGCAGAATGGTGTCGTCGAGCGGTGAAACCAAACTGTGGTCGCCATGGCGCGTTCCATGCTGAAGGCGGCCGGTATGCCAGCTTACTTCTGGGAAGAGGCAGTTGTGGCGGCGGTGTACGTGCTGAATAGGTCGCCGACGAAAAGCCTTGACGGGGTGATGCCATATGAGGCGTGGCATGGTCGACGTCCCATGGTCGAACACCTACGTGTGTTTGGATGTGTCGGACATGTCAAGACGGCAAGGCCAAACTTGAGGAAGCTTGATGATCGTGGTACAAGGATGGTTTTCATCGGCTATGAAGACGGAACTAAGGCCTACCGGATGTACGATCCGGTGGCGCGACGCATGTGCGTGTCACGTGACATTGTCTTTGATGAGACGACGTTCTGGAATTAGGGCAATCACGGAGGTGATCAAGAGGACGATGAAGACACATACGTGGAGTTCTCCGTGGAGAATTTCACAGCACCGATTTATGATGGTGGCACCACAGATCAGGCAACGACCCAAGAAGCAGGGAGCATTTCACCAATCACATCAAGTATGCCAGCCGTGGCGTCCCCGGGAGAGGTGGTCGAGCCGGTGATACCTGCATCAAGTCTCCCAGGAGTGGAGTTTTGTACTCCTCCAAGCAATGCCAGTGATGGGTCTGATGAGGTGCCTCGAAGATACAGAACGGTGGCGAACACACTCGCCACCACGATGCCGATACTCGATTTCGACTACGGCGATGAGTGCATGGTGGCGATGGAGGAGCCAACCAGCTTCACCGAAGCTGAGAAGGAGAGCTGCTGGAGGAAGGCGATGATTGAGGAAATGAACTCGATTGAAAGTAATAATACATGGTCTCTCACTGATCTGCCGGTAGGAGTTAAGCCAATTGGTTTGAAATGGGTTTTCAAAATCAAGCGTGATGCTAGTGGTGTGTGTAGGAGTACGCGTAGGCTACGATAGCAAAAATAAAAAATTTCTACCGCGCACACCAGGACATCATGTGAGAGAGGGATCATGGATCGTTACCACTAGACGCGCAGTGCAGCGGAAGAAGAGTTGGAGAAGCCGGTCCAACCACGCGCGCGTCGAGGTAGTAGTGGAAGTAGTCAATCTCCGGCCGATCAACGCCGCAACAAGCAGCGCCTCTACGGGTATCCACACGTCCGGGGCTGGAACGCCGATCGCGAGTGTACTAGCACTCGTGAGCGACTAGGGTTTGGCTCGGAAGGTGGCGGCTAGGGTTTTACTCGAGGCTAACAGAAAACACACGTGAAACTCCTCAGCCCCTCGCCTCCCTATATATAGACCTCCTTACTCGGGCCTCGTGGACCAAGGCCCAGTAAGAGTCTACTCGGATCTCTATCCGAATCGAGCCCATATTCAAATCACATTCGAATAAGTGTTCCAACCCATTAAGTGTGCGACCCTGTAGGTTCACGTATATTTTGTCGCGACCCAGAAACGCCTTTCTGGTCACCCTGTTAATAGCGGCCTCTAGCAAGGCATATTAGCCCCAAGATATACGTAAAGATCATATCGGCTGAACCTGTAATGTCCTTATGTACAAATCCCTTTGCCTCACGATATCGATTGAGCTCAAGGCGAGACTTGTGTCATCCTCTTAATAGCTCAATCACTCTCTCGATCCTGTGATGGATTACAAACTTGTGATTGACACCTCAATCACCATAGCATGGCCATGCACTTCCATAATCCATTACATCGAGGGGCCCAGAGATATCTCTCCCATAAGGAGGGGCAAATTCTATCTTGATCATTCATATCCCACTACATGTTTCATAGCAAACCCGAAGACCACTTTTATGACTACCCAGTTACGGAGTAGTGTTTAGTAGTCCCAAAATAAGCCACTACGTATGTTGGGAACCATGATGATCTCAAGTCTAAGGACTCTACATAAACACTACTTGAGACTAACTGATGACACATGAAATCTCTGCAGTATCTCATGGCGGGTCTATCCAACATATGTTCACTAACATATGTCCATATTATCGATTTGGTATCTCCATACCATGATCCATAAGACATGATCATCAATCAATACATATGCTGATATTAGAATCATATTTGTTCCTCATATGATATATGATCAGGGATCATTTAGAAATAGCAACATTTGACATTAAGAGTCTCATGAATAAGTCACATACTCATTGATCAATAATGATAGTGTCTATTTCAAGGAACAAATCAATATATTATAAACATAGCATGTGATATATTTAACATCTCCATGTTGCCTCTAGGGCATATCACTAACAGTCTCCCACTTGCACTAGAGTCAACCATGTAGGTATCTAATACCCATTGCCCTAATGTGAGCCTCATGCTTTGGCTGGGGAAGCGGCTTTGTCAATGGATCTGCAATGTTCAAATCCGTTTGTACTTTGCATATCTTTACATCGCCTCTCTCCACTATCTCGCGGATGAGATGAAAACGCCGTAAAATGTGCTTGGACTTTTGGTGAGATCTAGGCTCCTTGGCTTGCGCAATGGCCCCACTATTATCACAGTAGAGGTCCATCGGACTGAAGACACTAGTCATCACACCAAGCTCGGAAACAAATTTCTTGATCCAAACAGCTTCTTTAGCAGCTTCAGAAGCTGCAATGTACTCGGCTTCCGTTGTAGAATCAGCAACCGTCTCCTGCTTGGAACTCTTCCAGCTCACCGCACCGCCATTTAGGCAGAACACAAATCCAGATTGTGATCTGAAATCGTCTTTGTCAGTTTGGAAGCTAGCATCAGTGTAACCATTTACAACGAGCTCTTCTTCACCTCCATAGACAAGGAACACATCTTTAGTTCTTCTCAAGTACTTCAAGATGTTCTTTACAGCAATCCAGTGACCTTCACCTGGATCCGACTGGTATCTACTCGTAGCACTTAAAGCATACGAGACATCTGGACGTGTACAAAGCATGGCATACATAATGGACCCAATGGCCGAAGCATATGGGATCGCATTCATCTTATTCCGCTCATCAGGTGTACTAGGACACTGACTCTTGCTAAGATTTATACCATGTGACATAGGTAGGAAACCTTTCTTAGAGTCCTGCATGTTAAACCTTTTCAACACCTTGTCAATGTATGTATCTTGACATAATCCAATTAGCCTTCTTGATCTATCTCTATAGATCTTGATGCCCAGAATATATGCCGCCTCTCCTAAGTCTTGCATAGAGAAACTATTTTTCAATGAAGACTTAACAGATTCGAGCATAGGAATGTCATTTCCAATCAGTAATATGTCGTCCACATATAAAATCAGAAATACAAGTGCGCTCCCACTAGCCTTTTTATAAACACAAGGCTCTTCTTCATTCTTGATGAAACCAAACCCTTTGATCACTTCATCAAAACGAATATTCCAACTCCGAGACGCCTGCTTTAATCCATAAATGGATTTTTGCAGCTTGCATATCTTTCTAGCTGATTGTGGATCGACAAAACCCGTGGGCTGTGTCATGTACACATCCTCACTCAGATTTCCATTAAGGAAAGCTGTTTTGACATCCATTTGCCATATCTCATAGTCAAAATATGCAGCAATCGCTAGAATGATCCGAATAGACTTTAGCATTGCGACGGGCGAAAAAGTTTCATCATAATCAACACCTTGAATTTGTTTGAAACCTTTTGCCACCAATCGTGCCTTATAGATGTGAACATTTCCATCCATGTCTATCTTTTTCTTGAAAACCCATTTGCACTCAATGGTTTTAACACCATCAGGTGGATCAACCAAGTTCCAAACTTGATTACTATGCATGGATTCAATTTCGGATCTCATGGCTTCAAGCCATTTCTCAGAGTCTGGTCCCACCATCGCTTCTTCATAGGTCTTAGGCTCATCGTTGTCTAACAACAATATGTCCCTATGTTGAGTAGTCAAGAACATGTACCTCTCAGGTGCACGACGTGACCTCTCTGACCTACGTGGTGCCGGTGTGTCTACAACAGGTGCTTCAACACTTTGTTCATCCTGTTGTGGTTCTGTAGGAGCTGAAACATTTTCAGGTGTTTCTCGAATTTCTTCGAGTTGCACGGTCCTCCCACTATCCCTTCTGGAGAGAAATTCTTTCTCTAAGAAGACACCATGTCGGGCGACAAACACTTTGCCTTCATGTTGATTATAGAAGTAATATCCTTTTGTTTCCTTAGGATACCCAACAAAGAAGCATTTGTCAGACTTAGGAGTGAGCTTATCGGATTGCAAACGTTTTACATAAGCCTCACATCCCCAATCTTAAGGAAAGACAAGCTAGGACGTTGTCCTGTCCACATCTCATATGGTGTCTTTTCTACTGACTTTGATGGAACTCTGTTTAGTGTGAACGCGGCTGTTTCAAGAGCGTATCCCCAAAAGGGACAATGGAAGATCACTTGGCTCATCATGGATCGCACCATATCTAATAAAGTGCGATTTCTCCGTTCAGATACCCCATTCCATTGAGGTGTTCCTGGTGGAGTCAACTGTGGAACAATTCCACAATTCTTCAGATGATTGCCCAAACTCGTGGCTCAAATACTCGCCTCCACGATCAGATCGTAGAAACTTGATTGTTTTACTAAATGATTTTGTACTTCATTTTGGAATTCCTTGAACTTTTCAAAAGGATTCAGACTTATGTTTCATTAGGTACACATACCATATCTACTAAAGTCATCAGTAAAAGTTATGAAGTACCCAAAACCACCCCTGGCTGTTGAACTCATTGGTCCACATACATCAGTATGTACGAGCGCCAATAAGTCACTTGCCCTTTCACCTTGACCGGTGAAAGGTGCCCTTGTCATCTTGCCAAGTAAACAAGATTCACATGTCTCAAATGATTCAAAATCAAATGAGTGTAGAAGACCATCTCTATGGAGCCTCTCTATGCGTTTCTCATTTATGTGACCCAAGCGACAATGCCAGATAAACGTGGGATTCAAATCATTAGGACGTTGCCTCTTTGTATTAATGTTATAGACCGGTGCCCCTTCAAGATTTAGAACGTATAACCCATTCACAATAGGAGTATGACAATAGAACATATCTTTGAAATAAAGAGAACAACCATTGTCCACAGATCTAAAGTCATAACCTTCTGCTTGCAAATATGAAGCAGAAATAACGTTCTTACAAAGAGATGGAACACAATAACAGTTATTCAATTCCAAAACTAATCCTGAAGGCAAAGACAATGGCATGGTGCCAACAGCCACCGCAGCAACTCTTGCTCCATTGCCAACGCGAAGATCCACTTCGCTCCTTCTCAAACTCCTACTTCTTGTTAGGCCCTGCAACGATTTGCATATGTGAGCAACCGATCCGGTATCAAATACCCAAAAATCAGTAGATGAAGTAGCAAGATTGATCTCTATAACATTTATACCTGAAGTGGAAGTCGCACTTCCCTTCTTCTTAAGATCCTCCAAGTACTTTGGGCAGTTCCTCTTCCAATGTCCTGACTCCTTGCAGTAAAAGCAAACCGCGTCAGGAGCAGCGCCCTTCTTGTCTTGCTTGGCCTTGGTTCTGCTCGCGATCTCATCGGGAGTTAACTTTCTCTTGACCGCGCATTTCTTTACATTGGGCTTGCCCTTGCCTTTCTGCATCATCATCACATGACTGGTGCTTTTCTTAATGGTTTCCTCGGCAGTTTTAAGCATCCCATGCAACTCAGCCAAGGTCTTGTCCATGTTGTTCATGTGATAGTTCAGTATGAATGGCTCAAAACTCGGAGGGAGCGACTGGAGAATCACATCAGTAGCCAACTCTTGGCTAAGGGGAAAACCAAGCTTTTCCAGACTCTCAATGTAGCCAATCATCTTAATCACATGAGGGCTGACGGGATTCCCTTCCGCAAGCCTGCACGCAAACAAGGACTTTGAAGTGTTGAACCTCTCAGCCCTTGCTTGGTTCTCAAACATACCACGCAACCCTACAATGATATTGTAGGCATTTGTGTTCTCATATTGCTTCTGAAGCTCAGAGGACATTGTGGCAAGCATGAGACAGCTCACATCAAGGGAATCATTCGTATGCTTCTCATAAGCTCTCCGTGCAGCCACAGAAGCATTTGTAGGCAAGTTCTCAAGAAAAGGAGTCTCAAGGACATACTCCTTGCGCTCTTGCTTGAGAACAATTCTCAAGTTGCGATACCAATCCATAAAAGTTTGTTCCATTGAGTTTTTCTTTCTCAAGAACAGATCGCAAATTAAAGAACTGGATGATGCGTTAGCTGACATGATCTACAACATAAGAATATGCAAAGTTTAGCACTATGTTTATATTCATCTTTTATTAAACTATTTAACAAAAGACTCCCACTATGTGTTTTGCAACAAAACTCCCTCTAAGTTACATAGTGGGTCAAGATCCTCATTTCACTAATTCCTAGTGAGCTTTGGCATCACGGCTAGAAAACTAGTGACACGGGTAAGCAACACCTTGCTAATCACATCTCTATGTGACTCTTGCTTGTTGGGTGGCATCACTATGCCCCGGCCCCAACCTGTGCCCCAAGATCCAAAACTGTTTTGATGACCTTGTTAAGTAAACCAAATGCTTCCGCATGTAGATGTCCGACATCTACCCCAAATAATGATGATAACCAATTGCACCCTACTTTGGTAGGCCTACAATATGGTGATCATTATCTTTTGGTGCAACATATGGAAGGGCATAAACACCTAATTTTTATCATGAGGGACTCTATCCTACCATAGCAACATATCACATATATAATGGCATAAGAGTAAGATAGAATTAGTATGGCCCAAACAGGATCCCCATCTCCATTTACGTGTAGATGATCTTCATCCTCCACATCTCTGCTTTGGGTCATCATGCTTGAAAACTTGCAACCTCAAGTCTAGGCTACTATCTATAATAGCTAGCAATTGAAGATTACAAGAATGGATTCAAGCACTAAGGTCGACACGCAGGTCGTTAAATACAATTAAGACAGCTAACAAAAGCTGAGAAATCATGACACACAGGTCATGAACGAATGTTACATGCATCATATACATCTCATACATTCCAAATAAGCTATAGGGCCATACTAATTCACATCATTCCCTGCAAAAACAAGTTAGACGTAGAATCGCATTCTACTTAACGATGTGAACCTATAACGCTATACAAGGGGGGTTCGCAGGGTTCGCACGGCGGTCCCGCTATGAAATTCACAGATCCAATCTATGAAATCGCTGTGGAAAAACTATTCGGCATAACCTCCTTATGCCGATCGGAGACAATCTCCAGGACTCTAGTTTTTCCATTGGCTCAGGACTATCAGATCCGTAACCTATTAGCTTTCGGCATAACCACCTTATGCCGATCCAAGACAATCTCTAGGGCGCTAATAGTGTTACCACTGTCCCAGGGCTATCAAATCCATAAGCTACTAGCATTCAGCATAACCACCTTATGCCGATCCGAGACAATCTCCAGGGCGCCAGTAGTCTTATGATCTACGCCTCATCTATCTCTATTCATAACCTATTAGCATTCGGCATAACCTCCTTATTCCGATCCAAGACAATCTCCAGGGCGCTAATAGTGTTATAATCCGCACCTTATCTAACCCCTATCCATGGATTGATCTTATCAACCCGTGCCTTCATCGATCCATCACATGAACCGACTAATCTAGACTGCAATAGATCTAATCTACCGCTCCCGCATATCAACATATGCGATGATCCAGATCGCAATCTACACAAGATGGCTCTGATACCACTGTAGGAGTACGCGTAGGCTACGATAGCAAAAATAAAAAATTTCTACCGCGCACACCAGGACATCATGTGAGAGAGGGATCATGGATCGTTACCACTAGACGCGCAGTGCAGCGGAAGAAGAGTTGGAGAAGCCGGTCCAACCACGCGCGCGTCGAGGTAGTAGTGGAAGTAGTCGATCTCCGGCCGATCAACGCCGCAACAAGCAACGCCTCTACGGGTATCCACACGTCCGGGGCTGGAACGCCGATCGCGAGTGTACTAGCACTCGTGAGCGACTAGGGTTTGGCTCGGAAGGTGGCGGCTAGGGTTTTACTCGAGGCTAACAGAAAACACACGTGAAACTCCTCAGCCCCTCGCCTCCCTATATATAGACCTCCTTACTCGGGCCTCGTGGACCAAGGCCCAGTAAGAGTCTACTCGGATCTCTATCCGAATCGAGCCCATATTCAAATCACATTCGAATAAGTGTTCCAACCCATTAAGTGTGCGACCCTGTAGGTTCACGTATATTTTGTCGCGACCCAGAAACGCCTTTCTGGTCACCCTGTTAATAGCGGCCTCTAGCAAGGCATATTAGCCCCAAGATATACGTAAAGATCATATCGGCTGAACCTGTAATGTCCTTATGTACAAATCCCTTTGCCTCACGATATCGATTGAGCTCAAGGCGAGACTTGTGTCATCCTCTTAATAGCTCAATCACTCTCTCGATCCTGTGATGGATTACAAACTTGTGATTGACACCTCAATCACCATAGCATGGCCATACACTTCCATAATCCATTACATCGAGGGGCCCAGAGATATCTCTCCCATAAGGAGGGGCAAATTCTATCTTGATCATTCATATCCCACTACATGTTTCATAGCAAACCCGAAGACCACTTTTATGACTACCCAGTTACGGAGTAGTGTTTAGTAGTCCCAAAATAAGCCACTACGTATGTTGGGAACCATGATGATCTCAAGTCTAAGGACTCTACATAAACACTACTTGAGACTAACTGATGACACATGAAATCTCTGCAGTATCTCATGGCGGGTCTATCCAACATATGTTCACTAACATATGTCCATATTATCGATTTGGTATCTCCATACCATGATCCATAAGACATGATCATCAATCAATACATATGCTGATATTAGAACCATATTTGTTCCTCATATGATATATGATCAGGGATCATTTAGAAATAGCAACATTTGACATTAAGAGTCTCATGAATAAGTCACATACTCATTGATCAATAATGATAGTGTCTATTTCAAGGAACAAATCAATATATTATAAACATAGCATGTGATATATTTAACATCTCCATGTTGCCTCTAGGGCATATCACTAACAGTGTGATCTCTAAGTACAAAGCCAGATTGGTGGCAAAGGGCTATGTTCAGCAATTTAATGTTGATTATGGTGAAGTTTTTGCTCCGGTTGTAAGAATGGAGACAGTGCGTCTATTGATTGCATTTGCTGCTCAAGGTGGATGGGAGATACATCATATGGATGTCAAGTCTGCTTTTTTAAATGGTGAACTTGAGGAGGATGTTTATGTAGTCCAGCCTCCAGGTTTTGTCGATGAAAAAAATCCTGCAAAAGTACTGAAGCTCAGGAAAGCGTTGTATGGTCTCAAGGAAGCTCCACGGGCTTGGAATGCTAAGTTGGATGCAAGTCTGATTTCACTGAAGTTTGTTAGATCAGCTACAGAGCATGCAGTTTATACAAGGGGAACTGGTATTTCAAGGCTAATTGTTGGAGTTTATGTTGATGATTTGATAATCACAGGGGCAAGTGTGCTTGAGATCGATGAGTTCAAGAAACAAATGCAGAAAATGTTCAGTATGAGTGATCTTGGACAACTGAGCTATTATTTGGGGATGGAGGTCTGTCAGACTGAAGAATGTATGACAATTTGTCAAGCAGCATATGTAGAGAAGATTATTGCTAAAGTTGGCATGGAAGGATGCAATACAATTCAAGTTCTAATGGAATCCAAGCTGAAACTGACTAAAGAAGGATCAGGGCAGCCTATTGACGCTACACTTTACAGAAGCATAGTTGGGAGTCTTAGATATTTAGTAAACACAAGGCCAGATTTGGCATTTGCAGTGGGTTACACGAGTAGATTCATGGAGGCTCCTACAACTGAACACTGGGCTGTAGTCAAACAGATCTTGAAGTATGTGAATGGAACACTGAAGTTTGGCTGCAGGTTTGACAAAAATGGAAGAGGTTTTCAGCTAACTGGTTTCAGTGACAGTGATATGGCTGGAGATATAAGTGATAGAAAAAGCACAACAGGTGTTTTGTTTATATTGGGAAACAGTTTAATCAGCTGGCGGTCACAAAAACAAAAGGTGGTAGCACTCTCTTCGTGTGAAGCTGAATATATCGCTGCTACAACAGCAGCCTGTCAAGGCATATGGCTCAGCAGGTTGCTAGGTGAACTAAGGCTGCAAGATCCTATTTGTGCTGTTTTGAAAGTTGACAACAAATCTGCAATTGACCTTTGTAAGAATCCAGTGCTCCATGATAGAAGCAAACATATAGATACACGTCATCAGAGAATGTGTTGAACAAAGAAGGATGAAAGTGGAGCACATCTGTTCAGAGGACCAGCTCGCTGATATTCTGACAAAGCCACGGGGCAAAGTTTGTTTTCAGGAGCTAAGGAAGAAATTGGGGCTGTTTCAGGTTCAAGCACATCAAGATTAGGGGGGAAAATGATAGAATTTGAATTGTAATCTTGTGTGCTGTAACCATTGTTGAATTAGTTTCAGATGTAGTTGCATGTAGTGAGCCGGTCAGAACTACATTGTATTCGGCCGGTGAGTTAGTTTCTTTTTCACTTTTTCACGTTGCTGTTTTCAGTTGCTAAGACCCGGTTTCAGATCGTGTTTGAATCGATCAGTAGTGGATCCGATAAGATAGGTTTGTCGGTTGTGCATATAACTAACTAACTCTCAGTATGAAGAAGAATAAATAGAAGAGAAAACCAAAAAAGCAGCAGGCATTACACTGCAACAAAAGCTCTCTGTTTTGTGCGACTCTGAACTTCAGTTCTTTTAGAGTACTGTAGCCATCCGAAAATCTTCAGAGTTTCAACTTCCACTGATCGGAGTGAGCAATCGTGAGTGCCTTTTGCTAACAGCGCCAGGCGGCGGCGCCGATAGGAGAAGGCGGAGCTCACCAGGGGCACGGGGAGGGCGGCGCACCGAGCGTGGGGAGGCCGAGGCGGTTCGGCATCGGCGGCGTTGTCGATGCTCTTCTTTGTTTGGGCTGGGAATGGCATGGGAGGATGGGGTTTCAGGGGGGTGTTTCTGTGATGCTCGGGGGGGGGGAATTAAATAGGGGAGAGATCCCCTTTTTTCTGCAGGTACGGCAACGGCAATGGAGTGGAAATCGGCGGCAGTACGCGCGCGTGGCTGGGTGGCAGCGCGCGTGCGTACTGGCGGGGAAATGGGGGATGCGCGCGGGTGGCGGAGCAGCTCTCCGTAGCGAAAGGGGCAGAGACGGGTACCGGAATGGCTTCGGACCGGTGGTCCGAAGCGGGAGGCGGCGGGGCGAAGCTTGCGTCCGCTGGTCCGAGGGTGGCGGCGACGCACGGCGGGTGGCAGGAGCTGACGTAGGGCGCCGCAGTGCTTAGCTGCCGCGGGGAGGGGCGTAGGGCAGTGAGGAGCGAGGACGATCACGGGCGGGGTCTCTGGCGGTCGGCAGGGGGAGGACGCGCGCGAGCGGCGGCGCAGGCGCATCAGGCGACGCGGCGCGCGGTCCGGCGGGCGCAGCTCGGGGTTGGTACAGTTCGGGTCCGAGCAGCGCTCGCCGCGGCGGCGCGGTCCGTGTGAGGGAGAGAGAGAGCGCGTGAGAGGGAGACAGAGAGGGAGCGAGGGGCGAGGAGAGCGACGACCGCTCGGTCGGGCACGCGCGAGCGACCGTCAGGTGGGGCTAGGGTACTGCGGCTACCGGGCGGGCACGCGTGCTGGTGGGCGTGGAGTGGCGCCTGACAGGCGGGACCGCCTGTCGGGTTGGCCTGCTGGGCCGGGAGAGACTGAGAGAGAGAGGGGGGGAAAGGCCAGCCCAGGAGGGAAAATACAACAGTAGGGTTTCCCTTTTTTCTTTTATTTATTTATTTCTTTTCCTTTTCTCTCCTTCCTTTAATTCATGTCCAAGAGATATTCCCTCTCTCCCTTATTTTTATTTGTTACTATATTTTCCTTCTTTCCTCTCCTTTTCTTATTTCATTTCTAATTGAACCCTTATGTATATGTATATGTACACACTTGTAGGTATACATACATATACATATATATCTATACCCATACATACCTAAATGTGTAGGTTTTCTTGTGGGGTTTCTTGAGACAAATTAATTTCTGTTTTGGCAGTGGTATAAAACGAACAATAAAAACCCGAGGAATTCCGGCATGATGCAATTTTTTTGAAGATGAATTTTGTTGGTTCCGGATTTTTGTTCAATTTTTATTCCAAAATTCAAGGATGTTACAACTTGCCTGACTCGAATTATTTTCCATTGTCACAAATAATCTCTTTTGGGATGCCGAAACGACATATTATGTTTTTCCATACAAATTTTTGTACCGCTACCACCGTGATTCTTGCTACTGGCTCTGCTTCGATCCATCTTAAGAAATATTTAATTGCCACGATCACGAAGCGCAGATCTCTCTTTGCTCTAGGCAACAAACCAACTATGTCAATTCCCCACTTGTAGAAGGGCCAAACTTGCGGGATGGGTTGAAGCTCCTTTGGTTGTGCTCTTGGGATCGGGCCATACTTTTGGCATGCCTCACACGCCTTTGTATATTTCTCTGTCTTTTATGATCGTTGGCCAGTATATTCCTTGCCGAATCACCTTGGAAACAACAGATCTAGGCGCTTGGTGTGCCCCGCACAAGCCCTCATGAATATCCACGACCATCTTCATTCCTTCATTCTTGGTGACACAACTCAGCAATGGCGTTGTGACTCCACTCTTGTACAACTACCCATCAATCTTCTCATACTTCCTCGACATTAACTGCACTCTCTTTGCCTCCATTCTTTGTCGAGCAGTTGGTCACTCACCAAGTATTTTATCAGTGGATTTCTCCAATCCATTTCCCCTAATGAAATGGTGAAAACTTTTTCCCTTCTTGATGCACTCGAGGTTTCTAGGACGTCGAAAAATGAGTTTTCCAGCGGTTGTCCTGCTGCGGCTGCCTCTGCCAGTTCATCTACTTCTGTGTTTTCACCTCTCGGGATGGCTTTTACCATTATCCCTAGAAAATGTCTCTCGTTTGCCCGTACCTCGTTCAGATACTGTTGCATTGTGTCATCCTTCGGCTCGAAGGTTTTGGCAAAATGTCCTGCCACGAGCTTGGAATCTGTCCTGATAATCAATCTCCAAGCCCCTAGTGCTTAGGCCTTTCTCATAGCCAGTAGTATTCCCTCGTATTTGGCTACATTGTTCATTGTCAAGAATAGCAGCTGAACTGAGTCTTTCAATGTCTGCTTCATTGGGGTCTTAATGATTGCTGCCACGCCAATGTCTGTGCCACTCCATGACCCGTCCGAATAGACGGTCCATGGTTTCTGCTCTTCCATATTCTTCTCCACTTCTATTGATGTCCATTCTGCCAACACTTGTGATTTCACTGTTGTTCTTGGCATGTACTTCAAGGCAAATGGCACCAATTCCATTGCCCATTTCGCAATCCGGCCTGCCACCTCTTTGTTCGCCAGCACTTCTCCTATTGGGTATGATGACGGTACCTTGATTTCATGCGAGAGAAAATAATGCCTCAGCTTTCTTGACGCCATTACTATGGCGTATATCAACTTCTCTATTTCCGAGTATCTCGTTTTTGCCCCCTGTAGAGCTTTCGACACAAAATACATGGGTACCTGCTTTTTCTCTTCTTCTTGTACCAAAACTGCACTCACTGTGGCTAGAGTCGCTGCCATGTAAAGCAATAAAATCTGTCCCCACTGTGGGCTTGCCAAAGTTGGCATATCTTGGAGGTATGCTTTCAACTTCTCGAATGCGTCTTGGCATTCAGCTATCCACTGGAAATTTGTTGCTCCTCTCAATGTCTTGAAGAATGGGAGACCTTTTTCCGCTGATTTCGATAGGAATCTGCTGAATGATGCCATTCTGCCTGTCAACCTTTGGACTTCCCTTGGGTTCTTGGTGGTTCCATCTATTGTATGGCATCAATCTTGTCTGGGTTTGCCTCAATTCCCCTCTTAGATAGAAAAAACCAAGAAGTTTTCCCGCTTAAACGCCAAAAATACATTTCTCCGGGTTTAGCTTGACCGAGAACTTCCATAGATTGTTGAATGTTTCCTACAGATCCATTCCATGGGTTCTTTCCTGCATGCTCTTGACAACAATGTCATCCATATACGCTTTCACATTTCTCCCCAATTGACTCGCTAGTACTTTAGAGATGAGCCAGGTGAATGTTGCCCCAGCGTTCTTCAGACCAAATGGCATTCGGATGAAGCAATATGTGCCAAAAGGTGTGATGAATGAAGTTTTCTCATCGTCCTCCTGCACTAGAAAAACTTGGTGATACTCAGAATATGCGTCCAGGAAACTCATGAGTGCACATCCTGCTGTAGCATCCACTAGTTAATCTATCCTTGGCAAAGGGAAATCATCCTTCGGGCATTTCTTGTTCAAGTTGGTGAAATCCACACACATTCTCCACTTGCCATTGGCTTTCTTGACTAACACTGGGTTAGCTAGCCATTCAGGATGCATGACCTCCTTTATGACCTATGCCTTTAGCAAAATTTCCACCTCTATTTTTGCTGCTACTTGTCTGTCCGCTGACATTCTTATCAACTTTTGCTTTCTTGGCTTGTGATTTTCCTTTACCGCTAGATTGTGCTTGATCAAGCTCCAGTCTACACCTACCAATTCCTCTGGAGACCAGACGAAAACGTCCATATTCTCCTTTATGATCGCCAAAATCTCCTCTTCTACCCTTGGTGAAATGTTTTCTTCCATCATTATGCACCTTTCTGGTTTCTCTGGGTCCAAAACTACTTTCTTGTTTTCCCCTCTAGGACTGGCTTCTGGTTTCTAGAGAAACTATCATGTGGGTTCTGCTCCACCACGTGTACTCCCTTCCTGTGGGGGTTCATCTACAGTTCGAACTTCCTTACTGCGAGTTGACTCCCTCTTACGGTGATCACCCCTTGTGGTCCCGGTAGCTTCATGCACATGTAATTGTGATGTATTGCCGCTTCGAACAAATTGATTGCTGATCTACCCAAGATGGCATTGTATTGGTCGGGCACATCCACCACATGAAAAATGACAATTTCACTCCTTGTGTTTTCTCCACTTCCAAGTACCACTTCTAGTGCTATTTTGCCTATGGCATCCACCTTCTGTCCTCCAAAACCTTGGAGTGGCACTCCTACTTTGGTTAGCATATCCCTAGGAATCTGCATCTTCTTGAACGTATCAAAGAACAGAACATCCACAGAGCTTCCTGATGAGGACATCACTCCTTCGGATGCACCTGCTGATCCTCCAACCATTATGCAAGGTCCAATGACCTGAGCTCGAATGCAACAATTAAATCTAGAGGTGAGCTCGTTCTTGAGCGATCCTTTTCATAGTTTTGAGAATAGATTGCTACCTAATGATGTTATCTTGCTTAGGAACATTGGAGAGGATCATGAAGTATTTGGAGAGAGGTGTGGAGGCGGAGAAGACCAGCAAGGACACTCAAGACAAGCCGGAGGCCTAGTCCCACTCGAGTTCGAGTCTGCCTCGGCCTTCAGGACCAGCCTGCAGTAAAATAGACGCCCAGAACGCATACGGACTCCGTTTTTGACGATCCACATATGCATGGAAAGATAATTTCATAAGCTAACCAATGGGTTTGGTTTGACATCCAAATTCCACCGAAGTCAACAGGAATCATCAAACAAGTCAGTGTCTAGAATCTGCCAGGGTGCTGCGTCACCGTCTTTTGGTCCGTTAGGCCATGTATCGTCTTTGAGCTCGTTAGAGGGTGCGTCCAGGGGGTGTGACGACCCTTAGACTATATATTCAGTAGCCATCGCCCACGTTAGGTTTCGGGTTTTGCTTTAGATCAATCTGTCTTCAAACAGTCGCCATCATCGGTTGTGCAACCCCAATTTCGAGTGCTTAATCATTCATCTGCAATTGTCACTTCAATTGAGCTGTGTATTTTCGAGTTCTTGCTTGTGTTCTTCGTTTCTCAGGTAGGGATTAGCCTTCTTGGCAAGGTCAACCGGATTTGTGACACAGTTGATAACCAGAGGAATCGTGGTGCTAAGGTTGCAGGGATCGGGTCTTTTGATCTGAAGCCGGATCGGTGGTCGTGTTCCACCAAAACGATAGTTATCTCTACCTGACGGAAGATCGGGAACCCCGTCCCCATCACTTCCACCGTCTACCAATACCCTGTAGATCTTATGTCTATGGAGATAACGAGTGGGTCTTGGTGCGGGAAAAGGATACCTTCTGCATCTTTTGAACCAAAGGAGATTGTGGTATTTGAGTAGGCCGGTGGTTTTGTTTGACTTGTGCCAAGGTGATTCACTTGCCGCACATATGTTTTTCTCTGCCTTTTTGACTCCATCCCAAGGAAAGAGCCGCCGGTGATTGCATTGATTACCCTCTTGGGAGCTTACTCAATTGCTTCTACCTTCAACACTACTCCTTTAATCAAATTATGTTTCTATGGCTGGATTCTATTTTGCTTCTTATTTTCATATTTCTCCGCGTGGTCGGCCAAAATGCCATGTATTATTTTGCATTCTTCTGTTGCATGTGTATAGTGTCCATGCCACCTACAGAACTTGGGCTCAAACGGAAATTTTCTTTGACCTCTTCCATTTCCACGTCCTCCTCTCCATGGTGCACATCCCTGTCCACCACAGTGAAAACTCCTCCCCTCCTCACCACGGCAAAAGCTTCTCCCTTCTCCACCATGGTGAAAAGTTCTTTCTTCCTCCTTGATGAAATTCACCTGCTTCTTACTATCTTACTTGAATCTCTTCCATGGCTTGGTATTATGTTCCGACTGATTCTCCTCTGTCGATGTATTCTTCTCTTTTCCCTTCGAAAACTTCTTGCCCACAATTGCTGATGCTTCCGCCTCCATTCTCAAGTCATCTTCTTCTCCCCTAGCAAAACTCTTCATTCTTTCAAACAACTCCTTGGCGGTGTTTGGCCTGTTTCTTGCGAGGTCAAACCTCAATGGTCCTTTAAGCAGACCCCTTTTCGCCGCGGCTATTATCATTGCATCATCCACGTGCTTGATTTGGCAGCGGACTCAGAAAAATCTCAACATAAACTCCCTTATAGTCTCCGATGGGAGTTGCCGCACTGCATACATGTCATCATGTTCCTTTGGCTCCTCATAAGCTCCAATGAATCTTGATCGAAATGTTTCTCTCATATGTTCCTAAGAGTATATAGACAATGGTGGAATTGTAGTGTACCAGGAGAGTGCTACTCCCTCTAACATTGTGGGAAGTATTTTCACTTTAGTTGTGTCATCTCCTCCTGCTGCCTCCATTGCCGTTTCATACACTCTCAGGTACTCATTTGGGTCGATATCTCCCTTGTATTTTGTTATGTTTGAATGCTTGAAGTGTGCTAGCCAAGGTGCCATTTGCAGGTTTGGGTTAAAGGACTTTTGTCATCCATTGTTCGTACTCCCTGGAACTGTGGCTGGGCAACAGGAATATTCTGGCTAGGGGTGTTTTGAAATGTCAATTGTGCAATTTGATTTTGAGGCAAGTGTTGGAAGACTGGTTGAGAGATTGGTGAAGTGTATTGGGAAAAATGTCGATTTTGGTGAGGAAAGGGTTGATTTTGTTGGAGAGAAGGATGACTTTGCTGGGGAAAAAGTTGATTTTGCTGGAAAGGATGTTGATTTTGTTGGAAAAGAGGTTGATTTTGCTGGAGAAGAGGTTGACTTTGCTAGAGGAGGGGTTGATTTTGCTGGGGAAAAGATTGATGTTGGGTTTGCTGGGGAGTTGAATGGGTGTTTGAATGAGGAATTGAATGGGGGAATTGATTATAAGGGGTGTGAATGGAAGGTTGGACTGGGCTTTGGTCGCTGAGCATGAGGGTTTGTCCTCCTGGAAGACATGTTCGCGTTGAGGTGTTCAGAGCACCTTGAGATGGTATTTCCGTCGATATTGGCATGGAATTCGAGATGTTTGGTTGGCTCACGACGGGTGCCAACGATGGGGGCATTTGTAGAACTAGGCTGGTTTTGGATGAGTGGGAATGGGTTGGTTCATGAGAGGTGGTTGACTGATTTGTGTTGGGTTTTGACTCGAAAGCTGGGGAATAACATTTTACTGTGATCTCTGCGATGATTCCGTGATATCGGCCACGGCTGCTTCTGCTATCTCCATTGAATTATGCAAATTCTACAATCTTTGCAATTACCTCTGCATTTCTTCGAATAGTTCTCGACTTATCATCATAGCCCCTCGTGCTTCCACCATTTCTGCCAGGTCCATCTCGTTGACGTGATTATCTCCAATATGCCCTCCAAGTGCATCTACTGCTGCTCCGTCTCTTGCCGCATTCTCGATTTCTCTCTCTTGGTCCATTTCACCTTCCACAACAGGAACTACTACTTGCCTTGGTTGCTGTTGAAATGCGTCGGCGTATCTTGTTGGTATTGTTCTCGATCTTTGTGGCCTTGGGTGCATCTACCCTCTAACTTTCACGTTAGAGACTTGCAGTCCCCATGGATAGCACCACTGTTGTGACCTTCGGTCACGAACAAGAAATGGGGATAAGCGGGGGAAATGTTTTCTCCCGCTTATCCTTGCAAAATGCAATCTAGGGGCTAAATGCACTCAAGGCACTATTTACTTAAATATTCTCTGCCTTTTACAGTAAGATTTGCTCGCCTTTTATAGCCTAGGGGCCGTATAATGAGATTACAGAAATGCCCTTGAGGGACCGCTAACCCACGTGGAGGAATATTCCCTCCTTGGCTTGCGTCCTAAGCCTTATTCTCGACCTTGACATTTTGCCATTCCTACGGGAGAAATGTTTTCGACCTCCGTCTTGGAGGAAATGTTCTCAACCTCTGTCTTGGCGAAATGGTCTCCCTTGTGCCTGGCAAGCAAGATTGTTAGTTTCCTTGAGTGTCGGCCGAATTAGGGGCATGGCGCCTGGTCCTGCTGTAAACGCCAAAATTTGGCATGGTTTAACGGATTCGGTTGGATCAAAGATGAAGGGCTAAGATCAATCCAGAAGAGACCGAGTTTGGGAAAGGTTCGTGAAGACCACAGTATGGTAGTTATTTCCGTGTCTACTATTTAGGCAAGATTAGTTTTTATCTTTAAGGGACTTGATCTCATGCCTGGTCGAGTCCTATTAGTGTTTCCTTTTGTAATTAGGGAATCTTGTACCATGTCCAATAAGGACTCATGTTAACTCGGGGTATAAATACGTATGCCGGGGTGCTGTGTAATCTATCGACAATCAGATCAATACAATTCGGCGCATCGCCACCCTATTTGACGGTCTTTCTTCTCGAGCCGGGCTGCATCGGTTAAGTTCGACCTCCAGCAAGATGGTAAGTCTCGTCACCCCGGCTACCTATCGGCTAGGACTTTCTCGGTTAGGTCCGATATTCTAGTCGGTTTATGGTAGTCGGCTTACCACGGTATATCTGCTTTATCTATGGCTGCATCAGTTTAGTTTGACCTCATAGATCGATTAGATATATCACATCACGCATGCATAGATCATATCGGCTTACTGGGAATAACTTATCATTAGTTTGTGCTGCATCAGTTAGGTCCGACCTACTAAACTGCCTCTGATAAGTTATTCCTGCTAGATCGATATTTTCTATGCAAGTGTCTTATCAGAATGTATAGCCGGTAAGTTATCTCACATCATGATCGCATTAGGTCTATCGGTTTGTCGAGGTCCTATTATTGTTACTAGTCTGTGCTGCAATGGTTGGGTCCGATCTACTAGACTGGTAATAATAATTCTACTCTTAATAAACCGATGGGTGTTTGTGCGATGTATTATTGGAGTGCCTAGCCAGTAAGTTATCTTGATACCCAGCCGATTATATTGTTTGCCTTGTTATATATTCTTCCCTTTATTATCATTGCAATCGGCTAAGGGCTAGCCGATTAGTTTACTCTGCCGATCCGAGTGCGAGCTTAGGTAAATTCCCGGGCACGGGTACGAGCAAGGACCCGGACACGGGTATAACCTCAGGAAAGGACCTGGGCATGAGCATAGGAGAGGAGAACTCGGGCATGGGCATGGACAGTAGAGGAAGATCCGGGCAAGGGCACGAGCAAAGGCCCGGGCACGAGCACGGGTGACACCGTTGCGGCGACATCAGTAATTTTGATCATAATCGGCTGGGGTTTTTTTTTCTCAATTTATTTATTTATGCACTTTGCTCATTTATCTTATCAGTTTATAACCGATTCTTGAATATCTCTTCGGCAATCGGCTAGTTAGATATTTGCTTTATTATTATTACTGCTCATGCCATCATCGGCTTCCAGTCGGTGTGTAAGTGCTATAGTTTATATTGGCCATCGGCCGATGAGACGAGTCCAGATCGGCTTCCAGCCGATTGGCTCATGGATCTAATATCCTCTCCTTGTCAATTGCAGGGTCAAATTGACTGGCACGCCTACGAACCTCGAGAATTTAGGACCTGCACTGGAGTGAAGCAGATCTCCTAGGCCTTCGCGTGTCTCCAGACGCCGAACCAGGTCATCGGCACGTCTCCGGTGATTTTCGGCGCAAACACGTTTTTGGCACGCCCGGTGGGACCCGAAGTTTTGATACAAAATCTTAATCGGAATCACAACATGGCCGAAAAAGAGATCAAGACAGACAACATGATTCCGGTCACCATGGAAGATCTCACCGAAGAACAAAAACAACAAGTCGAGCAGACTATGGCCAACTTTCAGAAGCTTTGCTTGGAGTCGTTCGGAATGATGCGGCAAGGGCCGATTTAGAAGACACAATTTCCGAAACCAGTTCTGGTGGGAGAATCGAGCCGCACGCCACTGGAGAGTCCATCGGTAAAACCCCTACAAGAGATGGTGAACGAAGCAGTACACCACGCGCTCATCAATCAGTCCGAAATCCTGGTGAACACGCTTCATAATCTTATAAAGAAGACAGTGGATGGATCAATTACCCAAGAACCTACTCGGGGTCCTGTATATCTTCCCCCGAAGATAGAACCAAATCAGGTGATTTATGGGATACACAGAGACATACCGGAGAACCTGTTTACGCAAAACCAGGCTAGGGGGCAACAGGATATTCCTGCTGGATACCATCGGACTGCTTATTATGGAGGATATCAACAGAATTACCCAGGTGGTGCTGCCGATTTAGGAAATTACCAGAGAGAATACCCTAGACAAAATCGGCAACCAACTCCACCGATACAGTATCAGCAGGACGACTCGAGGGAAGAAGATTTATCGGCAAGGGTTGCAGAAATAGTGAGGGAGTAGTTTGGGATCAAGCCAAAGGAGCAGACCTTTATGTATCGGCGGCCATATCCTGAGTGGTTTGATAGAGTTCCATTGCCACACCGATACAGAGTCCCAGATTTCTCTAAGTTCTCAGGGCAAGACAGCACATCCACAGTAGAACATGTCAGCCGATTTCTAGCACAGTGCGGAGAGGCATCAGCTGAGGAAGCTCTGAGGGTAAGGTTTTTCCCCTTGTCGCTATCAGGATCGGCTTTTACATGGTTTTCTTCATTACCACCGAATTCAATTCGAGGATAGGCCGATCTTGAGAAACAGTTTCATAAATA
Source organism: Oryza meyeriana var. granulata (assembly GCA_003991445.1). Taxonomy (NCBI): domain Eukaryota; kingdom Viridiplantae; phylum Streptophyta; class Magnoliopsida; order Poales; family Poaceae; genus Oryza; species Oryza meyeriana. The sequence goes on from RYFJ01001537.1 coordinate 189,406, forward strand.
CTTCTTTGCTGGAATTCATGAGATGAGACTGACGGATTTAACATCGGTTAGACAGAGACCAGACGAAACGGTACCGGAATATATCTAGAGGTTCTCGGATGTTAGAAACCGATGTTATAGCTTAAATCTGAGTGACGCACATCTGGCTGATTTAGCTTTCCAGGGTCTTTTAGCGCCAATCAAAGAGAGGTTTTCATCACAGGAATTTGAGTCCTTGGCGCACCTGGTGCAGAAAGTATCGGCTCATGAAAGCCGATTTCACGAAGCGAAAAAGGAAAAATATCAGAGAAGGGTTGCTCAGGTTCAGATTTATTCATCGGACTCAGATGATGAGGGATCCGATGCTGAAGTTGGATTGGCGGAATGGGCTAGGAATAAAAAATCAGTATCATGTCCGTGGGTTAAAAATATCGGCAAGGAGGAGCGGTATGACTTTGACTTCAGTAAAGCCGATAAAATCTTCGACCTGCTATTACAGGAGAAGCAGATACAACTTCCGCCAAATCACGTGATTCCATCAGCCGAAGAACTGAAGAAGAAGAAATATTGCAAGTGGCACAATACTATATCACATCATACTAACGAGTGCAAAGTTTTTCGGCAACAAATCCAATCGGCTGTCGAACAGGGAAGAATTAAGTTCGAAGACAAGAAGCCGATGAAGATTGATGGACACCCGTTTCCCGTAAACATGGTTTATGCGGGATCATCATCAAGGAACCAGGCCGATGAAGGAAGGCACCAAGGGTATAGATCTCAGATTACTTCATCGGACATGATAAAGAAATATATGAAACGCAAAGAACAGCGGATCGAGCCAGACTTAGAAAGATTTAATCCACATTGGACTTGTCCGTTCTTCCGATTCTGCTGGGATCAAGAGATGAGGTTGCCATCGATTGAAGATTGCCCTGAATGTAATAATCTGTAGTCTCGGCAGAATCGGCAGGAAAGATTTTCGCCAGATCGACCGCTTAAAAATCGAGCATCGGTTCATAGCCGATTGGGGCCGATCAATGAAGAAAACCTTGAAGTAGACGATGAGGAAGTACATGAAGACCGACAGATCCAGAATCCTCAATGGTGTCCTAGTGGAATATTCACAAAGAATCAGAAGAGAAGGGCACAACAGCTACGGCACCGAGAACAGCAGGAGTAACAACAAGACCAGGAGGAAGCCGATCATTGTCGCAAAAGGACGAAGCAAGTATGGCGAGTAAAGAGGAGAGACGATGAGGATGATACATCGGCTTCAGTAAACATGGTTTTCTTTTTGCCTCGAGAGTATAAAGCGATTCTCATCAGATGAAGAGGGCAATGAAGAAATTTTTGCTCAACTGACACTGCAACCTGATCAGGCTGTATTTGATAAACCTAAGGAATCCGAGCATCGGCACTTAAAGCCACTATATATAAAGGGTTACGTGAACGGAAAGCCAATGACAAAGATGTTGGTTGATGGGGGAGCAGCTGTTAATTTAATGCCGTATGCCATATTTCGGAAATTAGGGAAAACAGCCAAAGATTTGATTAAGACGAATATGGTGTTAAAGGACTTCGGTGGGAATTCGTCAGAGGCGAAAGGCGTGTTGAACGTGGAGTTAACAGTAGGAAACAAGACATTGCCAACCACATTTTTCGTTATCGACGGAAAAGGATCATACAGTTTGCTTCTTGGCAGGGATTGGATTCACGCGAACTGTTGCGTGCCCTCGACGATGCATCAGTGTTTGATACAATGGCAAGGAGATCAAGTCGAGGTAGTCCCAGCGGATCGGTCAACCAACATTGCAATGACCGATCTGCCGGTCTGGGAAGCAGATGGAGTTGATTGCTTGTCTGGAAAATCTTGGGAAGCAGATTATCTTAAAGTCACCAGCCAAGGGATACAGCCGATTCAGCAAGTCGGCTCTGAATTGCTACTCTGATGGGCTCCATTGAAGATTTTGAGGGGAAATTGGGGCAAGGATTTACGTCGGCCGATGATTTGGAAGAGATCAACATCGGACCAGGAGATAGACCAAGGCCGACGTACATAAGCAAAAGGTTATGCCCTGAACTCCGAGAAGAATTGATAAAACTGTTGAAAGAGTATCGGGACTGTTTTGCTTGGGAATATCATGAAATGCCAGGATTAAGCCGATCAATTGTTGAACATCGGCTTTCCATTAAACCAGGATATCGGCCATTTAAACAGGCTCCAAGGAGGTTCAAGGCAGAGTTGTACGAGCCGATCAAAGCGGAAATTACAAGATTGTATGATGCAAAATTTATAAGGCCATGCCGATATGCTGAGTGGGTTTCTAATACTGTCCCGGTGGAAAAGAAAAATGGAAAACTAAGGATATGTATTGATTTCGGGATCTGAATAAAGCTACCCCCAAGGATGAGTACCCGATGCCGATAGCAGACATGTTGGTAGATGCCGCATCAGGCCACAAAATTATCAGCTTCATGGATGGCAATGCAGGATACAACCAGATTTTTATGGCAGAGGAGGATATACACAAGACTGCGTTTCGATGTCCTGGAGCTATCGGCTTATATGAGTGGGTAGTAATGACATTTGGATTGAAAAGTGCCGGTGCGACTTATCAGAGAGCAATGAATTATATGTTTCATGATCTCATCAGTACGTTAGTAGAAATTTACATCGATGATGTGGTGGTTAAGTCCAAGAGTAATGAGAGCCATATAGCCGATTTACAGAAAGTACTGGAAAGGGCAAGGAAATATGGATTGAGGATGAATCCCAATAAATGCGCTTTTGGTGTATCGGCTGGACAGTTTTTGGGTTTTATGGTGCATGAGCGAGGAATTGAAGTTAGTCAACGAAGCATCAGAGCCATCAAGAATATAGAACCACCAGTCAACAAGATAGAGCTACAGTCATTGATCGGCAAGATTAATTTTGTAAGAAGATTCATATCAAATCTGTCAGGAAGGATTGAGCCGTTCACTCCATTGTTAAAGTTGAAGGCTGATAAAAAATTCATGTGGGGGGCAGAACAACAGAAGGCATTTGATGAGATCAAGAACTACTTGAGTTCCCCACCTGTTTTGATTCCGCCGCAGAGAGGGAAGGCATTCAAATTATACTTGTCGGCCGATGAGAAGTCCATCGGATCTGTCTTGATACAGGAATTTGAAGGGAAGGAGCGAGTCATGTTTTATCTGAGTAGAAGACTTTTGGACGCCGAAACAAGATATCCTGCGGTGGAAAAATTATGTCTTTGTTTATATTTCTCATGTACAAAGTTAAGGCATTATATCCTATCGGCTGAATGCACAGTAGTTTGCAAAGCCGATGTGGTAAAATATATGTTGTCGGCTCCAGTTTTAAAAGGGCGAGTTGGTAAGTGGGTTTTTGCTTTAACAGAGTTTGACTTGAGGTACGAATCGGCTAAAGCGATCAAAGGACAGGTGGTAGCCGATTTCATTGTACAACATAGAGGGATTCACGAAGATTATGTGGAGCCGATTCCTTGGACTTTGTTTTTTGATGGATCGGTTTGCAAGCACGGATCTGGTATTGGCTTGGTCATTGTATCGCCTCGGGGGGCAAGTTTTGAGTTTGCTTTTACAATTAAATCTTATCGGACTAATAATCAAGCGGAATACGAGGCAGTATTAAAAGGACTACAACTTTTAAAGGAGATCGGAGCCGATATCATAGAGATTGTTGGCGATTCTTTGTTGGTAATCAAGCAGTTGTTTGGAGAGTATGAGTGCAGAGATGATGTTTTGAGGTCATATTATGAGGAATGTACAGATTTATTAAGAGATTTCAAGATGGTATCGATGGATCATATTCCCAGGGAGCAGAATTTAGAGGCCAATGATCTTGCACAGATTGCTTCTGGTTATCGGCTAAGTAGGCAGGTTGAGGTTGAAATAGCCGATAATGACATTCAGGATGAAGCCGATGATTGGAGGAAGGAGATTATAGATTATCTACAAAATCCGTCGCAATCGGTTTCTAGAAAACTTCGATACAAAGCTACAAAGTATATGCTGCTAGATGGAGAGTTATATTATCGGACTTTTGAGGGAGTTCTGCTTAGATGCCTAAACTTGGAAGAAGCCAAAGTGGTTATGTGCGAGGTACATGAGGGCGTCTGTGGGACTCATCAATCGGCTCATAAGATGAAGTGGTTGTTAAGAAGAGTAGGATACTTTTGGCCGACAATGCTGGAAGATTGCTTCAGATATTATAAAGGATGTCAAGATTGTCAGAAATTTGGAAATATACAGTGAGCACCAGCATCGGCTATGAATCCTATCATCAAACCGTGGCCGTTCAGAGGTTGGAGAATTGATATGATCGGCCAGGTATATCCTCCATCGAGTAAGGGACATAAATTCATATTGGCGGCAACAGATTATTTTACGAAGTGGGTAGAAGCAATTCCTCTGAAGAAAGTTACGTCTAAAGAAGCAATTGAGTTCGTAAAGGAGCATATAATTTATCGGTTTGGAATTCCTCAGACAATAACTACTGATCAGGGATCTATTTTCGTGTCCGATGAATTTCAACAGTTTGCTGCCAGTATGGGAATCAAGTTATTAAATTCGTCGCCCTATTATGCTCAAGCCAATGGACAGGCGGAAGCTTCTAATAAGAGTTTGATCAAATTGATCAAGCGGAAAATTGATGAACAGCCGTGAAGATGGCATACTACGTTAGCCGATTCATTATGGGCCTATCGGATGGCATGCCATGGGTCTACCCGGGTACCACCTTATCAACTAGTATATGGACATGAAGCAGTTTTGCCTTGGGAAACTAACATCGGCTCTAGGAGGATTTCTTTGCAAGATCAGTTAACAGCCGATGATTATTACAACTTGATGACGGATGAACTTGAAGACTTGGCTTAGAATCGGTTAAGGGCGTTGGAAAGGATCAAGGAAAACAAGGCTAAGGCAGCTCGGCATTATAATAAAAAAGTGGTGAATAAGTCGTTTGCCGAGGGAGATCTTGTATGGAAATTGATTTTGCCGATCGGGTCCAGAGATAGTAGATTCGGAAAGTGGTCGCCTAATTGGGAAGGGCCCTATCGGATTAATCGTTGTGTGCCTAGTAATGCTTATGTGTTAGAGGATCTTGACGGGACAGAGTTTGCTAAAGCACTTAACGGAAAATATCTCAAGAAATATTGTCCTGGCGTTTGGATCAATTCTTAAATCGGTTAAGTACAACTGATTTCTAAAATAATTCAGAAAGCCAATGTTGTTGCATCGCCTAAAGACAGCCGATATCGATTGATGTCGCCTTTAGATCAAATAAATAAAAATATTATCAAGATTGAAGGAAATGGGCGACAGAGCCGATCAGGTTGCACGAGGCGTGTTCCAAGAGAACCATCAGTTAAAAGTGTTTTAAGATTTACAAGAATTTTTGGATCGTTTCAATTGCACGCAGGCGGATTTGGTCAATCTCGTTGATAGCACGGATGTCATCTTCATCGGAGCCCAAGATGGTCTTCAAATTCTTGCGCCGATGAATGACTTGACGCACCGTTGCTGCAACTTTAGCCTCTTGGTCTTGAATGGCTTGCGGCAGGCCGGTAAGCTGGGATTCTGTTGCTTCAAGATCCTTACGAACTTTTTCAAGTTCTACCAGCAAATCGGCCTCCTTTTTCTTTAGTTGATCCAATTTGGGTTGGAGTTCTTGAGGGGCAGCTAACATATCATCAAGTTTTTTCTTCTCTATTTGGGCTGACAGCCGATCGGCTTGAATATCTTCGGTTACCTTGTGTTGGTCAGCACGATCGGCTATGCGCTGTCTAAGCTTGATGAGTTTGAATCTGTGAGATTCCAGATAGGCCGCAGGGGTTAGTGCGTCGATGAGTTCTTCGGGCAAATAGTGTTCAATATCTGCAAGTCTTGCCCGAATCGACCCACAATTTTCCACTAGCGCATCAATTGGATTTTCCAGCCGATTGATGATGTTCGTCAAGTACTCGCGCACATCGGCTGGGAAGGACGGCTTGGTCGCTGCGCTGGTGGCTGTGGTTTCTTCTTCTTCTAAGTATTTGCCGATGTCGAAAGAAAATAAATCGGCTAAGGACTGCAAAATTGACATCGGTGAAAGAGTCAGTGATGAGTTTGAAAGCAAAGTATGGATATAGAGATTACCTAAGGAAGGGCATCGGCAGCTTGGGTGACATCGGCTTCAGGGAGATGAATAGGTTGTTCTTCGGGGTGGCCAATGTCAGACGATGGAACAGGAACAGTCTCATCGACAGCTGGAGGACTCGATGCTGAGATTGGAGCAGCTAGAGAGGCCATCGGCTCGGTGCTTGGAGGGGTATCAGTAGAAGGTTGAAGTTCCGGGGCCGATGGTTCGAGCTAAAAAATAAATTGATGAGAAAGGATGGGAAAACGAGTAATGATATTGAGATTTAGCGCATACCTGAGGAGACGAAGGAGCAGATGTTGTTTGGAGAGTAGGTGGCGTCGTGACGATGACATCGGCGCTAGTTTTCTGTTTCTTAAGAGACGGGCGATGCGTTAACTTCTTGCATTTTTGTCCTATCGGCTTAGGCGCCTTAAGGAGAGCCGATGGAGAAGGGGCATCGCGTCCCAAGTTTGGAGTGGCCGATGGGGGTTGATACATAATCGGCCGACCACTGTTTCTTGTTGTTGGGGGTTCGACGTCAGCAGCCTGCAAGGTTAAGTTTGAGCGATGATCGGAGGTGGTAAGTAAAGCTTGTGAATGTTACCTCTTCGTCAGATTCGATGTAGTCGGCGTGGAAGCGGGAGCAGTAGTGGATGGCCGCTAAGCTAAATAGATGTTTTCTCCATTCTGACCACCATCGGACGAAAAGCTTTGTGTTGGCAGTACAAACAATCACCTCGGTGGCGGCGCCTGGGAGTAGGGGTTCTGTCAAGGTCCGCATCCGATCATACTCTAGAGCGTTGTTGACGTTGCCCTGGGCCTGGAGTTTATCGATGAAGAATAGCCCGATTGGGAGTTGTCCAAGACCAAGCTGGCGGGAGCAGACCGATGGATGGTAGAACTCGTATGATGGTTGCGATCGGCCTAGAGAGAAGCCAGTTGGCAGTAGACAAGGGGTAATGGCCGATAGGAATATGAGCTTCGATTCATCATTCTCCAAAGCATTAAGTGGGTCAAAATTGGAGGGCATCTCGAATGACGATGCGTCGTTATACGCGAACCACAGTGTGGCTTCCCTGGTGAAGCCATAATAGAAGCCCTTGAACCACTGACTGAGGCCGACGGACGTTAATCTACTGCCAGGAAAGGCCGATGCAGCTTCACCCATGGAAGTACATCGGCGATATGTGGGATCCTGGTCTTCTGTATGATCGGATGGGAAAGATTGGTCAAGGAAAGAAGTCCCAGAGAAGGCCTTGGAGGTGTAAACATTGAGCCATAACTGCACAAACCACCAAGGACCCCCGATGTGGCCGACGGGCTGTCCGGCCAAGAGTTTAACTGCCACCTGATGCAGCAGCTGATAAGTGGCTCCAAGGAGATATTGCCCCAAGGGGACCTGTTTCCGATCGGCCAAGCATTCTGCTAAGCATTGCATATTGGTCATCGGGCCGAGGGTTGCACCACCAAAGACAAATCGCTCCAGCCACAAGTTCAGGAAAACGACATGTTCCCGATCGTCGACCGGTCCAGTTCTCTTGTTATGAAGTGATATGTACTTAGACCAGCCGCCAATGTTCTTTGTCTGAAGCCGATGAGCGGGTTTGAATCAGAGCCTGAAGGGGTTAACATAGCTTGTCGTGTCGAGGCAGGTGAGCATAGTGATATCCATCAAGGTGGGGGTCATCGGCCCGTGCCCAAACATGAAGGCGTTGAGAGCATCGGACCAGTAATATGAAGCCGATGCGAGCAGAGGTTCATTCTTCTCCATCTCGGCTAGAGAGAGATTGATGCAGTGGCCGATATGTGATTCTTCCCAGAGGATTTTCTTCGCGGCTGATATTCTGATATACCAATCCCTCCACCCAGGCAGCTTGCTCGGCCATGACCTAAAGCTGTTGGTCCAATCACTGACTAGCATGGCCGAGTTCTTGAAAGGAATACGCTGGGTCTCAGCGCTAATGAAATCTGAGGGATCTTCACTGCCCATGGGGCCATGGTAGAAGAAATTTGGATAATCGGCGGCCGGAATCAGGATCTGGTCTCTAAGGTGCTACAGTAAACAAGAACACGATGAAGAACAGGTAAAAGACATGGCAGATCGGATTCATCTAGGCTGCAGATTAGAAAAACAGTCGGGCGAAAGGATTACCTCAGGGACTGCGGATGTTGATGCCATTGCGCAGGAAGAAGAAGAACAGGAATCAGTGGTCGAAGAAGGAAGCCGCGACGGTTTGTCTGAGTTTGCCGGAGCTCGTCGAAATCTCGGAAGATGAAGCGGTGGTGCTCTGGTGATGTGAAAGCGTAAAAAAGGGCTAGAAGACGAAGCGGTTTATAGAGGCATGATGACCGGGCGGGAATCGAGGCCGTTGGCACTGTTTCGAACATTTATGGAAAGTGGTGTCGATGCTTTGCACCGGCAATAGAACTATGGGGCTACTCGGCGAAGGTGAATTCGGTGGATTGCAGAGGGACACAAAAGAGTTATACTGGTTCAGGCCCTCGAGGTGAGGTAATACCCTACGTCCAGTTGAGGTGTTATTCCTCTGAGATGTATGATGATCGATGATCTGGTCCTCCCTTTTTTCTGAGGGGCGCCCTGCCTCCCTTTATATACTAGGGGACAGGGGTACATGGTAAGGATCCTAGTAGGATACGACTAGGGGATTTCCTTCTTAGAGATAGAAATCTATCCCACTAAGACTATGTTTCCTTGTTATACAAGATATAGCTTGCCGGGTGCTATCCTATCTCTACTCCCATGGTTCGGCCCACCCTCTATCCGAGTGGCCCATACAAGCGTAATGAGGTACCCGGGGCCCATGGCCTCCACAGTAGCCCCTGAGACCTTCATAGTTAAGTCACAGCTGATGCCGAGTGCTCATCCTCCTCGGTGAAGTCTTCCCGAGTGCTTTGCTCCTGAGTACTCTTTGTCCGAGTACTTCTTTTCCCGAGTCCTGCTTCATGTCAGCTGGCAGCGAGGCTATGAAGGACTCAATGTAGAAGTATGAATAGTGTACGCCGAATAGGCGCACCTATTAGGTGTAGCCCCCGACTTTGTGCTTAATTGTGAAGACAATTAAACATAAAGTCAAAGATCTTTAACCTGTGTAGTCTTTCCCAAGTAGTATACTACTGATATATGAGACTCTTCGGTATCATGTCAACCGGAATAAAGCTTATAGTCTTGCCGAGTAAGAAATTACTCACACATTGGACTCTTCGACTTCATGTCAGTCGGAATATATATATTTATAGTCTTGCCGAGTAGAATGCTACTCGTATATTGGACTCTTCAGCGTCATGTCAGCTGGAAAGGAGATTTATAGTCTGTCCCGAGTGGCGTCCCACTCGAGAGTTAGACTCCTCCGCGTCATGTCAGCGGGTAAGGGGTATTTATAGTCTCTCCCGAGTAGTGCACTACTCAAAAGTTAGACTCTTCCGCATCATGTCAGCGGGTAAAGGTGGCTCATGGCAACTAATGGCCACGCATGTAGGCCGAGTACCACTATATGAAAATAAATCCACAACGTGGTCAGGTGTACCCAAGAAAGATACCTCATCGGTTCCGACTAGTAGCACCAGCGCTATAATTTCAACTCAGCCTGCTGTCGGCCCACTTGGAGCATGCTACTGTAGGAACTCATGTCTTGTTGGCCCAGCTCTGACTGTGTAGATCTAAGCCCATTTAGCCGGCATGGGTTATAAAAAGACGGGGAGAGAAAATAAGATTCCATCGTCTTCCCCGAATCAGCCAATCTCTTCGTCTTCTACCCTCGCGCCCAACTTTTCGCCTCCCGCTCGGCTAGGGTTAGCTGCTGCTACTTCCCACCCGAACTCGGGTGATCTCAATCTTCCTCGTTTGCTCCAAGCCCCCGATTAGCTTTTCCCCCAAATCTTATCATCCCCAGTCATGCCGAGGGCGTCAGATCTTGTGGGTGCGCCGGGAGGTTCTTGGCCGATTTCAGATTGCGGCCCGGTGAAGCTGAAGCGGCTGGAAAGCGAGCTGAAGTTGCCCAGCCAAGAAGTAATCCGCTGGCGGCCAGCTAGGGACGAGTCGACCCCTAACCCCCGGCCCAGCGAAACGGTAGTTTTCGCCTCCTTTTTCGATCAGGGCTTGTGTCTTCTGTCTTCTGATTTCTTCCGCCAGATTCTCGACTTTTATGGATTGGAGTTGGTACATCTGAACCCCAACTCGATTCTTCAGATCTCTATATTTGTTACTCTTTGCGAATGCTTCTTGGGCGTCGAACCCCACTTCATTCTCTTCCGACACCTGTTCCATGTCAAGCCCCAACCTTCCAAGAGCAACATCAATGTGATTGGAGGGGCTGGTCTTCAACTGAGGAGTGATGGGAAGAAAACGTATATCGATTTGCCCTTGAAATCTTCTCTGAAGGGCTGGCACAAGGAGTGGTTTTATTGCGCCGATCTGGCTCCTTCATTGCGCCCGTTTACTGGTATGCCGCCGACAGTGTTGCCATCTTGGTCAGCAGAGCCGACCTTTGAAGAACTGGGCCAAGCGCATATATTGTTGACGAAGATAGATGACCTCAAGAGGGCCGGCCTGACAGGTCCTTGGGTAGCTCGTCGCTTCCTAACAAGGCGAGTTCCGCCGCTGAAGCTTAGGAGCTCATTCGGCTGGGCCTTCAAGGGCAAGAATGATCCTGACCGAGTGAGCAACGAGTCGGCGGACAAGAAGGAGGTGACCGCGACCCTGTTCGGCTACTTCTCTGAAGGGGTGATCGCGACCAAAGACGATAAACGCCGAGTGGCTGCTTATAGCTTCATTCGACCTCGGACCAAGGTAATCTTCAACCTTCTGTGACGAATGTCTATGAAGCCGTGACTGTTCAGCGTAGCATGACGCCTTTGATCGATTCACTTATAGTGGCATGAAGAATTTGATGAAGACTCCCATCCACTGTCGGCCGTCGCGTCGAAGAAGAGGCCGAGAAGTCCCTCTGCTGCCCAACCCGACTCTAAGAGAGCGGGGAAGAAACCGATTTTATATCGGGGCGAGGGGGCCATGTCGGTGCGCGCCATGAGCGGAAGCTTAAAAATAAAGGACGCCGCTGTCGCAACGCCCACGCGGTCAAGTCCCAGATTGAGACCTGCGGGTTTGAGCCCAACGTTACCGAGCCCGGCGGTGGCACCACCGAGGGGCCGGCTAGAGCAGACGCCGCCTGGGGCGAAGGCGCCCGAGCCGACCATACCGGAGTCGGGGCCGACTCGGATTGGTGCGCCTCCGCTGACAACGACGCCGACCGGACCGACTGCCGGAGCTAGCGCTCAGCCGGGGAGCGGGTCGCCCGGCAAGAGGCTGAAGTTCTCCAAGAGGTGCGCTACTCCGGGTCTTCTGTAGTCTTTGTATGTTGAAGTACCGTCTTGATGTCTTGCTTCGTCGTGCAGGAGACGGGCCGATATCGATCTCAAGGAGACCAACCCGTCTGCTCCACTTGATGAGCCTGCCCCAGTCGAGCCAGCGGCCGCGAACGCACCTGTTGAGCCGGCGGCCAGCCCAGTTGCTGAGACCGAGGTGGCTCCGACCACAGGGCCGCTGCCGCCACCCGACCGCGAGGTGGTTGCTGAAGTTGAGGCCCCAGCCCCCGAGGCGCCGCCTGTTGCGGAAGCCACAGACGGAGCCCCCGAGCCGGTCCTAGAAGTCGTAGGAGGGGGCGATGCTGAGGTCATGACCCCGTCGCCGTCGTGGTTATCGTCATCGCCATCGCCACCGCCGCTGCCGCCGCCGGAGATCCCCCATCTGCCTCGAATCGAAGCTCCTTCGCGTGTGATGCCCTGGACCTTTACGTGGACAGCTCGCGACGGTACTATGAAGAGCTTTAGGCTCGATGAAGTCGTTGCAAGGAGAGAGCGCGAAAGCCTGCTTCGCGCCGCCATCAGTGGGTCCCAAGGGGTCGCGGTATGATTTTTGTAGTAGAGCTTTAGCAATCTTCTTGTCTTGATGTCTGATTCTGTACTTGGTCTGCCTTTCTCCCTGAGCAGAAACTTGTTGACCTCAACGAGGCGATGGCGGAAATCCTGATCGAGGTAGCTCCCCGCCTCGCTGAGTTGGAACAGCTCCGGGCCTTAAAGGCCGAGATGGATCGGCTCCGGGCCGAGATGGAGGAGCGTCATGCGGGAAGGGAGGCCTGGCTGAAGAGTGGCGCCGATCAGCTCAGGGCGGAGGCATGGGCTCAAGCCGAAAAGATCAGGGGTAAGATTCCCGAGTATATCTTCCGAACCGAACCATTGATACATTCGCCCAGCCGCGTGATTCCCAACTGCCCAGTTATGTCATGACTGCATGGTTGAGCTCTTGGCTAACCTGTGGTGCAGACCTCGAAGCGGAGTTAAAGACCCGAATAGAGAGGGAATCGTAGCTGAAGGAGGCCGAAGAAGCCAAGGCCGAGCTTGAGAGGGTCCAGGCCGACTTGGCAAAGGCCAACACCGAGCTTGACCGGGAGAAGTCCGAGTTGGAGAAGGCCGTCGTCAAGCTCGGTAAGGAGAAGGCTGAGCTGGAGAAAACCGTGGCCGGGTGGGAGGCCGACTACGAAAGTAAGTCCTCAACCCGACCGTGATCTTAGCCAGTCCGTTAGTTATCTTGTGTGTAGCTGAACCTGACAAGCTTACTTGCCGGCTGATCTGGGCAGACATGAGAGCCAACGTCCGGGCTCAGTATCAGTTCTATACCGAGGAAATAAGGCTGATCAGGGAGTCACGGGAGGCCCTCGTCGGGTCCGTGAAAGGGCTCCTTGACCTTATAGATCCTCGCCCCGTGAGAACCAGCTGCAGCAAACTCCCTCAGATATTTGGGCGTCTTGAGGACGCGCCGGGTGCCTTGAAAAGGTACTCGGATGAGCGTGTTGTCGCCGGCGTGGCCCAGACCTTGGCGATGACCAAATCCTTGTACCCTAGGGCGGACATTGAAGCCATCGGGGAGGGGTTTGCCGAGGAGACAACACCAGAGGAGGCACTGGAGCTGATCGCCCAGGCGAAGCCGACTGCAGAAATAATTACCCGAGACCTGGATCTGTAAGGGTAATGTGGCACGTAGTCGGGACGTATGAACTTGTATAAACAAGCATGTGTAAATATACGTGCGATGCCGCCAAGCTTATTATTCAGCTGTCATTAGCATTACTTGACCGTGTAGTATGCACCGAGTTGGTCTGTCAAAACTTAAAAAACGGTCGGAGCAAGGAGCTGTACTCGGGCAACCGTGATAGTCATAGTAAGGCTTCATAGCCGAAGTGAGATAAGCTCGTATGTTATTGACAACGCACATATATACATGCAGCCCCCGACTCACTACTCGGTTGATACAAGCGGTGTAGTGAGTCAGAAGAACTGTACGCATGAAAATTATAGAACTCAGGTATAGAAAGGACGTAGCTGTTCTATGTTCCATGAGTTGTTGATGAGGGCGCCGTCTTCGGTCTTCAGTCGGTAGGCGCCTGGCCGCGTAACCTCTGCTATAATGAACGGCCCTTCCCAGATTGGGGATAATTTATGCCTGTCCTTGGTGGTTTGTATTTTTCTCAGGACGAGATCCCCGACCAAAAAGGCGCGGCCACGGACATTGCGAATGTGGTAGCGACGTAGGCCTTGGAGATACCTTGCCGACTGGATTGTTGCGGTGTCTCTTGCTTCTTCCAACTGGTCTAATTCGATCAGTCGGGTATTGTTGGAGTCATCTTCTGAATAAGCCCGGACTCGCGGAGAGCCGAACTGTAACTCGGTAGGTAGCATAGCCTCAGCGCCGTAGACCAGGAAGAAAGGGGATTGCCCTATCGCCCGACTAACTGTGGTTCTGAGGGACCAGAGAACAGATGGGAACTCTTGTACCCACCGGCCCGCGTATGGTTGTAGTCGGTCGAATATCTTGGCCTTGATGCCTTGTAAGACCATTCCGTTGGCTCGTTCAACCTGCCCGTTGCTCCGCGGGTGTGCCACAGATGCGTAGCAGATCTTGATGCCGAAGTCGTCACAGAAATCTTAGAATACGCCCGCCGCGAACTGAGTACCGTTGTCGGTGATAATGCGGTTGGGGACTCCGAACCGGTATAATATATTCATGATGAAGTCCTTGGCTCATGCCGCTATAATCGTTGCAACGGGTTTTGCCTCGATCCACTTGGTGAACTTATCCACTGCGACGAATAAATACGTGAACCCTCCTGGTGCTTTCTTGAAAGGCCCGACCATGTCGAGCCCCCATACCGCAAATGGCCAGGAAATGGGGATAGTTTGGAGTTCTTGGGCTGGAAGATTTGTTTGTCTTACGTAGAACTGGCAACCCTCGCACTTGCGAACGATGTCTTTGGCGTCTGTTACTGCTGTGGGCCAGAAGAATCCCTGCCGGTAAGCCTTTCCGACTAACGTCCTGGATACGGCATGGTTGCCACATATGCCCGAGTGGATTGAATGCAGGATCTGCTTGCCCTCCTCAGTGGTGACGCAGCGCATGAGGACACCGGATGCGCTTCTTCGGTACAGGTCTTCTCCAACTAGCAGGAAGCTTTTGCTTCGACGCTTTATCTGCTCGGCTTGACTGTGATCTTCTGGGAGTTGGTCGTCTAGGAGAAAGTTGACAACAGGGGTCCTCTAGTCTTGACATATGTGCAGCACCTCGTCTGTGGTCGGGGTAGGGTGGCCTCCCGACTGCTCCGGTGCTGGTTTCTTCTTGACCGATGGCTCCATAAGTTGCTCGACGAATATCCCCGTTGGGACCGCTTCTCGCTTGGATCCCATATTTGCCAGCTCGTCTGCTGCGTCGTTGTATTAGCGCAGGACATGCGTGACTTCCAACCCATCGAATTTGTTTTCCAGCTTGCGGACCTCCTGACAGTATGCCGCCATGGTATCGTCGAGACAAGTCCAGTCTTTCATGACTTGGTTTACCACGAGTTGAGAGTCCCCGCGCGCAACCAATCGACGAATGCCAAGTGATATGGCGATGCGGAGCCCGTGGACGAGTGCCTCATACTCGGCGACGTTGTGGGAAGCCGGGAAGTGGATTTGTAGAACGTACTTCAGTTTTTCGCCTGTGGGGGACGTCAATACGACTCCGGCCCCGGCGCCACCGATCCGTAGAGAACCGTCGAAGTACATTGTCCAGTACTCTAGCTTTGCTGTTGGCGTAGGGAGTTGGACTTCTGTCCACTTGGCTACGAAGTCGGCTAGGGCTTGAGACTTGATTGCTGTCCGTGGCTGGAAGGTGATGTCGAACGCCATCATCTCGAGGGCCCATTTAGCGATTCGGCCAGTGGCCTCGCGATTATGGAGGACATCCCCGAGTGGAAAAGCTGTGACCACCATGACTTGGTGCTCTTGAAAGTAATGCACCAGCTTCTGGACTGTGATGAGTAGGCCGTATAGCAGCTTCTGGACCTGCGGATATCTCGTTTTGGAGTCGGCAAGGACCTCGCTGACGAAGTAGACTGGCCGTTGTATTTTTTGAATGTGACCCTGTTCGGATCGCTCGACCACCAGCACCGTGTTGACAACCTGTGTTGTTGCCGCCAGATATAGCATTAGCGGTTCCTGGGGCATGGGTGACGCCAACACGGGGGGTGATGTGAGGAATTCTTTGAAGTCTTCGAAGGCTCGCTGGGCTTCGGGAGTCCATTGGAAACTGTCGGCCTTTTTGAGTAGCTTGAAGAAGGGCATGCCCCGTTCGCCCAGTCGGGAGATGAACCGGCTGAGTGCCGCCATGCAGCATGTCAGCTTCTGGACGTCCTTGAGGTTAGTCGGGGGTGCCATGTGCCTGACAGCGTTGACTTTCTCCGGGTTGGCTTCGATTCCGCGGTGCGAGACGATGAAGCCGAGTAACTTTCCGGATGGCACACCGAAGGCGCATTTTTCCGGGTTCAGCTTCATTTTGAATCTTCGAAGATTTTGGAAGGTTTCTTCCAAGTCAGCAATGAGGTCTTCTCTGGACTTGGTCTTGATCACCACATCGTCGACGTAGGCTTCCACGTTGCGCCCGATCTGAGTATGCAGACACCGCTGAATAGCCCTTTGGTAGGTTGCGCTCGCGTTCTTCAGACCGAACGGCATTGTGATGTAGCAATATGCTCCAAACGGTGTGATGAAGGATGTTTTCAAGCAGTCCTCCTCCCTCAGGCTGATTTGATGGTATCCCGAATAGCAGTCGAGAAAACTGAGTAGGTCGCACCCTGCCGTGGAATCAACCACCTGATCTATCCGGGGAAGACCAAATGGGTCCTTGGGGCACGCTTTGTTGAGGTCGGTGTAGTCGACGTACATGCGCCATTTACCGTTTTTCTTCCGGACCAGGACTGGGTTTGCCAGCCAGTCCAGGTGGTAGACTTCCTTGATGAACCCGGCTGCGAGGAGCTTGGTAATTTCCTCCCGGATAGCATCCTTGCGGTCTTGAGCGAAGCGCCGTAGCCGTTGCTTGACTGGCTTGGCGTCTGTCTTCACGTTTAGGGCGTGCTCGATCACCTCCCTTGGTACGCCCGGCATGTCGGACGGTTTCCATGCGAAGATATCCTTGTTGACCTGAAGGAAGGTGACGAGCGCGTCTTCCTATTTGGGGTCGAGTCCGGTCCCGACTAGGGCAGTCTTGGAGGGGTCGGAAGGGTCCAGGGGGATCTTCTTCATGTTCGAGTCCGCTGAAATTCCCGACTTCGCTGCTTTTTTCGCCAGGACTTGATCTTGCTCGACGTCTGTTGTGGAGGCTTGCCGAATGCTGTCGCGCCCGACTGCCGCCTCTTGAGTTTGAGCCAGTTCGCAGCTCTCCTTGTCGCAGGTGAAGGCTTGCTTGACATCGCTGCGGAGGGAGAGGACTCCTGCTGGCCCAGGCATCTTCAGCACCATGTATGTATAGTGCGGTATCGCCATGAATTTGGCGAGTGCCGGTCGTCCGAGTATCGCATGATACGCCGTCTCGAAATCGGCGACCTCGAAGCAGACGTTTTCTGTGCAGAAATTATCCCGCGTGCCGAATGTTACCGGCAAGGTTATCTGCTCGAGAGGAGTTGATGACAGGCCGGGGATTATCCCGTGGAAGGGCGCGGTACTCGGCCGTAGTTCTGAACGAGGAATTTTCATCTCGTCCAGAGTTCTGGCGAACAGGATGTTGAGCGCGCTGCCTCCGTCGATGAGGGTTTTCTTCAGCCTGATGTTTTTGACGACCGGGTCCAGGACAAGCGGGTATCGTCCCGGGTGAGAGACCCGATCTGGGTGGTCTGCGCGATTGAAGGTGATGGCCATCTCTGACCAGCGCAGGTATTGGGGGGTATCTGCCGCAGAGACCGTGTTGATGTCGCGTGCTGAGAGCTTTTGTTTGCGCTTAGACTCATACACGAGTGGCCCCCCAAAGATGTGGTTGAGCTCGGCTTGAGGATCTTGGAAGTCATCAGCCGGACCCAAGTCTGGTTTGTCTTTATCCTTGTCGGCACCAAACGATGAAGATTGCTCAGAGGCGAATTTCTTGAGCATATAGCAGTCTTTGGCCGCGTGCTTTCCCTTGGGGTGGAAGGGGCATGGCCCGCTCATGACCTTCTGGTAGTCGTTGTTCCGCTGGGGTCGCGATCGACTGCGTTCCATGTTGGCCACCTCGTTGTCCGACTTCCGTTTACGGCTGCCGGATTTGTTTTGAGATGGCTCGTTGTCGGCTTTCGCTTTTTGGTCTTTTTGTCGGGGCTCCTTCTTGTCATCGAAGGCTTCTGCGACCGCCTCGGCCGAGTCGGCGTACTTGTTGGCCATGTCGAAGAGCGCCCGGACCGTGGGTGGTGGCTTCCGAGTGAACTTGGCAATGAGCGGAGCGTCTTTCACCCCTTTGCGGAAGGTGGCGATGACGGCTTCGTCTTTGACAGTTGAAATCTGATTGCGCTTCTCGGAGAACCTTTTGATGAATTCGCGCAGAAACTTGTTCTTCTTTTGATGGAGTTGATAAAGGTCGTGCTCCGAAGCCGGTCTCTCATAGGTTCCCTGAAAATTAGCGATGAACCGCTCCCTGAGTTGCCCCCAGGAACCGATTGACCGCCTTGGGAGACCTGTGAGCCATGTCCTTGCTGAGTCGGCTAGCACGACTGGGAGGTAGTTAGCCATGGCTTTACTGTCGCCTCCAGCAGCTTGAACTGCTAGGACGTAAACGGTGAGCCAGGATTCAGGGTTTGTTTTGCCGTTGTACTTCTCTATCCCGGTGGGCTTGAAACCAATCGGCCAGCAGACTTCCTATAGCTCCCGGGTAAAGGCTGGGATGCCTTCGTCGTCGTGAGGACTCGGACTCCGGTTGTAGCGGTGGCGGTGCTGCCGCTCGTGGTGAAGACCGAAGCGCTCATTTTCGTCCTCCAGTCGGCGGCGTTCGTCTTCTTCGCGTTCTTCGCGCCGCGCGTTGATGGTGTGGCGGAGGTCGCGATGTAGTCGCATTCGGAGGTCTTGATTGGGTCGGCGGTCGTACTGGCGACGTCGCCAATTGTCGTTATTGGTGTTGCCGAGTGTTGTTCGCCGGGATTCATCGCGTTGCCGACTGGAGCCGGCCGCCCAGCGTCGTGTTGATGCTGATGAGCCTGCCGCTGGAGAACCCGACCGATTAGTCGGTATAAGCGTGTTGCCCGACTGCTCTTGCTGCTGACAGGCGGCAGCAGTGATCATCGCCTTGATCTTGGCGATCGTTGAGGTGGCCTGGTGATCGGCCTCAAACTGGAGCGTGTCCAGCAGAGTAGCTGCGGCCACAACGTTCTGCTGCGGCGTGACGAAGACGTTGTGGTCGCCCATCTTGGTTTGGAGGATCTGTTGCTGAGTGATTCGCCCAGCCTGGCGCAGCTCGTTATTGCGGGCTTCGCGGTTGGCCTCCTCTTGCTGTACTCGGCGTGCCTCCTCTTGTTGCTCCTCTTGTTGTCGGCGTACCTCAGAAGGCGGTGTAGAAGCCATGAAGATCTCGTGGGAGAGGGGGAAGCAAGCTAAGCTCCAGTCCGAGTTGGCGCTCGAACCGCTGTCCGACTTGGTGTCGGACTCCGAATAATTTATCGGAGTGAGGACGACTCCGACTTCCCTAGATCCAATCTGAAGCGGCGCTTGGCCGTGTCCAAACTGAATTGCTAGGGGTCGGGTCTGTTGCGCAAAGTTTTGAGGCGCAGCGTCGCCAGAGCTATGGGGGAGATTAACGACATCCCCTTGTTGGCCCAACCCGGGCTGGCTCAAGGCCTAGCGCAAGTCGGACACCGAAGGGGAGGGTTGTCCCGCTGCTTGGCGATGTGAGAGATTGCCGCATGAAATCGTCGAAGAGGATGGCGGCGTCCCTGGTGCCGACTGGCGCACTATCGGCTGGTTTCTCGGTCGGCAAGACTGGATCTGCCTCGACGAAGGTGAGATCGCCGAGCTGATCGGCGATGAAGTCTAGACTCCCGAAGGTAATTGCGTCTCCGGGGGAAAGCTTGTTGCTGTTGACTCCATTGATTGGATCCATCGAATCTTCAGATGAGAAATCCGCCGGGCCCCTACCTGGCGCGCCAACTGTCGATGCTTTGCACCGGCAATAGAACTATGGGGCTACTCGGCGAAGGTGAATTCGGTGGATTGCAGAGGGACACAAAAGAGTTATACTGGTTCAGGCCCTCGAGGTGAGGTAATACCCTACGTCTAGTTGAGGTGTTATTCCTCTGAGATGTATGATGATCGATGATCTGGTCCTCCCTTTTTTCTGAGGGGCGCCCTGCCTCCCTTTATATACTAGGGGACAGGGGTACATGGTAAGGATCCTAGTAGGATACGACCAGGGGATTTCCTTCTTAGAGATAGAAACCTATCCCACTAAGACTATGTTTCCTTGTTATACAAGATATAGCTTGCCGGGTGCTATCCTATCTCTACTCCCATGGTTCGGCCCACCCTCTATCCGAGTGGCCCATACAAGGGTAATGAGGTACCCGGGGCCCATGGCCTCCACAAGTGGGCTACCTTGGGCCGCCTCGGTGTGGAGGAATCTGAAGCCCAGATAAAGAAATTTCGGAATTTTATGAAAACTCCGAAATTGGGGGGCATGTGTTAACGCCAAAATTTGGCATGGGCCTTTAACGGATTCGGTTGGATCAAAGATGAAGGGCTGAGATCAATCCAGAAGAGACCGAGTTTGGGAAAGGTTCGTGAAGACCACAGTATGGCAGTTATTTCCGCGTCTACTGTTTAGGCAAGATTAGTTTTTATCTTTAAGGGACTTGATCTCGTGCCTGGTCGAGTCCTATTAGTGTTTCCTTTTGTAATTAGGGAATCTTGTACCGTGTCCAATAAGGACTCATGTTAACTCGGGGTATAAATACGTATGTCCAGGTGCTGTGTAATCTATCGACAATCAGATCAATACAATTCGGCGCATCGCCACCTGTGGGTGCCATGGGCCCCGGGTACCTCATGACAAGCATATGGGCCACTCGGATAGAGGATGGGCCTAGCCTTGTAATTAGAGATATAGCTAAATTCGGCAGACTTCGCCTTGTATAGAAAGGAATATACAGTCCTAGTCGGGTGCGTTATATTTCTAAGGGGAGATCTCCTAGTCGTAATCCGATGGGGACTCCTACCTTGTAACCCTGTCCCCCAGTATATAAGGGGAGGCAGGGCGCCCCATGAGGGCAGGTTGAGTTGGTTCACCAGAATCACCACCACAAATCCTCAAAGGAATAACACCATAACTGGACGTAGGGTATTACCTCACATCGAGGGCCTGAACCAGTATAAAATCTCCCTGTGTTCCTTTGCAATCCACCGAGTTTCCATCCGCCGAGTAGCCCCATATATTTATTGCCGGTGTAAAACATCGACAGTTGGCGCGCCAGGTAGGGGCTTCAGCGCGATCTACATCTACAAGCTCGATGGATCCAGCAACCGAAGTCGACGGCGGCAAACTCCCCCCCGGAGATACAATCGCATTCAGAAGCCTTGACTTCGTCGCCGACCAGATCGGCAATCTCACCCCGGCCGACACGGACCCGATCCAACCGGCCGAGGAACCAGCTGACTCCGCGCCAGTCGGCCCACACGACGTTGCGGCAATCTTCGACGACATGCTGCGGCGATCTCCAATACGCCCGAGTCCAGGGACAACTCTTCCTTTCAGTGTTCGACTCGGACTCGGTTCTGAGCCGGCCGAGATCGGGCCGAGAAGGGAAGAGATCGTCAACTTCCCGTTCGGACTCAGCGACACCGCGGATATCTACAATCTACATCCGACGCGGCAAACCCGATCCCCTGGAGTTCGACTCGGATACGGCTCCGAGCCGCTTGAGATCGGATCTAGGGAGGTCGGAGTTACAATCACCCCCATCAACTACTCCGACTACGACTCTCAGTCGGACTACGACTCCCAGTCGGATTCCGACTCCAAGTCGGATACCAACTCGGCAAGCTTCACTCCGCCACGAGAAATCTTCATGGCATCCAAAGGCTCTACTCCTACTCAGGAATCACGCCGACTACACGAAAAACAAGAGGAGGAGGCCTGCCGTCTGCGAGAACAACAGGAGGAAGAAACAAGACGCCTGCACGCCCACAACGACGGCCTACGCAGGGCTGGGCGAACCGCTCAGCAACAAACCCTCCAAACAAAAGTCGGCAACCACAACGTCTTCGTCACGCCACAGCAGAACGTCGTGGCAGCCGTAACCCTACTGGACACGGTCCAGGTCGGGCCTGATCACCAGGCCACCCCGACGATCGCAAGGATAAAAGCCATGCTTACCGCTGCCGCATGTCAGCAGCACCAACAGTCGGGCAACACACTCGTACTGACCAGTCAATCAACTTCCCCAGCGGCAGTCTCATCCACCTCAAAGCGACGTCAAGCGGCCGGCTCTAGTTGGCAGCACGCGGAGTCAAGCCAGACGTCACTCGGCAACCACAACAACCGGCAACGTCGACGCGACCGTCGGGACAGCCAGGACCTCCGAGACCGACTGCGGCGCGACCTTCAGCAAGACATTAATGCTCGGCGCCGCAAACGAGAAGAAGACGAGCAACGCCAACTGGAAGACGAGAACGAGCAATTCGGCCTCCACTACGAGCGGTTTCGCCGCCGTAGTCGAGGTCGGAGTCCTCATGAAGACGACGGAGTACCGGCCTTCACTCAGGAGCTACAACAAGTCGACTGGCCGTCAAGTTTCAAGCCTACAGGCATCAACAAATACGATGGCAAGACTAATCCCGAGTCCTGGCTCACGGTCTACACTCTGGCGATTCGAGCAGCTGGGGGAAATCAGAAAGTCATGGCTAACTACCTCCCAGTCGCTTTAGCTGACTCAGCGAGGACATGGCTAGTAGGACTTCCCAAGCAATCAATCGACTCCTGGGGAGAACTCCGGAAACGCTTCATCGCCAACTTCCAGGGAACATACGAGAGGCCATCTTCCGAGTACGACTTATATCAGTTGCATCAAAGGAAGAACGAGTCTCTTCGTGACTTCATCAAGAGGTTTTCTGAGAAGAAGAACTCAATCCCAAACGTCAAGGATGAGGTCGTCATCGCCGCCTTTCGAAAAGAAGTCAAAGACACCTCGTTCATCGACAAATTCACGCGGAAGCCTCCCAACTCTGTCAAGGCCCTATTCGACATGGCAAACAAGAACGCCGACTCGGCCCACGCTGTTGCCGAGGCCCTCGATGACAACAAGTCACCCTGACAGAAGAAGCGGGATGACACCGACGACGCGGTCCCGACTAAAGCTGGGAATCGCAAACGCAAGTCAGACGGCTCCATTGTGGCAGTCGGTCACGACCGCCTTCGACCTTCAACAACTGAGGATTATCAGAACAACAAGTGACATGCTCGGGGGCTCACAAGCTCAAACACGAGGATGGCATCCCCACTCCCAAATACCGAACAGCTAAGTCGCTTTCTGATAAACATCTCCTCACTCGGCCTTGCTAGTGCCACAGCCGCTTACACCTAATAGGTGTACAAGCTGCGCATTTACTTTTCCGTTTTTGCTCTTAAATGATTACAAAAGTACTCGAGTAGCATAAATCTCGATCCGTGAAACTCTGCTCCATGTAAGACGAACTCAAGTCACTCAAAACGCGTGCCTGGGAAAGAGCCATGAGCCAACTCCCGACGCTAGGGGGCTATGACTAGTCGGGCAGAGTGCTTAAACGTAAGGGGTCAACTACTCGAGGAAATTAATATCAAAAAGAGGAAGAACACGTATTTACATACATTGTAAAGTACATTTTATTCGGGTGATTATTTCCATCATCAGATGCTACTCATCCGATATTTTTATATTGCAGGCCCAGCTCCGGATATGCGTGACAGGAACTCAGGGCTTCGAGCCTATCTCCTACGCTCGGGGGCTGGACAAGTCTGCCGAAATACACTCGGGATGCTCCATGAGGGCTACTCACCGAGTACTTGCGCCAGTCGGGACGTCATCTTCCTCGACTACGCTCCATGCGAGCTAACAATCGGCCCCCGGCGCCAGTCGGGGCTGTATACCACTCGGCTAAATAGGGTATGCCCCATGAGGGTCGCCAGCCGAATCCTACGCTAATGCTAGGTTCGGGTACCTTATTTGGTCACGGTTCTGTCAGGTTGGGTACGCCCCATGAGGGTCGCTAGCCGAATCCTATGCTAATGCAAGGTTCGGGTGCCTAGCTTGGCTATAATTCTGTTGGATAGGGTACGCCCCATGAGGGTCGCCAGCCGAACCCTCTGCTAATGCAAGGTTCGGGTACCTTGTTCGGCTTTACCCAAGTCAGAGAAGACTTATATCGTCAAAGTGCATCCGGAGTTCTCATGCACTGTGTCACACCTGAGGAGGACAAGCAGATCCTGCATTATACCCACTCAGGCTTACGTGGCAACCAGTTTGCATCCAGAACGTAAGTCGGAAAGGCTTGCGAATAAGGATTTCTCTGGCTGATTGCGGTTACCAACACCAAAAAACTCATCCTGACATGCGATGGATGAATACTTCTCTAGAGCTTATGCTGGATAGGCCGGCTCAGGCCGGCTTATTTTGGTAGCAGCCCACCAAGATATGGAAGTTCCTACAGTAGCATGCTCTCATGTGGGCCGCCCGCAGGCTGAGGTTGAAATTATAGCGCTGGTGCTACCCACAGGAACCGATGCATGCGTAAACAGATATGCTTCATGAGAGCCTTATTGCATAAACATATATGTTTGGTAATCTGTCTTATCCACCAGGTCTCGAGGATACATCCTTACAAGGATC
Organism: Oryza meyeriana var. granulata; assembly: GCA_003991445.1. Lineage (NCBI taxonomy): Eukaryota > Viridiplantae > Streptophyta > Magnoliopsida > Poales > Poaceae > Oryza > Oryza meyeriana. Next base: position 213,727 of record RYFJ01001537.1, read on the forward strand.
ACAAGCTGGTCTTCATTAAAAATTGGAGATGCAGGTAATCTCTCTCGAGTAACACCTAACCACGTAATGGAATTTATTTTCATACAGTGGTACTCGGCCCTACATGCGTGGCCACCAGTTGCCATGAGCAGCAATTATTCCCGCTGACATGACGGCGGATGAGTCTAACTTCGAGTAGTTCACTACTCGGGAGAGACTATAAACTCTCATTCCCGCCTGACATGACGCCGGATGAGTCTAACCTTCGAGTAGTGCACTACTCGGGAAAGACTTATAAAATCAATCTTTCCAGCTGACGAGCTGAAGAGTCCTAACTTCCGAATGGGACGCCACTCGGGAAAGACTATAAACACCTTTTCCGGCTTGACATGATGCCGACGAGTCTAATTTCGAGTAGTAACTATTGGAAAGACTATAAACACCCCCTTTCCAGCTGACATGACGCTGAAGAGTCCCATATACGATAGCATCCTACTCGGGCAAGACTATAAACACACATTCCGACCTGACATGAAGTCGAAGAGTCCTATATACGAGTAGTTCCCTACTCGGCAAGACTATAATCATATTCGCGGTTGACATGATACCGAAGAGTCTCATGTCCAGTAGTAATCTACTCGGGAAAGACTACAAGGTTAAAGATCTTTGACTTCATGTTTAATTGTTTTCACAATTAAGCAAAAGTCGGGGGCTACACCTAATAGGTGCGCCTATTCGGCGCCATACTAATTCCACATCTACATGGAGCCCTCATAGCCTCGCTGCCAGCTGACATGAAGCAGGACTCGGGAGAAGCAGTGCACTCAGACAAAGAGCACTCGGGGAGCCAATGCACTCGGGAAGACTTCACCGTGGAGGATGAGCACTTGCATCAGCTGTGACTCAACTATGAAGGTCTCGGGGGCTACTGTGGGTGCCATGGGCCCCGGGTACCGTCATGACAAGCATATGGCCACTCGGATAGAGGATGGGCCTAGCCTTGTAATTAGAGATATAGCTAAATTCCGGCAGACTTCGCCTTGTATAGAAAGGAATATACAGTCCTATCGGGTGCGTTATATTTCTAAGGGGAGACTCTCCTAGTCGTTAATCCGATGGGGACTCCGTACCTTGTAACCCTGTCCCCCAATATATAAGGGGAGGCAGGGCGCCCATTGAGGGCAGGTTGAGTTGGTTCACCAGAACTACCACCGTATATCCTCAAAGGAATACATATAAACTGGACGTAGGGTATTACCTCACATTGAGGGCCTGAACCAGTATAAAATCCCTCTGTGTTCTTTGCAATCCACCGAGTTTCCATCCGCCGACTAGCCCCATATATTTATTGCCGGTGTAAAACATCGACACCACCCTATTTGACGGGTTCTTGCTTCTCGAGCCGGGCTGCATCGGTTAAGTTCGACCTCCAGCGAGAGGTAAGTCTTGTCACCCCGGCTACCTATCGGCTAGGACTTTCTCGGTTAGGTCCGATATTCTAGTCGGTTTATGGTAGTCGGCTTACCACGGTATATCTGCTTTATCTATGGCTGCATCAGTTTAGTTTGACCTTATAGATCGATTAGATATATCACATCGCGCATGCATAGATCATATCGGCTTACTGGGAATAACATTATCATCAGTCTGTGCTGCATCGGTTAGGTCCGACCTACTAAACTGCCTCTGATAAGTTATTCCTGCTAGATCGATATTTTCTATGCAAGTGATCTTACTATCGGACAAATGTATAGCCGTAAGTTATCTCACATCACGATCGCATTAGGTCTATCGGTTTGTCGGGTCCTATTATTGTTACTAGTCTGTGCTGCAACGGTTGGGTCCGATCTACTAGACGGTAATAATATTCTACTCTTAATAAACCGAGGGAATGGGTGTTTGTGCGATGTATTATCGGACGTGCCTAGTCGGTAAGTTATCTTGATACCCAGCCGATTATATTGCTTGCCTTGTTATATATTCTTCCCTTTATTATCATTGCAATCGGCTAAGGGCTAGCCGATTAGTTTACTCTGCCGATCCGAGTGCGAGCTTAGGTAAATTCCCGGGCACGGGTACGAGCAAGGACCCGCACACGGGTATAACCTTAGGAAAGGACCTGGGCACGAGCATAGGAGAGGAGAACTCGGGCATGGGCACGGACAGTAGAGGAAGATCCGGGCACGGGCACGAGCAAAGGCCCGGGCACGAGCACGGGTGACACCGTTGCGGTGACATCAGTAATTCTAATCATAACGGCTGGGTTTTTTCTCAATTTATTTATTTATGCACTTGCTATATTTATCTATCAGTTTATAACGACTCTTGAATATCTCTTCGGCAATCGCTAGTAGATATTTGCTTTATTATTATACTGCGCATGCCATCATCGGCTTCCAGTCGGTTGTATAAGTTGCTACAGTTCTTATATTTTGGCCATCGGCGAAAAATGAGACCGAGTCCAGATCGGCTTCCAGCCGATTGGCTCACTGATCTAATATCCTCTCATTGTCAATTGCAGGGTCAAATTGACTGGCATGCCTACGAACCTCGAGAATTTAGGACCTGCACTGGAGTGAAGCAGATCTCCCAGGCCTTCGCGTGTCTCCAGACGTCGAACCAAGTCATCGGCACGTCTCCGGTGATTTTCGGTGTAAACACCTGCTCCAACAGTGCCCTCTCATGCAGTATAGCTTGCATGCTTTTCGCCTATCACCATGATCCCATATATTAAATGTCTTTTCGAGTGTTCCTGAGATGCCATGCATTGCACCAGGGAGAGATAACCTAGCAACTTAGCATGCCCTCTCAATCGTACCTCTTCAATTTGAAAAATACATAGGATAGCCTAGGAAGAGCTCCTTTTTGCAAAGATTCGGATTTACCTAAACCCGTCCTATGGCCTTTGTGCAATACACCATATGATCATTGCATTGCACCATCTTGTATCGCATCATCACATTCATACATGGCATCATGACATCATGGCATTCATACTCGCATCATGGTGTCGATGTATTGCTGCAATTGTCATCCTTTGACCGAGTACCCGTGTGAAGGAGGCCATAAGTAATCTTGGCACTAAGGTTAAACCTTGTCCATAAGTTGTTGTGAAAAGCATTTGTAGAAGTCCATGAGTTCCATGGAAGCCTCCCCAAAGACTCTCCGATTGGTTGGTAGCTAACTCCATTCCTGTTGGTGAAACCAAGCTTGAGTAGGTAGCTTTTTCTTTGCAGTTGAAATCAAACCCAACGGTTAAGGGCAGATTTTGGTTAAACCCAAATGAGTACTAGTTTTTAGTTCAACTTTAGGTTCACCTTTTTCCTAACCGACCCTTGTGTCAAGTTAGTAAACTTGCTAATGAGGATGACTAGTAACTGCACTGATATGAGCCGTCGGAATCTCGGGATGAGATTCTTTTTAAGGGGAGTAGACCTGTAACATCCCAAAAATTTTTATTAATAATTAACATGTCATCAAGTGTTTCTGCAGTGCAAATGTGACAGTTTTAAAAACTTTGTAGGGTTCAAACCTTTTTCAATTGTTTCCATGATTAAAAATAGGTAGAATTTAAAACCTTTATTCCAAACATGGAGTAGGGTTTGACAAACCCTAAAGCTAACTCTAGACGTAACACCATGTGTATAAGATTTAATTCATGTGCCCCTCGAGTGAACAATATTACGATGGCCTCAAGCAACTAATAAAATATGAGTGAGTTCTTTTAAACCCAAACCTTGCACTTAGCCACTTACTTTAAATTCTAATGCCATGTCACTGTGTTGGCACCGAAAATCGCCGGCAGCGTCAAAGACGTGCCGATGATCTGGTTCGGCGTCTAGAGACACGCGAAGGCCTGGGAGATCTGCTTAGCTCCAGTGCAGGTCCTAAATCTGTTGAGGTTCGTAGGCGTGCCAGTCAATTTGACCCCGCAATTGACAAGGAGATAGAAAATATTAGCCAATGATCCAATCGGTCGACAAACTGATGTAGGCTCCTTCCAGCCGATTGCCGATGGTAACTGTTAGCGTCGCTCTGAATGTATTACCCGTGCCCGGGTCCTCGCCTGTGTCCGCGCCCGGATCCTTCCGTGCCCGCGCCCGGGTACTCGTCCGTACTCGCGCCCGGGTTCTCGTTCGTACTTGTGCCCGAGTCCTTTGAGCCGACTGCCCGACTGCCAACAGCGTTTGTATATCGGCTAAGGAATCGATAACGATATAGATAACCAAGTCAGCCTGTGCTTGATGATAATATAAGTAGATAACAAACCAGCCGGTTGCCCGACTGCCGATAGAGCGTGTGCATCGGCTGGAAGGCCGATGATAGTATAGCATGCCAAAAACGCTGTTATATCGGCTGGAAAACCGATAGCAGAATAATGTAGATGAATATAAAACGATGCATTGATGCATCAGCTAGAAGCCGATGGTGATATAAACAAACCATAAGATAGCATAAGTAAATCATAAGCTAGCCGACTGCCAAAAGAATACATGTACATTGGCTAGAAGCCGATGATAAAATAGCAGAATAATAACCAATAGACAATGCAGTCAGCTTTAAAAGATAACCTATCGGCTAAGCACTCCGATAGAACATCGCATGAAACCTATCGACTCAGCAAGGACAAATCTATCACCATCAATCTAGTAGTTCAAACTTAACTGATGCAGCACAGATTAATAATGATAAAAGAACCTCGATGAGCCGATAGATCTAATGCAATTGTGATGTATCTGATAACTTACCGGCTATACATTCCGATAAGACGCTTGTACAGAGACCATTGGCCTAGCAGGAACAACTTATCGCTCAGTTTAGTAGGTCGGACCCAACCGATGCAGCACAAACTGACGATAAACTATCCCCAGTAAACCGATGGAAACTATGCACACGTGATGTGATATACCTGATCGGCCTAAGAGATCAAACCAAACTGATGCAGCCGTAGACAGAGCAGATACACTGTGGTAAGCCGACTACCATAGACCAACTAGAATATCGGACCTAACCGAGGAAGTTCTAGCCGATAGGTAGTGGGGGTAACGAGACTTACCCTCTCGCTGGAGTTCGGACCTAACCGATGCAGCCCGGCTCGAGAAGCAAGAACCCGTTGATAAGGGGTGGTGATGCGCCGAATTGTATTGATCGAGAGATAGATTACAAAGTACCCGGGCATACGTATATATACCCCGAGTTGATACAGTCCTGATAGGACACGGTACACAATTTCCTATCTATAGAAGGAAAACTAAGCAGCCCTGATCAGACACGAGATCCGGTTTATCTAAAAAGTATAGAACTAGCTAATTAGTAAATAAGGTAATTAACTGCCAAGTCGTGGTCTTCACGATTCCTTCCTATACTCGGCTTCTTCTGGATTAGCTTCCGCCGGCTGACACAATCTCTTTCCTTAACTGAGTCAAGTGTGAACCGTGCCAAATTTTGGCGTTAACACACTGTAAACCACCCTAGGCAATTTCTAGATTTTTCCATGACTAACTGTAAGTTCTAAAACTAACATGTAGAGTGTGCTAAGATCGTGCAGTTCCCGTCTATGATTAAGGAAACAAAATGATCAATAAAAGTTCATGAATAGGTTTGTAGAAATATATAATCTCAAGGACCAAGCCACTTGTATCCTAAATAGACCTAGTAGGCACTAGGAGTTCATAATTTCCAGAATTAGTGTGCCAACACATATGGTTTGGTCAAGTGGTTTGTATCGACTAGAAATAATACCGTTACGACTAGACACCTTATAGTGCCATAGTTTATTTCTTAATCATTCGCTTATCGGGTAGTCCACTTGTTGCAAGGATGCTTACTTACCACATGGCTGTATGCATATGTACTTGTTGTAGTGAAGCCCAATTCATTGGCTTGACTGATTTTCCGTGTTTTGCGTAATCGATTTGTGCATGTACAATAAAACTATAAACTGTATGCCACAGTTTTAGGCAACATAAAATTCTAGGAAAATCCTCACATCACCTAAACAACCTAAAATGATTTTTGTGAAGGTTTCATAATTTTATCAACTATCCTAGTACCTCAATTTAATCGGTCAAAGCAGTCAAACTAAAATTTATTTATAAACCCTAAATCAGCAAAACCAAACACTACTAAAAAGTGCATAAAATTGAACATAAGTGTATATGGGAGATAATTTATTCAAATACTAGTTTATTTATCATGAATTAATATAATTTTTCCAGAATTTAATTCATTAGTTTGCAAGCCTTGAAAATTCAAACAAGTTTCAGCCCGGCTCTTTTTGTTTGAATTTCTGAGAGCAAAATAATCCGAATTTTCATGTGTAACTTTCGAAAATGGAAACTAGGTATCCTGCTATAAATACAAAAAAATCAACGAATGTATAGCTCAGTTATAGCTTGGTTAACTTGATTTTTAAAGAGAAGGGAGGGAAAATAAAACTGAAAAACCTGGAAATACCCTAAAACCTTCTGTACATTGTTTTCTACCCATCTCCCTCACACCTCCATAGACCATCATGCCCTGGACCCACCTGGCAGCGACCCTAGCTTGCCCATCCCCTTGTCCAGCTAGCCCACGAGGAGGGAGCGCTCCAGATCAGCCTCAAAAGGCAGACGACGAGTGTGTCGTCCATGTCCGTGTGTCTTTCTCCTCCAGCTCGCCTCTGCCTCTCCCAACTGTGTCGCCTGCTCCTCCACTCCATCCCAGAGCCAAGAAACCAAGAAGAGAGAGCTCTTCTGGCCCTCTTTCTCCTCCTCCTTGCTGCCGGCTGTCGGGAAGAGAGGCTGCGGCCATCGTAGCGCCAGAAATGCGGCGTCGCCACAGGAGCTTGGGACCGCGCCCTGGAGCACGGCCGCGCGCAGCCGTGGCCGTCGTACAGTTGTTCCTGTCGCCTCGGAGTCGCCCTGGCTGAGCTGCTTCGCTAACAGACCCACATCAGCACTAGGAGTAGAACGCCCCAAGAATCATCTAGTTTGGTGCACCGAGGAGGGAGATCAGCCATCGTCTTCTTCGTCTCCGGCCGAGTGTCGCCGCCGCCGTTCTCTTTAATCCCGTGAGCCATTCGTCGATTTCTTGCACCAGTAACAGCCATAGGTAGTACCTGACCAACTGCATGTGTTGTCTCCACCGTGCATGCAGCAAATCGAGCTAGTAATGGTGAAGCCGAAGCTTTGCCGCGCCACTGAACCAATCCTTTGCTGCCCTAGCTGCCCCGACCTCGCCAGCATCTGAGACGAGCGTGGTGAGCTTCCTGAGAACCCTCTAATGCTCATGCATGCGTTTGCTTCACCAAGTCCTCGCTGCAGCCCTGTGTGCATGTGCAGCCCGAACGCGCCGCTGCTGCACGTAGCTACGGTCACCGCTGGACGCGCCGCTGCCACCATTAGGTGCACAAGGGAGTCCTCTACATTTTATCTTTTGGCCGCGTTGTGAAATTCCCCTCTGTTCGCCGCCGGCGAGGCTAAATACGGCCATCGTGCGTGCAGCCCTATTATGTCTAGACCCAGGGACTGTTGGATAATCCTGGCTCGGTTGGCTCCCGATCATCATTTATTTAACTCAGCCAAATAAGGAGAGCTGAGCTCAAACTTAGCTAGTAATGGCCTAACGCATGGCTGCGGAGGTCCTTTTTTTTTCAGTTAGTAGTGGTAGAAGTAGTGGTGATCACCACGCCTCCAAGTCGTGGGATGGCACGGCCATGTCGTCGAGGCATGAAGATCGCAACGTCGTGGCCGGAGTGGCTACCGAGTCGTTAGTCTTTGTAAGCTTATATATTCAGTAATCAAGAATCAGAAAAGTAGCGCTCATCGCTACACCAAAACTCCTCGCGTTCATTGTGTTTGAGTGTTAGTTTGCTTCCGGCCGGAGCTGTCGGCCAACAGGGACTTCATGTTTAGAAGAATTGAAAGTCTAGGTACTATCTTATAAAATATGCGGTGCATGACATGTGGGCTAAGGACTATTTTGCAATAACTAAATACTTCGTGTACTCTTTACAAACTCTATTTTGCACACGTGGGGGAGTGCGGGTTAGTTTCCTAGAATCTGAGGGGCTTAAGTGCACAAAGTATCCCACTGACCGGTGGACCCAGCTATTTTAAAATCTGAGAAAATTTAAGAAAAGGTTAAATGCATTACTTGTTGAACTGAAAAATGGATAAACTTGTAAAATCCATAACTATTTCATTTTAACTCTTTTTGAGTGAACCAAATTTTTTTAAATTCCAAAAACATGTAATTTATTTCTGTAAAATAAAAAGTAGCACACGGTAGAGAAAATAACCCCTAAAATCCATATTACTAATATATATGTTATTTATTACATGAGTTATGTATAAACATGATAAATTTATTCTAATTTCAAATGTTCTCAAACCCAGATCCAGTGAACTCGCTAACCCCTGTTCTCTTTTCTGAAAAATAAATTGTGAGACACTTTATATATAAATCTTAAACTAGAGTTTAATGGTAATAAAAAGAAAGTGATTAATAAATTTATATAGATTTCCAAAGTGAGTTGGACCTAAGTCCAGTATGCTCAGTAAGGCATGACTTTGTTTCCTGTAAAGTAAATTGCAATACATTTTATATTTATTTTATACACTAGAGTTAGTTACTTTATAAGAATAATGTTTAATGCTTAGAAGCTTCAAAAATTCATAATAAATAGAATATAAGTCCAAATGGAGTGAACCCAGCTTTATTGGAACCAGTACATCATGCCTTTGCACATAACAATGGTCACACTTATAAAATCTTAATATAAAATACCAGGAACTATATTATCTTAGGTCACAATAAAATATTTACAAAACTGTCATTTTCAGCCTTCCTATTTTGTTATTTTTGTAATTCCTAAACCGTAAAAGATTTTTTGGAATGATTCTTTCACTAAAATTCACTTTAAAATATGGCCTACCTACTGTATTTATCTCACAATTAATTGAGTATTTTGCATAGACATGTTTATTTAATTCTTATTGCATATTTGTTTCTTCTTGGTAGATTCGGATATTTCGGAGAACATTGATCAAGATCTTGAACTTGAGAGTGAATTCGTGCAGCATCGAGGGAAGCATCTAAGCATATAGAATCTATGTTTTTCACTAAATGGCTTTGCTTGCAAATCTATATATATATTTATGCATGTGTTGATTTACTCAAAATATCGGTGTTGAGTACATGTTATATATGTCCTGCTTGCTGCATTGACTCCTTTGATATGTTGCTGTCCTTTTATCCTTGTCAGCTCTGGATAGAAATGGTTGGGAAGGTTTTATATTTAATCGATGCTTAGCCACAGACCCCGAAATCGATGCCGTCCCCTTCCTCTCCGGTTACACAGCCGCCGCCGTCGATTCCTTCCTCTCGGGTGAGCTTGGGTTCAATCCATGGTGCAAGTGACCCAACCTAAGACTATCTAACCTAGCGCATACCTCCCCTGGGCACATCATGGGCCGGAGCAAGTCACTGCCGAGGAGCCGAGGGATTCCGCCACCACTGGGACGATCCGCAAGCTACCGCCGCCGTCCAAACCTCGCCAGCCCTCGTAGGACCTCCTTGGTACCTCGTAGACGCACATGCACACATTGGTTTGCACTGAAACGAGCGATAGCACCATATGCCTCTGCATCCCGAACCACCCCGCCGCTAGCTTCGCTGCTGACAACAATTCCGGCCATAGCTTCGCCATAAACTAGGTTTACCTTTAGTAGTTGAGCCGCATCGTCTAACTCGCTGCCGTTCGTCGCCGCCGCCATGGGCAAGCTCACTGGCCACGCCTGTACAGCCTCGCCGGCCCCTATCTCACTGATGTGTGGGCCCAGTTGTATTAGCGCGTAAGGACCCCGCTTAGAACTGTTTAAAACTTGCATGGTTTGTTCTGCTAGGACCAAAATGTAATAATTAAAACTTGAGGTACTCTTAACGAAGTTCCCGTGCACACGTGGTTAGGATCGCGGGTTGAATCTCTGGAATCCGAGGAGCCTTAGTGCAAGATTATCACACTGACATGTGGACCCCATAGGATTTAAAATCTGGAAATTTAAAGAAAAATGCCTATAAGCTAATTTGTTCAACTAAAAATTGTATAAACTTTCAAAATTCATAGAAACTTCATTATAGCTCCAAATGAGGTGAACCAAGTTGCAGTGGAGTCATAAAATTATGTTCTATTTTCCTGTAAGGTTAAATTTAACAGAAACATCTCCTAAAATACCTCAAAAATTTGTGTAACGTATAAATACCGTATTTAGCATATAAGACTTGTAAAATTCTTATCTCTCAGACGCAAATTGATAAAATGAAAATTCTTTCACCAGTGGTCGTCTAAAATCAGTACCTACCCACTGTATAAAAATCATTCATATTAGAGCATTTGCGTTATTTAGTTTTTATTTGTATATGCGTTATATCTGTTTAGAGGACGAACTTGGTGACATGGAAGCGAGTGATTTTTGCTTTACCAGAAAGGTGTTTAAGTTGAGCAAGACAAGTGCTGCCCTATCTAACAATCTCCCTTTGACCATTCATTGATTCCCATGTTTTTGGGGAAAACAATTTAATTGCAAAGTTGCATGCATGCAATATTTAAAATTGGGAAAATGGTAGCTATGACTTAATTGTTACATATTCCGCCTTTGAAACTTGTATTACCTACTGTCTGTCACCCTTAGTATGGATTGGAGTGATTCCATGCTCAGATGGGTATTATATTGCTTATTATGCTTCATATATGCTTAATAATATTATGCACACTTTATTCATGACAAAATGGGCATTTTAATACTTCTGGACAGAGGTGTCTACTCTATGTATTTGTGAAATAAAATGAGGCTAAACTTGTTTGAAAACTTGGGTGACAAGTGGTATGCATATGGTGATTGTTGTGTACCGATAGGGAGAGTGTTCGCCTGAATCGATTAAGAACCGAACTCAATGTCATTTACTTATGTACATAGTACGACTACATGTGCTAGTATGGGATGGCCTTAGCTCACTAAGTTGCTTATTATTTAGCCTTTCATATTGGTAGGCTAGAGTAGTACGGGTTATGTTGTTGTGTTGATCCAGAAGAGCTACCTATTTACCCATTATGGGAGTTTAGGCGTCTAAACGTGTCCAATACAACAGTATATTGTCTCGTGGGAACAAATGGTTTGCTGCACAGCGTTAGTTTTTAAAAGGGGGGGTCGGCCTGCTACCTAATGGCTCTAGGTCATGACCTAGGTGAATTAACACTTGCCGTGCTAGTGCAAGGCTAAGTTTTGAGCAATGTAAAGGCTAAGTTACGAGTAGTAAAAATCGGGTCTGTTGGTATCACGTGGCATGTGTTGCATAATTACTATATCACGTTGTGTGGGTAAAGTGTACACACTCTACAAAGTTAAAACTAATTGGTTTGTCATGCTCACAGTCATGAGTGACATGGTTATGAGTATTGAGTATAGACTTGTGATTTATAAATGTGATTTGAAGCTTAGGCATGATGACATAGTGATTTATAAATCGCATCACCAAAAGCACATGACATAGTGATCAACAAATTAAGGACTAGGGTGGGTATTTTATCATTTCAGAATCTCAACAATTTAATATTTTCTCCTCAATTTTCAAAACCTTTAATGTGCTTTTGTTATATAAGTAGACAAATTACCCATGCAATAAACTACGCTGTGGCTAGCTAGTATATTTCTTGGAGCCTACTTTATCTTGTTTTCAGACATTTCACTGGTTTTGTTTAAAAAGTTAATTTTAAATAAAGTTTGCAACTATATAAATATGATTAGCCATGTGCGAAGTATTATATTATATTGTAACGTGTCTTGGACTAATGTTATATTGTTGTCAGGAGAATTCCAATTACCATTATATTTATTTTTGTGTGAATTCCAAACAATAAGATTAGTATTGTTTACACTCCAAATTAACTAAACTAAATGAAACACAATAACTATTTAATAAATATAACCCATTAAAGATTAGTTGTTACCTCTCTTTAATCCATCGGAGATAAGGTACTGTGGCAGATGACCTCGATGGCCCCCGCCTTCTCTCGCCCTCTCTCTCATGGTGATTCAAGCGCCGCCGCTCTACCCACCGCCCCCCTCTCCATTGATCGGCACCCTCACCGGTTCAACCGCTCCACCCGTTCAGCTGGTGGAGAGTATGCGGCGATGGCTGGACCTTCACTATTTGGTCATAATGGAGCTCGGGGGCCAGAACGAACAGGCGAGCACCATCACAGAATTATGCTTTTGTTCTTGGAATAATTATGTTTTTGTTAGTAAGCTTGTCTTTGTGATTGAGTCGGTCTGTGTAAATGTGGTTTCAGATTGATGTGTGAACTATACCAGTGACAGCATTTTTGTTGATGCGTGAAATTTTCAGACGATGCGTGTGTTGTTTGTTTCAGACTGATGTGTGAACAGATGGCATTTGTGGCAGACGATATTCTTTGTTTTTCTCACCGTTACTCTAGTATTACAGTGACGGGTGGTGACGTGTGTGAGCTGTATTTTTTTTTGCCCCATTATTCACATCTGTGACGGGGTCGTATCTATAACCCGTCATAAATGTGGTCGTCATTGGCAAGTTAAAATAGCTACCTGTCATGGATGATGGCATCGCTATTGGGTTCTTTTTACCACCCGTTAGAGATAATGTCGTCACTGTTATGTGTTGACCCATCACAAATGAGATTTTCTCATCAGTGATCACTCATCTGTATTGGTATAGATACCTGTCACAGATTTGGGAGATCTTGGCACAACTCTCTAGACAGCACACATAAAACAAGAATTTCATGGATATATTTTTATTGTATTAGTTTTTTAGCCTAAAAAAATGAGGCGTTACATATATAGGGAGTAGAGAGGGAGTTTAGTGGAAACAACTTGCAAGTAGATTGACTTTCCAAGATTTTTCTTAAATGTTAGTACTATTTTTAGAATTACAACGTTAACACACCAGCACGTCATCCAAAGCCACTTTGACTGTGATCAAAGGATGAAAAGTGATCGATCAAGTTGAGAGATGGATAATATCTAGTTTTGAAGTTTAGCGATGAATTCTAGACTTCGGTGAAAGTTTGAGGATATAAAATAAACTTATCTCACATGGAAATAAAACTTGCGAGTAGACATGACTGAATTGTAACCAATCTCCAAGTAGTAGATAGAGTTAATTGATTTGGTAGCTTAATTATTCGAATCAACTTTTGAATAGTAAATATGACTGACTTACAAGTGTCATCTAATCATTATGATCGGACATCGATTGACGGGTAGAATTAAATGTGATAAACAAAATATGAGATGTAAAGGGCGTTACAATTATCTATGGAGTAAGTAAAGTGGGGCATGTCCCTGGCTGGTTAGCGTTGTGATGGCAGAGATGGTGACGAAAAGTCATCGGTGTATGGCTTCACGCTATCCACCAAGGCCCAGATGGCGTAAAACTTGTCGGCGATGATCTTCTCCTCCTAGCCGGCTAACGTCGTGACAGCGGAGGGGGTGGCGAAAAGTAATCAGCGTATGGCTCCACGCTATCCAACAAGGCCCAGATGGCGTGAAACTTGTCGGCGATGGTGTTCTCCTCGACGGAGCATGACTTGTCGGGGCAGCTGCTCTTGCATAGCAGGGGCATGGAGCCCGATTTGAACAACCCACGGAGAAAGCTCTCAACTTTTGGGTACCTCTCGCCGTCGATCTGCGCAGGGAGCCCGGACATGACCTTGGACACGTCGTCGAGGCTAGCGGCACAGGCTGCAAGGCACCTAGGGAGCTCACCGCCCTTCTTCACGGCGGCGGCGAGCAGCGGGTCGGCGAGGGCCTTGGTCTCGGAGGTCTGGTTGCCTATGACGTGTGGGATCAGCGTGGCGAATTCCCACCTGTCGAGCTTGTACTCGAGCTCTGGGATGGTCGCCAACACCCTACGACATGGCCTAGGGCACCTCGCGTTGATGCACAGATCCTTCAAGTATAACGGCCGTTCATACGGCAGCACACAGTAGCGCGCGTACTGTTCCACCTCCAACACCCGTGCATGCTCAGATGCTGCGACGGAGAGGACAAAGGCTGCTAGAACGAGGAGGAAGAGGGGCGCCAACGACATAGGGTGATCAAGAGTCAAAGAAGCCATGGTAGTTAAAACCGAGCTAATTTTCTACGACTTGAGTTCTCCGCATGCCTCTACACGGTATATATAACTGGTCACCTCCTCGCATGCAAGAATGCATGCAAGGCTGTCTAACCAGAGGACCTGACAAGTGTGGCATCCAGGTAGGTTGCAAACACCCTCCATTCATTTTTTAATTTTTTTCATTTAGCAATTGTATATTTATACATCGGTGCACACTATGGCCATTACTTATTGGAAACTGGGTGTGTTTTTTCTTTTTGTTTCAGCAAGCTAAATTTATAATGGCTATTGCATTATGCTAAAACATTGTTGTGAATATGTTATGCATAGGGGATTTTCAACCTAAAATTAATATGATAAGCAATGAAGTGGGTGTCCCTCTGCGTTTTGAACTTATTTTGGCTTTTTTATTTTCCATGCATCCATAATTGCATCTATATGCATTAAAATTGCCTGGAAGAATTTTAATGATAAATTTGTGTGTGTAAAAATTCTAGCAAAATTCACAAAAATACTTGATGTTGTCTGTTAAATTGGCCTAATTTTATTGATTCATTTGGTGCCTCAATTAAAATCAGTTAAAGTGGTCAAAAACATGAATAAAATTATCGATGAAGTTTCGACTATAGTATCGGTGTATATATGGTGCATTTGTGTATATGGGGTACATATGATATGAGGATGTGGGTATCCCATATTTAATATGTTGACACTAACCCCAAACTCTAGTCAAATGAGAATGACTTGTCTGTAGTGTGGCTATCTCAAGAAATCATCTAGTCTGATATGTAAATGTGGTTGGATAACAGCCAACCAGTATATGTCCGACTATCGTGGTCCTGTCGGTGGCAATATCATCCGGTCACTGTTTTTAACAAGCTTTCACATTTTTAACAACCATAGCCCTCCTCAAGAATGAGTGATCACCCCCAAAATTTCTTGTGTTTAACCAGCCATTGAGACCCCCATTTTATAAATATCACGTGATGTGAACAAAAAATGTCACATTATTCTCAGAGATTTGTTATATCAAATGGCTGAACGCCTATAGATGGCCAAATGGGCCATGCCTTAGTGGCTGGCCCGGGCACGAATACAAGTGGGTCGTGCCGGCGCGGCATGTTGGGCTGGCATGGCACGGCCCGGATGCTGTAGCAGGCCGGCACGTCATGGCCCAAGCACAAGTCTGTTGGCCCCGTTCAACCTACAAGCGAAAGAAGAAACTACTTGATGCTTCCCAAGATTCGCCAAATTTTATTGGAAAGTAGAAGTAGCGACCGGTTACACTGACCACCTATATCAAAACCGCCCAAAATGCTCATTGAGATTCGTGCGCCAAAATCAAGAAACAAAAAGAAAACTTGTATACGATGGCCACGTTGTATTCTATACAAAAAAATGTTAGTTTTTATCCTTCTATAAAATAACCTCACTCTCTTCCCCTCTCCTTCTCTCCCTACCAGCTCCAGATCCCTGAGGCGGGACATCTCTCTAGCACCGGCGAAGCTCACAAGAGGTGGCCGAGGTGCACCAGAGGCGCGCTGCGGTGGTCCATCGTGCCAGAGCCAGCGGTCATGGGAGGCAGCGAGACGCACGGGCGGCGTCATGTGGGTGATAGATCTAGTGGCAGTGGATCCAGTGACACGACTGCTCGGAGGCGGCAGCTGTGATGGTGCCCGGCAGCAAGGCACCGGGGCGCTAGATCCACCGGCAAACTGGAGTGGGTGTGGCGGATCTAACGCCGGTGACGAACGCGGGAGCAGTAGTCACAGCCCTAGATTTAATTTCAGGTAATTAGTGTTATGCCTACTGTTATAAGAGTGCTCAATTTAAATTTTTGCATTGCCACTTCATACAAGTTAAAACTTGCACTAATTGAACCCTAAATCGGCAAAAACAAACACTACTAAAATGTGCATAAAATTGAACATAAGTATATATGGAGAATAATTTATTCAAATACTAGTTTATTTATCATGAATTAATATAATTTTTTAGAATTTAATTCATTAGTTTAGACCCCTTAAAAATTCAAACAAATTTCAGCCAGGGTCGTATTCTTTGAATTTTTGTGAGCAAACCATTTTGAATTTTTGTGTGAAACTTTCAAAAATGGAACCTAGGTAGTCTGGGCTAGCTACACAAAAAGTCATATTTTTAACACCCCTTTTGCTTGGTCAAATTTATTTTCAAAGTGAAGGGGGCAAAATAAATCTTAAAAACCTAAAAAATAGCAAAACACTTCTGTAGGTGGGTTTTTAACCATCTCCCTCACCTTTCACAGAATCATCATGCCCTGGACCTACCTGGAAGTGGCCCTAGCTTGCCCAGCCCCCTGTCCAGCCAGCCAAGGGGAGGGACACGCCCTGGATCAACACAAAAGACTAGCGACACGTGTTTGTCGTCATGGCCTGTGAAGAACGCCTCCTCTTGCCCTCCAAGTCTCCCAGCTAACTCTTTCTTCCTCACACTTCACCACAGAGCTAAGAAACCCAGGAGGAAGGGCTCCTCTGGCTCTCTTTCTTCTCCATCTCTCCGCCGGCTGCCGGGAAGAAGGTCGCGACCACTATCGACGAGACGTCGCCACCATCTTTTTTCTGTTCTCTCCTCACCTCTGGACGCCTTAGCTCATGTTGCTGACCCTGTCCCTTTTTGTCCCATGCAGCGCCGGGAACGTGGCCTCGCCGCGGAACCCCGGGAGCGCAGCCGCGACGTTGCCATCGTGCAGCCACGCCATCACACCAGCGTTCCCCCCGCTCAAGCTCGTCTCCAGCCGAGCTATTTCACCACAAATACCGCCTTAGCACCAGGAGTAGAGCACCCCAAAAATCTATGGAAACTGAGCCCCGAGCGAGGAGATCGACCACCAACTTCTCCAACTCCGGCTGAGTGTTGCCGCTGCCGTTCCCGTTAATCCGGTGAGCCGTTCGTCGATTCCTTGCACCAATAACAGCCATAGGTGGTACCTAACCTCCTGCGTGTGGTGTTTCGGCCATGCTGCCAGTAGATCGAGCCCTCCACGGTGAGCCCATAGCGATACTGTGCCACAGAAGGCGTCCGTTGTCGTCACACTTCACCGGACCTCCTCTACCTCGGCCGACGGGACGGTGAGTTCCTTGTGTCCCCTAGGTGGCCATGAGCGCCTTGTTCAGCTATTTCCGCAACCAAAGCCACACATGCACGTGCAACCCGAACAAAGCTGCCACTCAAGCTCACTGCTGGTGAGCTATAGTCCACCATTAGCCACCGCGTGACCACCGATATGTTTTCACCTCGACTTCCTCTCCGTTTCTCTTTTGGCCTTCAGCCGAGCCGTGCCGCCGTTCGCTGTCGCACGGCAAACCAGAACTGGCAGCCCAGTCAGCCTGCGCTCCCCTGTTTTGAAATGCTGACATGTGGGCCCGGTGTGGAAAAATATGAAAACGAGGAAAGAATAAGAAAGATACTTAAGCGATTTATTTTACAATAGAATTGATCAAACTTTGAAAATCCATAACGTATTTCATTTTAACTCCTTTTTGCATGAAATAAATTTTGATAGATTCATCAAAGCCTGCACTTTATTTATGTAAAATAAAAAGTAGCACACACAGTGGTGAAAATGACCCCTAAAATTCATATTACTAATTCATATGTTATTTATTGCTTGAGTTATATATAAGCTTGACAAACTTATTCTAATTTCAAATATTCTCAAACCCTGGATCAGTGAGCTTCCCTTGGCAGGTTTGTCACTCCTATAAAATACCTTATAACACTTTTGTATATATTTTACACACTAAAATGTATTTCGATAATCATTAATGTATAGAGACTTCGAAATCTTTAATAAGTTGGTTGTACATCCAAATTGAGTAAACTCAATTTTGTTAGAACCAGTAGGTTATGCTCTATTACATAAAAATACATGCCTTCTTAATATCTTGATGGAGAAATTTCAGACAAATATAACAACTTAAGGTTACAATACAAATAATTACAGAACTGCCATTTTCAGCTTTCCTATCTTGTTATTTTTGTAACTCCTAAACCGTAAAAGATTTTAAATTGATTCTTTCACTAAAATTCACTTTAAAATGTTAAATACCTACTGTATTTATATCATATTTAAATGATCATTTTTCATACACTTGTTTAATTGATTATTATTTGCATATTCGCTTTTTATCGGTAGAATTAGACAATTCAGAGTACGTGGAGCAAGAAACTGAGGTTGAGTGTGACTTCGTGCAGCATCTAGGTAAGCATTCCAAGCATGATAGAACCTATGTTTTTCACTAAATGGCTTTGCTTGCAAATCTATATATATATTTATGCATATGTTGATTTACGCACAATATCGGTGTTAAGTAGATGTTATATATGTCCTGCTTGCTGCATTGACTCTTTTGATATGTTGCTATCCTTTTATCCTTGTCAACCCTAGATAGAAATGATTGGGTTGATTTTATATTTAATCGATGCTTAGCCATGCTTAGATCTACTAGACAAAAATCAATGGATGGAGCTATCGGTTATTTGATACTTAGTGAATTGATGGTTGGGCATAAAATCTGGGAACTTACACTAAAATGTTTAAATCTAAGAATATGCTTGACTTGGATGGGTGATAGGGCAATGACGGGGATGGTGTTTCCCCGACGCATGTTAGCCCCATCTGGGTCGCCAAGGACCGAACATGTTGACATCTATTCAAGCATTTTTTGTACTTCCACTCGCAGGGAATGGGACGGCTTGTCTTAGTACCTTGTAACACTGCGATCATCTACACCCGTATAGAAAGTCGTGAGGGTGGTTTTTCCCTTTTGAAGTACCTCGGATTGTGCCTGGTTTTTGGCAGGGGTATTTCTTCCCGTGATGGTGATCCTGCTTAGTCACAACACACGCAGGTTTTTTTTTTGTTCTCTTTTTTTTTTCTTTTTTTTTTTTTTTTTTTGTTTTTTTTTTGTTTTACTTCTTTTTGTTTTCTCATTTTTTTTTTTCTAATTTTATTATTTTTTTTTTATTTTTTTTTCGTTTTATTCGTCCCTGTTTAGGTTTTTTTTTTTTTTTTTTTTACCTTTTTTTTATTTTTTATTTTTTTTTTTTTTCTAAACGTGGTTTTTTGGTTTTTTTTTTTTAAATTTTGTTTTTTTTTTTATTTTTATTTTTTTTTTTTTTTCTTTTATCCTTTTTTTTTTTTTTTTTAAGGGTGTTTTCTTTCTTGTTGGGTCTTCAGAGCTTTTAGGGATTTTTTTTCCTTTTTTTTATTTTTATTTTTTTTTTTTTTAGGACTTGTTATGAGATTGTATACTTGTGAGTCATAATGATTTTTTTCATTTGTTCTCTTTTTTTTTTGTTTTTCCTTTTTTTATCTGTGTAAGCATTTGATCCTTGCTCATTTCGTGTGGGTAAAGATGTACACCTCTAATTTTTCATTTTATTCTAGTAAAACTATTTGAATAGCCGTGTCACGGTTACAGGACTACCACTTGATGTGTTAGTCAGTCTATGTTAGCATCCTAACTTGCGGTAAAATTTGATTTAGTTTAATCATGGTGACTATTTTGGCTATGTGCACCTTATTTATTTGTTTTTGTAACTAGTCATGGACCTGTCGCGATAGATTTTGACTAGTGATTATTTTGGGCAATTTTATTATAAGAGTGCCCTTTTTTTTTTTTTATGGATGATGATTGATTTTTAGAGCATGGCTTTGTGCTCATTTTTATCTTCCATTTTCAAAACTATATGCTTGCTGTCCCATGTTATTAATAGTGACATTTTGCAAGCTTATGCTTTTTTAACTTTTATATTTGCTTACTTAAATTATTAGCTTTATGCAAAACATAAATTTATTATCCCATATGCCACTTCATAAGTAAACTTGCATATCCCTTGATATATTATATGAATATGTAAGACTTCGTGTTCTTTATACATTGTTGTACTCAACCCTTTTTTTTTTTTGTGTTATGCCTGCCCATTTCAGGTGAGACACCGACGTTGATGGTTTTTCTTGTGTGCTTACTTATCCCACCTAAGGTTTTTTTTACTGTGTTTTTAATTTTTTTTGTGGGATGTGCATCTGTTTGTTTTTTTAGTGCTTAGCTTTGCTCTTGCCCTAGTGTTCGCACCAAATCACCAGGTGTGGCCAAGAAGCGTGTGGTTGATGCTTTGTCCGATGCGCGATTGATCACCCGAACCATGGGAAGATTACGTTAGCTCCAGTGTAGGTCCTATTATTATTGAGTTCGTAGGCGTGCTAGTCAATTTGACCCCGCAAGGACAAGAGATAGAAAAAATTAGATCATTGATCCAATCAGCTGATAGCCAATACGGACTCCTTCCAGCCGATGTGCCGATAGCATTGTACATCGGATAGAAAGCCGATGATGCTAAGCAATCAAATGATAAGCAATAAACAATGATATCGGCTCTATCCAGTTTCCAAAGGGACGAACCTATAATACCGATGATCGTTGTTAAAACCAACCTTGATAGATCGGACCGAACCGCGACAGTATAAGGTGAGGTAACAACACTAGACTGGTAAGAAACTAGATTAATTGTACTGTCGATATAGATAGTGAAATATATAAGATAACTTATCACTAGCACTCCGATAAGATGTCACATAAAATCTATGACTAGGCCAATCTTGTTTTTTTTTTCTATTTTTGTTATCAGTAGCATTATTCTCTAGAAGTCAGACTATTTTTTACCGATTTTTTTTTTTTTTTGCAGCACAATTTGATTGATGACGATAAGATAAACCCGAGAAGCCGATAAATCTATTTTTTTTTTTTTTTTTTTAAACTTTTTTTTGTTATGATTTAGAATATATCTAATCGGACTAAGAGATCAAACTTAACTGATGCAACTTGACAAAGTAGATATACCGTGTAAGCCGACAACCGTAACTAGTTAGAATATCGACCGAACCGAGAAAGTCTAACCAAGCTGATACGGTTGCTGGTAAGTGACGAGACTTACCCTCTCCCTGGATGTTTTCGATCTTAACTTTCCTTATATTGCTCTACGCTTTCGTGTTAGATTTTTAATGTCGAATTGTATATCTTTCTTGTAAAATGTGTTTTTTTTTTTTTTTGTTTGTTTTTTTTTTTTTTTTTTGTTTTTGATTCATTTTTTTTTTTTTGTTTTTGTCCGAGTTTATTATTTTTTTTTGATTTTCGAGTTTTGCTTATTTTTTTTTTTTTTTTATCTTTTTTTTATTTTTTTTTTTTTTTTTTTTTATTTTTTTTTTTTTTATTTTTTTTTTTTCTTTTTTTTTTTATTTTTGATTTTTTTGTTTTTTTTCTTTGGTTTTTTTTTAAACATAAGAGTCGGATATTTCTCGTTCAGAAGAATAAGAAATGGTGAACTTCTTAATCTCGCGATGGTGCCGAAGTTGTATCAAATTCAGATCTGTAAGAGATGATTTACAATGGTACTAAAAAAAGAGAGGACAAAAATCACAATCTAAAAATTTCACAAATAGGTACAAATGCATACAAAATCACAAATCAACTCACCTACGTAGCATGCGTTATACCCACCCCACTAAGATTGATACAATTATTATGTCCTGATCGGACACAAGACAAAGTTTCCTAACAATAAAAGGTAAAAATTAACAACTGATTCAACAAGTCGACACGAGATCCCAGTTTCCTAAAAATTGATAATCCTGCCTAAATTAACAAACAATTATTCGGTAGACATAAGAAAAATAAATAATCATACCATAGAGACTACTACCATGTCATGTATAACTTGTCTTGATGATTTCATCTTTCCTAATACTTGTCTCTCCCGGATTAGCTTTCATTGGCTGACACAATCTCTTTCACCTTAATCGAATCTGATACAATCGCACCAAATTTTGGCAGTCAACACATGCCCCCCAATTTGGAGTATTGGTATCTCAAACTTCAAAATTTCACAGGTCCATCGGCCCAAAATTCCTCTTGGCCTCCTGAAATCGGCTTCATGGCGCCTATACCTTCTTACTTAGTATGCTAGGCAGGCGGAGATAGCAAAACCAAACATACAAATAATCTTGTGGATCTAACACATCCACAATAGAAAAATCTCTCTTAGCTGATCGAAGCCAACAACCTGACCAATGGAAACCCACAGCAGATGCCCACCAATTGGTCAGCTGTGCTTCATCCAGACTTAAACTATACATCGGCTACTCTAACATCATGAAACCACTGATATATTTGGAAGTCCAAATCTTACAAAGAACCCGTTGTCATTTATCCGGCTTTTGTTTTACCGATGTTAAATCTGTTAAATGCATCTCATGTATCCTAGCAAAGAAATACTTGTGGAATTGCTTTTCAAGATCGGCCCAACTCCAAATTGAATTTGGTGCAATGAAGAAAACCATGTAAAGGCCGATCCAGATAATGACAGTGGGAAAAATCTAACTTTCAAAGTTTCTTCAGTCGATTCCTTCTCATACTGAGCCAAAAATCGGCTGACGTGCTCCACTGTAGATACATTATCTTGCCCTGAGAATTTGGAGAAGTCTGGTATTCTGTATCGGCGTGGCAAAATGGAACTCTATCAAAAACCAATCTGGTTACGGATGCCGATACAACAAATGTTTTCCTCTTGGTTTTAGGCCAAATTGTTCTCTCATCACTTCTGCGATCCTTGCTGTCCAATCTTCTTCCCTGGGATTTTCCACGTGATAATGCAGAGGTGGAGTTGGAAGCCGATTCTGTCTCTGATATTCTCTTTGAAAACTATTCAAATTCGGGAAACAGTGCTTGGATGGTTTTGTTGTTGCCCCCCCCATAGTATGCAGTTTGATGATATCCTTGAGGATTCCATTTCTTGTGTTGCCCCGCCATCTAGCTGAATTGGCTCCACCGCCTTCTTGAACCGCCACAAGTCAAGACGCTCTTCCACTGTAACGTATTCACCAATATCCCAGATTGATTGATCAATGGATGGTGGACTGCTTCATTAACCATCTCTTGAAGTGGCTTTCGTGGACTTGCAAGCGATGTATGGCTCAGAACAGGTTTTGGTAATTGTGACTTTTGAATCGGCCCTTGACGCGTCATACCGAAGGATTCTAAACAAAGCTTCCGAAAATCATCTACCCCCCATATCCCGATATTCTTTATTCCCCACTTGCTGTTTTTGCTCTTCAGACAAATCTTCCATCGTAACTAGAATTACATTGTTGGTGTTGATTTTTTTTTCCAGACATGTTGAACTTCCGTGTCCCACTAGGCGTGCCAAAAAGAGTGTTCACACCGAAAATCACCAGGTGTGCCAAGAAGGTGTGATGCTTGGTCCGATAATGATTGATCACCCGAAGGCCTGAGAGATCTACTTAGCTCATCCAGTGCATACGTCTTGAATTGTTGAGGTTCGTAGGCATGCTAGTCATTTGACCCGCAATTGACAAGGAGATAGAAAAAAAATTAGATCATTGTCCAATCGGCCGACAGGCCGATACGGATTCCTTCCAGCCGATTACCGATAGCATTTGTACATCAGCTAGAAAGCCGATAGATGATAAGCAAGCAAATGATAAGCAATAAAATGATGATATCGGCTCTATCACCTTTCCGAAGGGATGAAACCTAATAACTACCGAGATCGTTTGTTAAAACCAACCTTGATAGATCGGACCGAACCGAGACAGTATAAGGTTGAGGTTAACAACACTAGATTGATAGAAACTAGATTAATCATACTGTCGATATAGATAGAAATTACGATAAATTCTTGTGACTGGATATAATATAAGATAAAGATTTACTTATCGGAGCAACTCCATAAGACATAAAATAAGATAACACATAAAAAAAAAATAATTTATTATAATCTCGATTTCTACATCTAGCTAGGCCAGTCTCCAGGAGGGCACAGCCAAGGATGGCTTAAAAATCATAGCAACAAATTAGAAAGTCGGACCTAACCGATGCAGCACGAGATTGATGACGATAAGATAAACCTGAGAAGTCGATAAATCTATGCAAACGTGATGGATATATCTAATCGGACTAAGAGATCAAACTTAACTAATGCAGCTTGGACAAAGTAGATATACTGTGGAATAAGCGACAACCCTAGACTAGTTAGAATATCGACCGAACTGAGAAAGTCCTAACCAAGCCGATACGACTGCCGGGGTGACGAGACTTACCTCTCACTGAGGTCAAACTTAACCGATGCAGCCCAGCTCGAGAGCGAGAACCCGTCGAAAAGGTGGTATGCGCCGAAGTTTATTGATCTGTGAGATGATTTACTGGTACCCGGCATACGTATTTATACCCCGAGATTGATACAGTCCTGATCGGACACGAGATAAAGCTCCCTAACAATAAAACAAAAATTAACAAACCTTGATCAGACACGAGATCAGGTTTCCTAAAAATTGCTAATCCTACCTAATTAACAAATAAGGTATTAAACTGCCATGTCGTGGTCTTCATGATTCCTTTCCAAACTTGGTCTCTCCCGGATTAGCTTCCATTGGCTGACACAATCGCTATCCTTAACCGAATCCGATACGAATAGCACCAAATTTTGGCGTCAACACCTAGTTGGTTGCCTTATGGGAGTGTTAGCACACCACTGGTGTTATCTTTATGTTTAGGTCTTTTGCTATGACTTCCGCTGCTATATTTTGTGATGTAGGAAGGCCTATAATGCCCGTTATGTAATATGTACCTTGCTGCCCCTTTTATCCCTGTTTTGGTACTTATTTTGCTATCAATTGCTTGCAAGGAAAGTACAAGGCTAGTTGGTCCTGGGGACTAGCTAAGTACGATTATGTGCTTTGAGATAACCGTGGGAGGGCCTTTTGGAGTTCGAGTCCTCTATGGTATGTAGTTTTCTAGTCGCCGCCATCGAGCGGTTTGACGAGCATACTTCGCGGAGGACTGGCATGGCTACCCTGTTGGTTATGTCCTTAGTTCCGGGTCTGGTGCTTCGGATTTATACTGTACCTATTGTTAGCGGTGTCAAGTCTACGATGAGGTTAGGTGATTATTTTGATTATATGGACCCCACCTAACTAGATAGTTCACGTTGACATATGCTAACTATAACGTACGGTATAAATCATAGGGTGCTCACAACGGTTGGTATCAGAGCAATGCTGACCGTAGGCTAGAGCTTAGCTTAGTGATTTGAAATGCATTTGCAAAACATTCAACTTGAGCTATTTGTGAAAAATCCTTAGGATGTGTGATCCTTTTTGCTCCTCATCCCTTTCTAGTGTTCATTCTCACCTTACTTTAATTTAATCTTCTCATCTGGATCTGAATTTGATTGACAAAACAATTCCATTCTTTCCTCATGCAAATATTAGTTTGAAAAAGAAGCCGGTAAGTCGAGATTAAGAAAGTTCATTCTTACTTCACTTCTGAAGCAAAATTATGTAATCAAGTGAAATACACCGACTCCTTACTGTTTAAAAGGTTACCCATAAAAATCTTACAAATTCTGAAAGCCCACAACTAAATTTTAATCCTCTATCTCTCCAAAAGACGAGTTCTGGAAATCTGGAACAGCCAGCAGTGAAGATATTCTACAAAAATTTCTACTTCTTATCTTGCCTTCCCAATTTTTCTGGAGGTTCCCAACTGCACCAGGAAGGAACACAAAAATTTTCAAAAATAAATCTCTTTTGTAGCGCTCTCTAAAAATTCATGAAATGGCTGTTGTCCTGCAGTCCTAAAAATTTCAGATTCTAGTTTTCTGTAATATAATATGTGCAAACCCTAAAAATTCACCCAATAAATTGTTTAAGGGTACTCCCAGCAGAGTGACGACCGTTAGAAAATTAGTTAATGTGGCCATCTACGCTTGTTGGTTTATTTGGTTCTTCCTTTTCCTTTTCGGTTACACGTAGTTTTGGTATTAAACTATCCCGTCACATAGGAACGTCTTTGGTTCTTTTCCTTTCATGCTTCTTACTCAGGTTGTAGTTTAAGTGAGCCTTTTGCTTCTTTATTGGATCTCTTAGTGCTGCATCATGGCATGTTAGGGTAACCATATCACCATTTCTGTGCATTTGGTGGTTGCATCCATATAATTTTGTGCACTCTATGATTAGTTTTGGTGTTGTCCGCTAATTTCCGAATGTCTCCATTCCCTTGTTCCCCATCACTAATGGTCATTAACTTGGTTGTATCCATAGGATGACTCGTCCTAGCACTTGTTCCCAAGCTCACGATGTTCCAAGGGTTCCTGTCGCGATGACCAAGAGCCACCGTCACCATCTACTATGGCTGATGTTTTGATGGCCGTGGAGCGCAACTGTCAAGCCCAGAATGCCACACTCCAACAGATCGCAGCTAGTATGGCTGCCACTGTGGCACACTTCACCCAAGCTGCGGGCGGAGGTGGTCACCATGCTGCCGGTGGGCTTGCTGATTTTCAGCACACTCAGCCCCCGGTGTACACTCGTTCTGACGATCCCCTCGATGCGGACGATTGGCTTCACACCATCGAGTGGAAGTTAACACTTGCTCGCTACCCCAACGCCCACAAGCCTAACCTAGCGGCCGAGCAACTCCATGGAGCAGAGGGTGCATGGTGGGAGAACTTCCTCGCTATGCAGCCCACTGGCCATGTCGTCATGTGGGCGGAGTTTTGTGAAGCTTTCCGTGTGACTCACATTCCAAAAGGCATTATGGACATCAAGCAACAGGAGTTTCTTACCCTCACTCAGGACCGCAAGACCGTCATGGAGTACCTTCATGAATTCAATCACTTAGCTCGTTATGCTCCAAACGATGTCTCCACCGATACCCGCAAACAAAATCGCTTCATGTGCAGGCTGTCAGCAGAGATGCAACTTGGGCTTGCTGCTCATGTCTTCCACGACTTTCAGGACCTTCTCAACAGGGCCATGGTCATGGAAAGCAAGATGAAGAACCTCGAGAATGAGCGCAAGCGCAAGAGGGTTGCGTAATTTTCTACCGCAAGAGGTTCACAAAAACCTCACATATGGCAGCAGCCCCCTCATCGTTATCAAGCTCCACTACCTCCTCGTCAGCAAGTTTATATGCCACGTCCATCACAACAAAGGTTCCCACCTCCTATGGGTGGAATTCAGCCAGCCATCCATCCTCCAGTTCGTCCTAATGTCACCTGTTACAGTTGTGGACAGCCGGGACATTATTCAGATAAGTGCCCAAACCATGGCCGTGCTGAACCAACCAAGGCTCCAAGATCTGCACCGACACGTTTTAATCAAACTCCCAAGCCAGCTCCTCAGGGCCAGCAAGCTCACAAGAGGGGCAAAGTGAACCACGTCACCGCCGAAGAGGCAAGCCACGCACCAAATGTTCTGATCAGTACACTACTTGTCAACTCTCATCTAGCTAGTGTATTGTTTGATTCTGGGGCTGCACATTCTTTTGTCACCAAGAGTTTTGCTTCAGACCATGGGTTTCCAATTAGTAAATTGCAACCACCTTTACTTGTTGAGGCACCCGGTTCAGAAATGAGAGCCGAATATGCTTGTCGGGATGTAAAAATTGTTGTCCAAGGGATAGAGTTTGTTGCCAATTTAATCATTCTCCACACTAAGGGTATAGATGTCATCCTGGGCATGGATTGGCTGCACAAAAATTAGGGGGTCATTGATTGCGGCCACCGTCTCATCTCTCTCGCAAATAATACCAGTGAACAGCTCACTCTTGCTCTAAACAAGGATCCATCTCAACTCCATGCTCTCACGGGTGTTAAGACCACAGAGCTAGCTGCTGTACCAGTGGTGTGTGAATACCCGGATGTCTTTCCAGAGGAACTACCGGGGATGCCACCTAACCGGGAAGTTGAGTTCGTCATCGACTTGTTGCCTGGAACAGCCCCGATATCAAAAAGACCCTACCGAATGCCTCCAAATGAATTAGAAGAATTGAAGAAGCAACTCTCGGAGCTACAAGCCAAAGGTTTCATTCGATCGAGCTCCTCATCTTGGGGATAGCCAGTTCTGTTCGTAGAGAAGAAGGATAAACGTTTACGGATGTGTGTTGATTACCATTCGTTGAATGTAGTAACCATCAAGAACAAGTATCCACTTCCCTGAATTGATGACCTCTTGGACCAATTGACTAGAGCCCGTGTATTCTCGAAGATTGATTTGAGATTGGGCTATCATCAAATAAAAATCAGATCAGAAGATATTTCGAAGATGGCCTTCTCTACTCATTATGGCTTGTACGAGTATACCATCATGTCATTTGGTTTGACAAATGCACCGGCCAATTTCATGAACTTGATGAACTCAATTTTTATGGAATATCTTGATAAGTTTGTGGTCATCTTCATCGATGACATTCTCATTTTCTCCGAGTCTGAAGAGGAGCATGAAAAACACCTTCAGCTTGTTTTGGAAAAATTACAGGAGCACCGTCTTTATGCCAAGTTCAGCAAATGCGAGTTTTGGCTAAAAGAAGTGACTTTTCTTGGTCACGTGCTGTCCAAAGATGGAGTCGCTGTACTTCCTAGCAATGTGCAAGATGTACTGAATTGGAAACCGCCTGAGACTCCTACTGATATCCAGAGTTTTCTCGGTCTAGTCGGTTACTACCGCCGGTTTGTTGAGAATTTCTCCAAAATTGCCAAGCTGCTGACCCATTTGTTGAAGAAGAATGAGAAGTTTGTGTGGTCAGTTGAATGTGAAGCAAGTTTCCAAACCTTGAAAGAAAAATTAACCACAGCTCCTATCCTAGCCTTACCTGATGTGCACAAGAGCTTCGATATTTATTGTGATGCATCTCGTCGTGGACTCGGTTGTGTACTTATGCAAGAAGGCCAACTTGTCTCATATGCTTCCCATCAATTAAGGCCTCATGAAGTAAATTATCCTGCACATGACTTAGAGCTTGCCGCTATTGTTCATGCTCTCAAAATTTGGCAGCATTTTCTTACCGGTAATCGATGTGAAATCTACACTGACCACAAAAGCCTTAAATATATCTTCATGCAATCAGATCTGAACCTTAGACAAAGAGGTGGTTAGAACTCATCAAAGATTATGACATGGGTCTGCACTATCACCCGGGGCAGGCCAATGTTGTTGCCGATGCTTTAAGCTGAAGACCGCAATGTAATTGCTTATCGGTAACACCCCAATTGGAGACCCTATGTTCTGAATTTCAGAAGCTTGGTTTAGAGATGGTAGAACATGGTTTCCTTGCTACTCTTGAGGTCAAACCTACTCTCTTCGACCAAATTAAAGAGGCCTAGAAGAATGACAAGGGTATGGCAGAAATTCGTGCGAAAATTTTGCAAGGCATAGTCAAATATTTTTCTGAGGACGCAGATGGTGTCCTATGGTTTTGAAAACGATTGGTTGTGCCTAAGAACCATGAGTTGAGAATGCTAATCCTTAGTGAAGCTCACAACTCTCCTTTCTCAGTCCATCCTGGAAGTACAAAAATGTACCAAGATCATAAAGAAAGGGTTTGGTGGACCCGAATGAAGCGTGAGATTGCACGGTATGTCTCTGAATGTGATACTTGTAGAAGAGTGAAAGCTGAGCACCTACGACCAGTGGGTACACTTCAACCTTTGTCTATCCCCGTGTGGAAATGGGATGAGATCAGTATGGATTTTATCACCGGTCTACCCACATTGTCGAAAGGAAATAATTCTATTTGGGTGATTGTCGATCGTCTCATAAAATCAGCCCACTTCCTTCCAATCAAATCCACTTATAAAGTGATCAAATTAGCTGAGCTTTACCTTTCTCGAATTGTTTGCCTTCATGGTGTTCTAACGAGAATCATTTCAGATCGAGGCCGCCAATTGAGCTCTCATTTTTGGGAGAGTCTTAACAAAGCTATGGGAACTAAACTCTCTTTTAGCACCGCATACCATCCACAAACCAGAGGCCAAACTAAAAGGGTGAATCAAATTCTTGAGGATATGTTAAGAGCCTGTGTCCTTGATAACGGGAAAGATTGGGAGAAAAGTTTACCTTATGCTGAATTCTCTTATAACAATAGTTATCAATCTAGCCTCCTAATGTCACCTTTTGAAGCCTTGTATGGAAGGAGATGTAGAACACCTTTAAACTGGTCCTAGTCTGGGGAGAGATCATTCTTTGGTCCAGATTTTGTCATGGAGGCCGAAGAGCAAGTACGAGTCATTCACGAGTGATTGCGAACAGCTCAATCCTAGCAAAAGAGCTATGTCGACCATCGCCGGCGTGAGCTGAGTTTCAATGTTGGTGATCATGTCTATCTTAAGGTCACACCATTCAAGTTCACACATTGATTTGAAATTAAAGGGAAATTAGCACCTCGCTACATCGGACCTTTCCGTATTCTTGCAAAGTGAGGAACTGTTGCTTACAAGTTGGACCTGCCACCATCACTCTCAGCTTTCCACAATGTTTTCCATGTCTCACAACTAAAACAATGCCTCCGAGTCCCCACAGAAGAAACTAAGATGGAGAGTCTTGATTTGTGACCCGATATTTCTTATCGTGAGCATCCAATTCGTATCCTTGATCAAATGGAGCGCACGACTAGGAGACGCACCATTAAATTCCTTAAAGTCTAGTGGAGTAATCACACAATGGATGAGGCCACATGGGAACATGAAGATCACCTCCGAGATGCCTATCCCTATCTTTTCACCAATCCTTCGCAATCTCGAGGACGAGATTCTTTTTAGGGGGGAGAGCTGTCACAACCCTAAATTTAATTCCAGGTAATTAGTGTTATGCCTACTGTTATAAGAGTGCACAATTTAAATTTTTGCATTGCCACTTCATACAAGTTAAAGCTTGCACTAATTGAACCCTAAATCGGCAAAAACAAACACTACTAAAAAGTGCATAAAATTGAACATAAGTATATATGGGAGATAATTTATTCAAATACTAGTTTATTTATCATGAATTAATATAATTTTCCAGAATTTAATTCATTAGTTTAGACCCCTTAAAAATTCAAACAAATTTCAGCCAGGGTCCTTTCTTTGAATTTTTGTGAGCAAACCATTTTCAATTTTTGTGTGATGCTTTCAAAAATGGAACCTAGGTAGTCTGGGCTAGCTACAAAAAAATCACCATATTTTTAACACCCCTTTTGCTTGGTCAAATTGATTTTTAAATTGAAGGGGGGAAAATAAATCTGAAAAACCCTGGAAAATAGCAAAACACTTCTGTACGTGGGTTTTTACCCATCTCCCTCACGTTTCCACCGATCATCATGCCCTGGACCCGCCTGGAAGTGGCCCTAGCTTGCCCAGCCCCCTGTCCAGCCAGCCAAGGGGAGGGACACGCCCTGGATCAACATAGAAGACTAGCGACACCTGTTTGTCATTGTGGCCTATGAAGAAGGCCTCCTCTTGCCCTCCAAGTCTCCCAGCTAACTCTTTCATCCTCACACTTCACCACAGAGCTGAGAAACCCAGGAGGAAGAGCTCCTCTGGCTCTGTTTCTTCTCCATCTCTCCGCTGGCTACCAGGAAGAAGGTCGCGGCCACCATCGACGAGCCGACGTCGCCACCATCTCTTTTCCGATCTCTCCTCACCTCTGGAGGCCTTAACTCATGTCGCTGACCCCATCCCTTTTTGTCGCATGCAGCACCAGGAACGCGGCCTCGCTGCGGAGCCCCGGAAGCGCGGCCGCGACTTCGCCGTCGTGCAGCCGCGCCATCACATCGGCGTTCCCGCTGCTCGAGCTCGTCTCCGGCCGAGCTGCTTCGCCACCAATACCGCCTCAGCACCAGGAGTAGAGCGCCCCAAAAATCTCTGGAAACTGAGCCCCGAGCGAGGAGATCGACCACCATCTTCTCCAACTCCAGCCGACTGTTGCTGCCGCCGTTCCCGTTAATCCGGTGAGCCGTTTGTCAATTCCTTGCACTAGTATCAGCCATAGGTGGTACCTAACCTCCTGCGTGTGGTGTTTTGGCCACGCTGGCAGTAGACCGAGCCCTCCATGGTGAGCCCGTAGCGATACTGCGCCACAAAAGGCATCCGTCATCATCACACTTCACCAGACCTCCTCTGCCTCGGCCAACGAGACGGTGAGTTCCCTTGTGTCCCCTAGGTGGCCATGACCGCCTTGTTCAGCTATTTCTGCAACCAAAGCCACACATGCACGTGCAACCCGAACAAAGCCGCCGCTCGAGCTCACCGCTGGTGAGCTATAGTCCACCATTAGCCACCGCACGACCACCGACATGTTCGCCTCGACTTCCTCTCCGTTTTCTCTTTTGGCCTTGAGCCGAGCCGTGCCGCCGTTCGCTGTCGGCGCCGGCGAACAGAACCGGTGGCCTAGCCAGCCTGCACCTCCCCTGTTTTGAAACGCTGACATGTGGGCCCAAGCTGTGGGAAAAATATGAAACGACGAAAGAATAAGAAAATACTTAAGCGATTTATTTTTACCACAGAAATTGGTCAAACTTTGAAAATCCATAACTATTTCATTTTAACTCCTTTTTGCATGAAACAAATTTTGTTAGATTCATCAAAGCCTGCACTTTATTTTTGTAATATAAAAAGTAGCACACACAGTGGGGAAAATGACCCCTAAAATTCATATACTAATTTATATGTTATTTATTGCTTGAGTTATATATAAGCTTGACAAACTTATTCTAATTTCAAGTATTCTCAAACCCTGGATTAGTGAGCTTCCCTTGGCATGTTTGTCACTTCTATAAAATACCTTATAACATTTTTGTATATATTTTACACACTAAAATGTATTTCAATAATCATTAATGTACAGAGACTTCAAAATCTTTAATAAGTTGGTTGTAAATCCAAATTAAGTAAACTCAATTTTGTAGAACCAGTAGGTTATGCTCTATTACATAAAAATACATGCCTTCTTAATATCTTGATGGAGAAATTTCAGAAAAATATAACAACTTAAGGTTACAATACAAATAATTACAGAACTGCCATTTTCAGCTTTCCTATCTTGTTGTTTTTGTAACTGCTAAACCGTAAAAGATTTTGAATTGATTATTTCACTAGAATTCACTTTAAAATGTTAAATACCTACTATATTTATCTCATATTTAATTGATCATTTTGCATAGACATGTTTAGTTGATTCTTATTTGTATATTCGCTTTTTATCGGTAGAATCAGACAATTCAGAGTATGTCAAGCAAGAACCTGAGGTTGAGTCTGACTTCATGTAGCATCGAGGTAAGCATCTAAACATATAGAACCTATGTTTTTCACTAAATGGCTTTGCTTGCAAATCTATATATATATATATATATATATATTTTTATGCATGTATTGATTTACGCACAATATCGGTATTGAGTAGATGTTATATATGTCCTGCTTGCTGCATTGACTCTTTTGATATGTTGCTGTCCTTTTATCCTTGTCACCCCTGGATAGAAATGATTGGGTTGATTTTATATTTAATCGATGCTTAGCCATGCTTAGGTCTACTAGACAAAAATCGATGGATGGAGCTATCGATTATACGATACTTAGTGATTTCGATGGTTGGGCATAAAATCTGAGAACTTACACTAAAATGTTTAAATCTGAGAATATGCTTGACTTGGACGGGTGATAGGGCAATGACGGGATGGTGGTTTCCCCGACGCATGTAGCCCCATCTGGGTCACCAAGGACCGAACATGTTGACATCTATTCAAGCACTTTTCGTACTTCCACTCGCCGGGAATAAGAAGGCTTGTCTTAGTACCTTGTAACGTTGTGATCATCTACGCCTGTTAGAAAGTCGTGAGGGTGGTTTTCCCTTTGAAGTACCTTGGTAGTGCCTGGTTTTGGCAGGGGGTATCTCCCGTGATGGTGATCCCGTCTTAGTCACAACACACGCACGTGACTAAATCGTCATGGGCCCTAACGTGGTTTAGGTGGTTGCGGCAGAGCTCAAGGAACGACTTGTTATGAGCTTGTATCACTTGTGAGACACACCTGTGTCCGTGTAAAAGCATTTGATCCTTAGTCATTTCATGTGGGTAAAGATGTACACCTCTAATCAGAGTAAAATTATTCGAATAGCCGTGTCCACAGTTACAGGACGACCGCTTGATGTGTTAGTCAGTCTATGTTAGCATCCAACTTGGGTAAAATTTGATTTAGTTTAGTCATGGTGACTATTTTGGCTATGTGCAGCCTATATGTTTGTAACTAGTCATGGATGTCGCGATAGACTTTGACTAGTGATTATTTTGGGCAAGAGTGGCCCATGGATGATGATAGGGCATGGTTTGTGCTCATTTTTATTCCATTTTCAGAACTATATGCTTGCTGTCCCATGTTTTAAATAGTGACATTTTGCAAGTACTTATGCTTTTGAACTTACTGTTTGCTTACTAAAATTAGCTTTATGCAAAACATAAACCCATATGCCACTTCCTAAGGTAAACTTGCATATCCCTTGATATATTATATGAATGTGTAAGACTTGCGAGTACATTGTTGCACTCAACCCGATGCCTGCATTTTCAGGTGAGGACATCGATGTTGATGGGTGCACTTACTATCCCACCAAGGGTGGTGGGGATGGTGAGTAGTGCTTTAGCTTTGCTCTTGCCCTGGTGTTCGCACCAAAAATCACCAGGTGTGCCAAGAAGTGTGTTGATGCTTGGTCCAATGCGATTGATCACCCAAAGGCATGGGAGATCTACTTAGCTCCATTGCAGGTCCTGAATTATTGGCATGGCTACCTCGTCGGTTATGTCCTTAGTTCCAGGTCTGGTGCTTCGGATTTATATTGTGCCTATTGTTAGCTGTGTCAAGTCTGCGATGAGGTTAGGTGGTTATTTTGATTATATGGACCCCACCTAACTAGATAGTTTGCGTTGACATGTGCTAACTATAACATGGTATAAATCATGGGGTGCCCACATCGGTGGATCCGCCGAAGCCAAGGCACTAGAGGGGCGGATCTACGACAACATGTTGCAGGGGCGGTCGTCCACCAGAGGCGAGGCGCCGACAGTCGGGTGGCGGATTGGGCATTGTCGGTGTCGATGTTTTGTATCGGTAATAATAATATGGGGGCTACTCATGAGACCAAAACTTGATGGATTGCAAAGGAACACGAAACAATTTATACTGGTTCAGGCCCTCGAGGTGAGGTAATACACTACTTCCAATTGTGGTGTATTGCGTTTGAGGTATCTCTGGTGAGATTGCGCTCTACCCTCAAGGGGTTTTTCGATGTGCCCTCAAGGGGCGCCCTACCACCCCTGATATACCGAGGGACAGGGGTACAGGGTTGGAATCCCTGTTGGACTCGACCAAGGGATATCCTTCTAGGAATACAACGTGACCGACTAGGACTGTGTCCTTTCCTTGTCGTAGAAGATAATGTATGCCGAGTCCTATTGTAACTCTAATTACAAGGTTAGGCCCATCCTCTATCCGAGTTGCCTAATACTTCTCATGAGGTACCCAGGGCCCATGGCCTCCACAGTAGCCCTCGAGACCTTCATAGTTGAGTCACAGCTGATACCGAGTGCTCATCCTCCTTGGGGAATGCTTCCCGAGTGCCTTGCTCCCGAGTACTCATTGTCCGAATGCTTCCCGAGTGCTTCTTCTCCAAGTTCTGCTTCATGTCAGCTGGCAACGAGACTATGAAGGGCTTCATGGTAAAATATGAATAGTGTGCACCGAATAGATGCACCTATTTGGTGTAGCCCCTGACTTTGTGCTTAATTTTGAAACAATTAAACATAAAGTCAAAGATCTTTAACCTTTTAGCCTTTCTCGAGTAATATATCACTCAGAAATAAGACTCTTCAGCATCATGTTAGCTGGAAATATTTTTTAGTCTTTCTCGAGTAGTATATCACTCGGAAGATAGACTTTTCTGTGTCATATCAGCCGGAAAAATTTATAGTCTTTTCCGAATAGTATATCACTCGAAAATTAGACTCTTCAGCATCATGTCAACTGGAAAAATTTTTGCTCAGGGCAATTGTTGGCTAAACATGTAAGCCGAGTACCACTTCATGGATTTTAACCCAATATGTGGTTAGGTGTACTTGAGAGATACCTACATCCCCAATTTTAATGGAGATCAGCTTGTGATCCTTATAAGGATATATCCTCAATACCTGGTAAATAATGCAGATACCCAAATGTATACACCTGGCTATAGGCTTAGCATGAAGCGTATCTGATTATTTAATCGGTTCTTGTAAAATAGCACCTGCATCCCGATTTTAACACGACCAGCGGGCGACCCAATAGGGCATGCTATTTAAGAACTCATATCTTTAGCCTACTACCGAATAAGCCGGCCCAAACCGACCTACCCAGCGCAGCCCTATAAAATCCGAAGATTTTGATCATTGTTCAACCTGCCCATTGCCCTAGAAGTGTGTCACCGAAGCATAGCAGATTTTAATACTGAAGTCGTCACATAAATCTTTTGAATATGCCACCCATAAACTGAGTATGTTCCCCATAATGATGTGATTAAGGGCTCCAGATCTGTAGATCATACTCAGTATGCGTTGTGCATATGATAGTCTGCAACTCCTGTGCCGGTAAATGAGTTTGCCGAATGAAAAATCAACATCCCTTGTATGACAGAATGAGTGTTTCCGCGTCGGTAACCGCAATCGGCCAGAGGAATCCTTGTATGCAAGCCTTTCCGACTTATGTTCTGGATATAGCATGGTTGCCACAGATGCCTGAGTGGATAGATTGCAGGATCTGCTTGCCCTCCTCAGGTGTAACACAGTGCATGAGAACTTCGGATGTGCTTTGACGATATAGGTCTTCTCTGACTATGATAAAGGTTTTGCTCCATCGCTTGATTTACTCAGCTTCGTTGTAATCTTTAGGAAGTAGGAATCAAATGATTGGGGTTTTCTGGTCTTGAAAAATAATGAGCACCTCCGTAGGTCCGGGTTTGGTACTACTCCTGACTGAAATCTTCGGTAGTGACTTGTTTCCCTATTTTGGCCAAATTGGTACCCGAACGCTGTGCTAGCGCAGGATTCGGCTAGTGACCCTCTTGGGGCATACCCAACCTGGCAAAATTATAGCCAAATAAGGTACCCGACCCTCGCATTAGCATAGGACTCATCTAGCGATCCTCATGGGGTGTACCCTACCCAACAGAGTTGTGGCCAAATAAGGTACCCGAACCTAGCATTAACATAAGATTCGGCTGGCGACCCTCATGGGGCATATCTTACCTAGCAGAGTTGTGGCCAAATAAGGTACCCAAACCTAGCATTAGCATAGGATTCGGCTGGCGACCCTCTTGGGGCATGCCCAACCCAGCAGAGTGGTACTTGAGCCCGACTGGTGCCGAAGGTCAGTTATTAGCCCCCATGGGGTGTACCAAGGTCGAGGTGACATCTGTGTCCCGACTGGCGCAAGTACTCAGTTAGTAGCCCTCATGGAGCATTCCAAGTGATTCTTGAAGCATCGCACTCCAAGTGTATCATGGCAGACTGGTCCAACCCCCAAGCGTAGGAGATAGGCTCGTAGCCTTGAGTTCCTGTTACGCATATCTGGAACCAGCTCTGCATTATAAACATATCAGATAAATAGCATCTAATGTAGAAAATAATCACCCGAAGAAAATTTAGCTGGTTTACAATAGATGTAAATATGTGTTTCTCCTCTTATTGATATTAATTTCCCCGAGTAGTTGACCCCTTACATTTAAACACTCTGCTCGACTAGTCATAGCCCCCTAGCGTCGGGAGTCGGCTCATGGCTCTTTCCTAGACACATGTTTTGGGTGACTTGAGTTCGTCTTTCATGGAGCAAAGCTTCACGGATCGGAATTTATGCTACTCGAGTACTTTTGCAATCATTAAGAGCAAAAACAGAAAATGTACAGAATGTATACCTATTAGGTGTAAGCGGCTGCAGCATTGGCGAGGCCGTGTAAGGAATTGATGATCTCATCCCCCTAGATCCGATCCCGACAAGCACTAAGCCATATCCAAGTCAAACCATAGGGAAGTGAGTTGCCTCCTGGCCCATTTAGATGAGAATATCATATAAAGGAAAAAATATTTATCAGAAAGCGACTTAGCTGTTTAGTATTGCACGAGTTGGGAGAGGGGATGCCATCCTTGCATTTAAGCTTTTGAGCCCCCGAGCATGTCACTTATCGTTTTGATAATCTTCGCTTCTAGGAGGTTGAAGATGGTCGCGACCGACTGCCATAATGAAGTCGTCCGACTTGTGTTTGCGGTTCCCAACCTTAGTCGGGGCCATGTCACGGTGTCCTTTCTCTCCTTCTGTCGGGGTGACTTTTGTCATCAAGGGCCTCAGCAACAGCGTCGGCCGAGTCGGCGTATTTGTTCGCCATGTCAAATAGAGCTTTGATAGAACTTGGAGGATTCCGAGTGAACTTAGCGATGAACGGGGTGTCCTTGACTCCTTTTCGAAAGGCGGCGATGATGACCTCGTCCTTGATCTTCGGGATTGAATTTCTCTTCTCAGAAAACCTTTTTGGTGAAATCACGAGGAGACTTGTTCTTCCTTTGATGGCACTGATACAGATTGTACTTGGAAGATGGCCTCTCGTACATTCCTTGAAAATTGGCAATGAAGTGTTCCCGGAGTTCTCCCCAGGAGTTGATTGACCTCTTAGGAAGTCCAGTTAGCCATGTCCTCATCGAGTCAGCTAGGGCAACTGGGAGGTAGTTAGCCATGGCCTTATCATCTCCTCTAGCTGCTCGAATCGACAGAATGCAAACTGTGAGCCAGGACTCAGGGTTGGTCTTCCCATTGTATATCTCAATTCCAGTCGGCTTGAAGCTTGACAGCCAGTCAACTTGTTGCAGCTCATGGGTGAAGGCCAGTATTTCTTCATCTGTATGACGACTCCAACTCCAACTACGGCGGTTAAACCGCTCATGGTGGAGACCGAAGCGCTCATTCTCATCTTCTAGTCGGCGACGCTCATCTTCCTCGTGTTCGTGGCGTCATGCGTTGATGTCTTGCTGAAGATCACATCGTAGTTGGCCACAAACATCGTGGTTGTCCCTACGGTCATCTTGATGTCGATGCCACTGGTCATTATTGTGGTTGTCGACTGACGTGTGGCGTGACTCCGTATGCGGCTGACTAGAGCCAGCCGCTCGGAGTTGCGTTGAGGCGGATCAGATCGCCGTTGGAGAAGCCGACCTATTGGTCAGTATGAGAGTGTCTCCCGATTGTTGACGCTGCTGACATGCAGCGGTAGTGATCATGGCTTTTATCCTTGTTATCGTCGGGGTAGCCTAGTGATCAGGCCCAAACTGGAGCGTTTCCAATAAAGTTGCGGTGGCCACAACGTTCTGTTGAGGAGTTACAAAAACGCCGTGGTCGCCGACTCGGGTTTGGAGGATCTCCTATTGAGCAGTCCGCCCGGCTTTCCGCAGATTGTCGTTACGAGTGTCACGCTTGACCTAGAGGCGTCTTGTGTCTTCCTCCTATTGTTCACGCAGTCGGCGGGCTTCCTCTTCTTGCTGATCGTGCAGTCGGCGTGCCTCCTGAGTAGGAGTTGAACCCTCAGACGCCATGAAGACTTTGCGAGGTGGAGAAAAAATTACCAAACTGCTGTCCAACTAAGAGTCTGAGTCAGAATAGTTGAGGGGGGTAATGACGACTTCGACCTCCCTAGATCCAATCTCGAGCCGCTCAGGGCCGTATCCGAGTTCAATTCTAGGGGATCGGGTTTGCCACATCAGATGTT
This sequence comes from Oryza meyeriana var. granulata, assembly GCA_003991445.1. NCBI lineage: Eukaryota > Viridiplantae > Streptophyta > Magnoliopsida > Poales > Poaceae > Oryza > Oryza meyeriana. The sequence continues at coordinate 253,490 of RYFJ01001537.1, forward strand.
GATTGAGGATATGCGCGGCGTTGCCGAGTCCGTATGGGAGATTGATGACCTTTTCCCTTCTTAGCCCGTTCTCGGCCAGCTCAAGGCCGAATCCGAGTCGAACACCGAAGGAAAAAGTCGTCCCCAGACTCGTGGATGTTGAAGCTTGCCGCAGCATGTCGGTGAGGACTGCCGCAGCGTTGCGTGGGCTAACCGGCGCGGAGTCAGCTTCAATCCTGGCCGATCGGATCGAATCCGAGTCGGACAGGGAGAGGTTGTCGAATTTGCCGGCGATGAAGTCGAGGCTCCCGAAGCTGATGCTGTCGACTCCGGTGATTGGATCCATCAGGCTTGTTGATATTGATCTCGCCGATTGCCCTACTTGGCACACCAACTGTCGATATTTTGTATCGACAAGAATAATATGGGGCTACTCATGAGACCTAAACTTAATGAATTGCAAAGGAACACGAAACAATTTATATTGGTTTAGGCTCTCGAGGTGAGGTAATACCCTACTTCTAGTTGTGGTGTATTGCCTTTGAGGTCTCTCTAGCGAGATTGCGCTCTACCCTCAGGGGGTTCCTCGATGTGACCTCAGGAGGTGCCCTGCCTCTCCTTATATACCGGGGGACAGGGTTACAGGGTAGGAATCCCAGTCGGACTCTGACCAAGGGATTTTCTTCTAGGAATAATGTATGCCGAGTTCTATTGTATCTCTAATTACAAGGTTAGCCTCATCCACTATCCGAGTGGTCCAATACTTCAGATGAGATACCCGGGGCCCATGCCCTCCACAGTCGGCGATCAGGAGCCACGGATCCGGCCACCCAGACTCTCAAGGACGACGGATCGGGCGCCCTCGGATCTGGTGGGCCGGCCACTCAGAGCGAGGCAGTTCTGGGATCGGCGCCGGCGGATCCACATGAGGTGGAGTGGTGACATCTCTCTCCTTCCGTTGTCCGATCCAGCACCCCCCAACCCCCCTTCCACCAAGTTCGGCTTCAAGGGTTGAGTGGGCGCCTCCAACGGCGCCGGTGCACACCTCGACCGCCAAAGCGCGAGAAGGTGAATCGTTCCTTTCTTGCTCCATGCTGGTGCGGACCTCCGCCGGCGGTGCACACCTCACCCACGCCGGTGAATGGTGAACACCTCGCCCGACAGCTAGAGGGCGCGGGGGCCATAGATCCATCAGCGCCCGCCTCTCTCTCTCTCCATCCTTGCCACACCGGTGAACCCCTCCATCGCCACGGTGAACAACTGCACCTCATAAATGTAATGCAGTTTCTGAGGAATGAACTACAACTGTGAATGGACATGTGTATATGGAGATGTGCACATATATGTTTTTAAAATAGAAATGTGCATATACATTTTCTTTGTGAGTGGAAATCTGCATATCCATTTTTTTCAATGTGCACATTCACTTTTCCAATGTGCAGATTCATTTCTTCAATGTGCATATTTAGTTTAGAAAATGAGAAATGTGCTACTGTATTTATTAATGGAAATGTGCAGATTATTTCCTTGTGAATTGGAAAAGTGCAGATAATGCATTTTCAGAATGCGAGAAATGTGCATTTGTATTTGTTAATGGAAATGTGCAGATGGATGTACACATAACTTTTTTGAAGTGAAATGTGAAGATATATTTTTGAATGGGAATGTGCAGATGGGATGTGCACTTGTGCAGTGTACTTCTTTTTCATGGAAATGGAAAAATGAACATGTCTTGTTTTTATGGAAATGTGCTTATTCTCGTTAAAATTGCAATGCGAATTTTCTGTGCAGATGTAGTTTAGAAAATGAGAAATGTGCTACTGCATTTAGAAATGGAAATGCGCAGATTATATCCTTGTGCTAGTGCATCTGCACTTTCAGATAATGAGAAATGTGCACTTGCATTTACTAATGGAAATATGCAGATGGGTGCACATATTTTTCTTAATTGAGATGTGAAGATATATTTTTTAAAAATTTGCAGCTTATTTTTAAATGGGAATGAGAACAAATGCCAAACATATTTTTCATACATTGTGTGGATATTTTTTTGAGTAAAATACAAATATATTAAATGTTCAGTGCAAACATAGACAGAAAATGTTCAGTGCAACACTCTCCTATGCAAAATTTACATTTACGGAAATGTGATAATATAGTTTCTAAATGGAAATGTATAAATGCGATTTTATATGAATATATTTTTTTATCAAAATGTGCAATGCACTGCACATAGTGACACGTGCAGCGAGATCAAAATTCAAATTAGAATCTTTGTGGGCCCAAGGTCATGTCAGTGCAGGTGTCAGGTACTTTGTGCTCATTCAAACAAATCAGAATACACTAGCTGGCTATACGAAGACTTTGTTTAGTGTGCAGCACAAATCTCAAAGCATATTTCACAGTAGAAGAGGTGTGCAACCGGTTGCCGAAAATCGGTTTTCAAATTTTATCAAGAACTCTAATAATTCATATTGACAAAATAAATAAAATATGCTATATAACTTACAAATGAAAGGAGAAACTATTTGACGTTTCACAAGATTCGCCAAATTTTATCAAGTATTCAGGAGGATAATAATTCTGTTAACACCAAAATTAGGTACGGTTCGTTATTAGGTTCGATTAAGGAAAGAGTCTATATCAGCCGATGGAAGCTAATCCAGAAGAGCCCGAATCTGGAAAGGAATTGTGAAGACCACAGCATGGCGGTTTAGTATTTTATCTATAAATTAGATAGCTTCAATAATTTTTAGGAAACCTGATCTCTTGTCCGATCAGGGCTTGTTAATTTTCTTTTTATAGTACGGAAACTCCTGTTTCGTATCTGACCAGGACTGTATCAACTCGGGGTATAAATACGTATGCCCAGGGACCATGTAAAATATCTCACAGATCAATACAACTTCGGCGCATCGCCACCCTTTTCACCAGGTTCTTGCTTCTCAAGCCGGACTGCATCGGTTAAGTCCGACCTCCTGCGAGAGGGTAAGACTCGTCACCTCTTACCACGATATATCTATTCTGCCTACGGCTGCATCAATTAAGTTTGATCTCTTAGTCCCAGTAGATATATCACATCACGATTGCATTGGATCTATCGGCTTATCGAGTTTCTTTTATCTTCATCAGTTTGTGCTGCATCGGTTAGGTCCAACCTACTAGACTGGTGATAATAAATTTATCCTTGTTGAGTCGATAGGTTATTATGCTATGTTTTATCGGAGTGCTTACCCGATAAGTTATCTTTACATTATATCCAGTCGATCTACAATGATAGCATGATTAATGTAGTTTCTATCGGTTTAGTTCTGTTAACTTCAACCTTATACTGTCTCGGTTCGGTCCGATCTATCAATGTTGGTTTTAACAGTACGACCATCGATAGTTACTAGGTTTCGTCTCATTGGAAGCTGGATGAAGCCGATTGTTGTTAACGCCAAAATTTGGTTCGGTTCAATACCATGCTCGGTTAAGGAAAGAAGCGATATCAGCCGTTGGAAGCTAACCCAGAAGAAGCCGGATTCGGGAAGGAATCGTGAAGACCACAGCATGGCAGTTATCTATTAATTAGGTAGTTTTAATACTCTTTAGATAAACCTGATCTCGTGTCCGATCAGGACTTGTAATTTTCCTTTTCTAGATAGGAAAGTCCTGTTCCGTAGCCTATCAGGACTATATCAACTCGGGGTATATATACGTATGCCCGGGTACCTTGTACATCATCTCTCGATCAATCAAATTCGGCGCATCGCCACCCTTTACCAACAGGTTCTTGCTTCTCGAGCCGGGCTGCATCGGTTAGGTCCGAACTCCAGCGAGAGGGTAAGTCTCGTTACCCCGACTACCTATCGGCTAGGACTTCCTCGGTTAGGTCCGATATTCTAGTCGGTTTATGGTAGTCGGCTTACCACGATATATCTGCTTTGTCTACGGCTGCATCGGTTCGGTTCGATCTCTTAGGCTGATCAAGTATATCACATCACGTGTGCATAGTTTCCATCGGTTTACTGGGGACAGTTTATCGTCAGTTTGTGCTGCATCGGTTGTGTCCGACCTACTAAACTGAGCGATAAGTTGTTCCTGCTAGGCCGATGATCTCTGTGCAAGCGTCTTATCGGAATGTATAGCCGGTAAGTTATCAGATACATCACAATTGCATTAGATTTATCGGCTCATCGAGGTTCTTTTATCATTATTAATCTGTGCTGCATCAGTTAAGTTTGAACTATTAGATTGATGGTGATAGATTTATCCTTGCTGAGTCGATAGGTTTCTTGCGATGTTTTATCGGAGTGCTTAGCCGATAGGTTATCTTTTAAAGCCGACTGCATTGTCTATTGGTTATTATTCTGCTATTTTATCATCGGCTTCTAGCTGTTGTACATGTATTCTCTTGGCAGTCGGCTAGCTTATGATTTATGCTATCTTATGGTCTGTTTATATCACCATCGGCTTCTAGCCAATGCATCAATACCTCGTTTTATATTCATCTACATTATTCTGCTATCGGTTTTCCAACCGATATAACACTGTTTTTGGCATGCTACACTATCATCGGCCTTCCAGCCAATGCACACGCTCTATCGGCAGTCGGGCAACCGGCTGGTTTGTTATCTACTTATATTATCATCAAGCACAGGCTGACTTGGTTATCTATATCGTTATCAGTTCCTTAGCCGATATACAAGCGCTGTTGGCAGTCGGGCAGTCGGCTCAAAGGACTTGGGCACGAGCATGAGCGAGAACCCGGGCACGGGTACACACGGAGTACTCGGGCTCGGGAACGGAGTACCCGGGCGCAGACACAGGCAAGGACCCGGACACGGGTAATACATTCAGTGCGGCGCTATCGGCAATCGGCTGGAAGAAGTTTGTATTGGATGTTTGGCCGATTGGATTACTGGTCTAAATTTTCTCTCCTTGTCAATTGTGGGGTCAAATTGACTGGCACGCCTACGAACCTCAAAATATTTAGGACCTGCACTGGAGCTAAGCAGATCTCCCAGGCCTTCGCGTGTCACAAGGCGCCGAACCAGATCACCGGCACGTCCTTGACGCTGCCGGCGATTTTCGGTGCCAACAATTGTATTGTTTATTGCTTATTTCCTTATCTACGCCATCATCGGCTTCTAGCCGATGTACAAGTGCTATCGGCAATCGGCTGGTTTATTATCTGTTTATACGATCATCGGTTTTCCAGCCGATGTACACGTTCTATTGGTAGTCGGGCAGTTGACTGGTTTATTATCTGTTTATATCATCATCGGTTTTCTAGCCGATGCACAAATGCTATCGGCAATCGGCTAGAAGGAGTTCGTATCGGCTTGTTGGCTGATTGGATCACTGATCTAATATTTTCTATCTCCTTGTCAGTTGCTGGGTCAAATTGACTGGTACACCCACGAACCACAACTATTTAGGACCTTGTTGACACCGAAAATCACCAGCATCGTCGAGAACGAGCTGATGATCTGGTTCGATGCACTAGACACGCGAAGGCCAGGGAGATTTGCTTAACTCCAGTGCAGGTCCTAAATTCGAGGTTCGTAGGCGTGCTAGTCAATTTGACCCTGCAATTCATAAGGAAATAGAAAATATTAGACCAGTGCGCCAATCGGCTGGAAGCCGATTGGACTCGTTTAATCGGCCGATTGCCGATATGAACTAAAGCACTTATACATTGACTGGAAGTCGATGATGGAACAAATAGGCAAAATAAATAAATCAATTGACTACCCTCCAGCCGACTGCGATAATAATGCAGATAAACAAAATAACAATTAAACAATGTAGTCGGCTTTATTTAATAAAAGATAACTTACCGGCTAGACACTCCGATAAAACATTGCATAAACACCCATCGGCTTAACAAGGTTAAAATTATTACCACCAGTCTAATAGGTCGGACCTAACCGATGCAGCACAGACTGATGATGATAAAAGAACCTCGATGAGCTGATAGATCTAATGCAATCGTGATGTACTATACGATAACTTATCGGCTATACATTCCGATAAGACGATTGCGTGAAAATCTATCAACCTAGCAGGAACAACTTATCGTTAGCAGTTTAGTAGGTCAGACCTAACCGATGCAGCACAAACTGATGATAAATTACACCCAGTAAGCTGATAAATCTACGCACGCGTGATGTGATATATCTACTCAGACTAAGAGATCAAACTTAATTGATGCAGCCGTAGATAGAATAAATACATCGTGGTAAGCTGACTACCGTAGACCAGCTAGAATATCGGACCTAACCGCGGAAGTCCTAGCCGATACGATAGTCGGGATAACGAGACTTACCCTCTCGCAGGAGGTTGAACTTAACCGATGCAGTCCGGCTTGAGAAGCAAGAACCCGTCGAAAAGGGTGGCGATGCGCCGAAATTGTATTGATCTGTGTGATAATTTACAAGGTCCCCGGGCATACATATTTATACCCCGAGTTGATACAAGTCCTTATTGGACACGACACACGATTTCCTAATTACAGAAGGAAAGTTACTAATAAGACCCGATCGGACACGAGATTAGGTTTCTTAAAAGGAAAAATATTAACATTACCTAATTAATAGATATGATATTAACTGCCTCTCCGTGGCCTTCACAATCCTTTCCCAAACTCGGTTTCTTCTGGATTAATTTCCGTCAATTAACTGTGATTTACTCCTTAACCGAATCTAATAAAGAACCATACCAAATTTTGGCGTTAACACATGCCCCCCAATTTTGAAGTTTTCCATAAGACTTCGAAATTCTCTCATCTGGGCTTTCAGATTCCCTTCAGACCGAGGCGGCCCAAGGTAGTCTACTTTCCTTAATTGTTTGAAACAGTGCCAACGGCCTCGCTTCCCACCCGGTCATCATTCCTCTATAAACCGCTTCGCCTTCCTAGCCTCCTTTCTTTACACTTTCACATCACCAGAGCCCTCTCGCTTCTTCCGAGACCTCGACGAATTCCGGCGAACCCAGGTGAACCGCTGTGATCTTCTTCCTCAACCACCGGCCTTCATTTATTCTCTTCTCCCGCGATGGCTTCAGCAACTGCTGTCCTAGAGGTAACCCTCTTGTCTGATCACTCTCTCTGCTTTGTAACCTAGACAGATTAAATCTGCTACATTCTTCACCCGTTCTTCATTGTGTTCTTGTTTACTGTAGAACCTTAGAAGCCAAATTTTGATTCCGGCCACCAATCATCCAAATTTCTTCTATCACGGTCCCATGGGTAGCGAAGACCCCACATATTTCATCAATGCCAAAACCCAACGCATCCCCTTCAAGAACTCTTCCATGCTAGCTAGCAATTGGACCAATAGTTTCAGATCCTAGCCTAGCAAACTTCCTGAGTGGAAGAACTGGTACCTCAGAGTATCGGCTGTAAAGAAAACTCTCTAGGAAGAAACAGATATTGGCCATTGCATCAACCTTTCCCTATCCGAGATGGAAAAGAATGAACCTTTGTTCGCATCGGGTTCTTACTTTTGGTCAGACACCCTCAACGCCTTCCTATTTGGACACGGGCCGATGACCCCAACTCTGATGGATGTAATTATGCTCACCTGCCTCAATACGACAAGTTATATCAACCCTTTCAACCTCCGATTCAAACCCACTCATCGACTACAAACGAAGAATATTGGTGGTTGGACCAAGTACATATCAATTCACAACAAGGTGACTGGGCCAGTTGACGATCGGGAACATGTTGCTTTCTTGAACTTGTGGTCAGAACGATTCATTTTTGGTGGTGCAACCCTCGGCCAACAACCAATATGCAATGCTTGGCATAATGCTTGGCTGATCGGAGACAAATCCCCCTGGGGCAATATCTTCTCGGCGCCACCTATCAACTGCTGCATCAAGTGGCAGTCAAGCTATCGGCCGGCTAGCTAGTCGACCATATTGGGGGTCCTTGGTGGTTTGTGCAATTATGGCTCAACGTCTATACATCCAAGGCGATCCCCGGGACTTCCTTCCTCAATTCAACATTTCCAGCCGATTGCCCAGAGGAACAGGAACCCAGCCGCCGCCGATGTATCTCTGTGGGCGAAGCTGCATCGGCCCTCCCTGGCTGCAAAATGACTCCTGTCGGACTCAGCCAATGGTTCAAAGGTTTTTATTATGGTTTCACCAGGGAGGCCCCACTTTGGTTTGCATATGATGATGCAGTATCATTCGAGATGCCTTTCAAATTCGATCCTCTTGATGCTTTGGCCGATGAAGAATCCAATACCATATTTCTATCGGCCATTACCCCCTGCCTTCTGCCGACTGGCCTCTCTCAAGGCCGATCACAACAATCGTCATATGAGTTTTATCATCCATCGGTCGGTTCTCGCCAGCTCGGCCTCAGCCAACTCCCAATCGGCCTATTCTTTATTGATAAACTTCAGGCCCGGGGTAATGTAAATAGTGCTTTAGAGTACGATCGGCTGCGGATGTTAACAGAATCTCTGCCTCTGGGCGCCACCACCAGCGTGGAGACATGCACTGCCAATACAAGGCTTTTTGCCCGATGGTGGTCAAAATGGAGGAAACACTTGTTCAACTTATTGGCCGTCCAATACTGTTCTCGCCTCAACCCCGACTATGTCGAATTTGATGAAGAGGTAACATCCCATAAGTCTTAATCATTGTCTCCGATCATATCTCTTATAATCGTATCTTGCAGGCTGACGACAAGGAACCGCCAACAACAAGCATCAGCGGCCGGCCGATCATATACCAACCTCCATGGGCCAATCCACACTTGGGACATGGTGCTCCCCCTCCATCGTCTCTTCTCCGAGCGTCACGGCCAATAGGACCAAAACGCAAGAAGTTGGCGCCTCGCCCTTCCCAAAAGAGGCAAAAAACTAGTGCCAATGTCGTGGTTACAGTGCCGCCTGCTACTGAAGCAACATCGGCTCCTTCATCCCCGCGGGTATGCGCTGATTCTTAACATTATTTGTCTGTTTCTTTCATCTTTTCATTGTCAATCTTATTTTCAGTCTGAGTCATCGGCTCCTGAAACTCAACCCTCACCCGACGTCCTTATCAAGCCGATGACCTCCCCAATTGTTCCAACTCTAGTGCCCAGCCCCGAAGCCGATATTGAGGCCGTTCCTCCTACTTCAGCGCCAGACGTCGGCCGTCCTGAAGAGCAACCTACTTATCCATCTGATGCCGATGTCACTCCTCAAGCCGCCACTGTCCCCCCTCAGGTACTCATTTGTGTTAACTTATTCATTCATAATCCGTTTACTCACAAATGCCGATTTGCAGTCCTTAGCCGACCTATTCTCCTTCGACATCGGCAAGTACCTGGAGACTGATGAAGAGGCAATCACCAGCGCGATAACCAGACCATCCCTTCCATCCGATGTGTGCGAACATTTGCTGGATATTACCTGTCGACTGGAAACCCCAATAGACGCGCTGGTAGAAGATTAAGGGCCAATCTAGGCAAGATTTTCTGAGATTGAACATCATCTGCCCGACGAACTCATCGATGCCCTGACTCCTACTGCTTATTTAGAATCCCATAGATTTTAGCTGATCAAGACCAGGCAACGCATAGCCGATCGTGCCAAACAGAAGATTCTAGCTCAACGCATCCAAGATGATCGGCTGTCCACTCAATCTGAAAAGAAAAAGCTTGATGATATGGCAGCCGCCCCTCAAGAAACCCAAGCTAAACTAGATCAGCTGAAGGAAAAACAAGCCGATTTGCTGGCAGAGCTTGAAAGAATCTGCAAGGACATTGAAATTACAAAATCTCAGCTCATCGGCTTGCCACAAGCAATACAAGAACAAGAATCCAAAGTTGCAGCAGCAGTATGCCAAGTCGTTCATCGGCGCAAGAGCTTAAAGACCATTCCAAGCTCCGATGAAGACGGCATCCGCGCCATCGACAAGATTGATCAGATTCGCCTGTGTGCAATTGAAACAATCCAGAAATTCTTGTAAAACTTTAACATTGATGACCTTGATGTTGCTCTGGAACATGCCGATAGTCCTTTGCTGTAATATAATCTGACCAGCTGTTACTTATTCATCTTATTCTATCTTCGCTTGATAATATTTTTATTTGTTTTAACTAAAGGCGATACCAATTGATATCGGCTATCTTTAGGCGATGTAACAACATTGGCTTTTGCTTTGAACTATTTTAGAAATCGGCCGCATTCAACCGATTCAGGAATTGATCCCAACGCTCGGATAATACTTCTTGAGATATTTCCCATTAAGTGCTTTAGCAAACTCTGTCCCCTCAAGATCTTCCAATATATAGGCATTGCCAGGTACACAACGATTAATCCAATAGGGCCCTTCCCAATTAGGCAACCACTTCCCGAATTTACTCTCTTTGGACCCGATCGGCAAAATTAACTTCCATACAAGATCTCCCTCAGTAAACGATTTATTCATCACCTTTTTGTTATAATGCCTAGCCACCCTAGCTTTATTTTCCCTGATCGTTTCCAGTGCCCTTAACTGATTCTAAGCCAAATCCTCGAGTTCATCTGTCATCAAATTATAATAATCATCGGCTGTCAATTGATTTTGTAAAGAAATTCTCCTAGAACCGATGTTAGTCTCCCAAGGCAAAACTGCTTCATGTCCATATACCAATTAGTACGGTGGCACCCGAGTAGACCCATGACATGCCATCCGATAGGCCCATAATGAATCGGCTAATGTAGTATGCCATCTTCATGGCTGTTCATCAATCTTCCGCTTAATTAACTTGATTAGACTCTTATTCGAAGCTTCTGCCTGTCCATTAGCTTGAGCATAATAAGGTGATGAATTCAACAACTCAATTCCCATACTGGCAGCAAATTGTTGAAACTCATCGGACACGAAAATAGATCCCTGATCAGTAGTTATCGTCTGAGGAATTCCAAATCGATAAATTATATGCTCTTTTACAAACTCAATCGCATCTTTGGACGTGACTCTCTTCAAAGGAATTGCTTCCACCCATTTTGTAAAATAATGTATTGCTGCCAATATGAATTTATGTCCTTTACTTGATGGAGGATAAACCTGGCCGATCATATCAATTCCCCATCCTCTGAACGGCCACGGTTTGATGATAGGATTCATAGCCGATACTGGTGCTCGCTGTATATTTCCAAATTTCTAACAATCTTGACATCCTTTATAATATTTAAAGCAATCCTCCAACATTGTCAGCCAAAAATATCCTACTCTTCTCAATATCCACTTCATCTTATGAGCCGATTGATGAGTTCCACAAACACCCTCATGCAATTCGCACATAACCACTTTGGCTTCTTCTAAATTTAGGCATCTTAGCAGAACCCCTTCAAAAGTCTGATAATATAATTCTCCATCAAGCAACACATACTTAGTAGCTTTATACCGAAGTTTCCTAGAAACCGATTGCGACGGATTTTGCAAATAGTCAATTATTTCCTGTCTCCAATCATCGGCTTTATCCTAAATATCACCATCGGCTATTTCAACCTCAATCTGTCTATTCAGTTGATAACCCGAAGCAATTTGTGCAAGATCATTAGCTTCTAAATTCTGTTCTCTAGGAATATGATCCAACGATACCATCCTGAAATCCCTCAATAAATCTCTACATTCTTCATAATATGATCATAAAACATCATCTCTGCACTCATATTCCCTAGACAATTGCTTGATCACTAATAGGGAATCTCCAACAATCTCTATGATATCGGCCCTGATTTCCTTCAAAAGTTGAAGTCCTTTCAACACCGCCTCGTATTCCGCTTGATTGTTGGTCCGATAGGGTTTAATTGTAAAAGCAAATTCAAAACTTGCCCCCCGAGGCGATACAATGACCAATCTGATACCAGATCCATGCTTGCAAACCGATCCATCGAAAAATAAAGTCCACAGGATCGGCTCCACATAATTTTCATGAACTCTCCTGTGTTGCACAATCAAATTGGCTACTGCCTATCCCTTGATCGCTTTAGCCGATTCAGATCTCAAGTCGAACTCTGTTAGGGCAAAAATCCACTTACCAACTGGCCCTTTTAAGACTGGAGCCGACAACATGTATTTTACCACATCAGCCTTGCAAACTACCGTGCATTCAGCCGATAAGATATAATGCCTTAACTTCGTACACGAGAAATATAGACAAAGGCATAACTTCTCCACTGCAGGATACCTTGTTTCAGCATCCAAAAGCCTTCTGCTCAAATAGAACACAACTCGCTCCTTCCCTTCAAATTCCTGTATCAAAACAGACCCGATGGATTTTTCATCGGCCGATAAGTATAACTTGAATGGCACTCCTTTCTGCGGCGGAATCAAAACAGGCGGGGAACTTAGATAATTCTTAATTTCATCAAATGCCTTCTGTTGTTCTGCCCCCCACACAAACTCTTGATCGGCTTTCAATTTCAACAACGGAGTAAAAGGCTCAATCCTTCCTGACAAATTTGATATGAATCTCCTTACAAAATTAATCTTGCCGATCAACGACTGTAGCTCTGTCTTGTTGATTGGTGGTTCTGTATTCTTGATGGCCCTAATGCTCTGTTGACTAACTTCAATTCCTCATTCATGAACCATAAAACCCAAAAACTGTCCAGCCGATACACCAAAAGCGCATTTATTGGGATTCATCCTTAGTCCGTATTTCTTTGCCCTTTCCAGCACTTTTCGTAAATCAGCTATATGGCTTTCATCACTCTTGGATTTAACCACCACATCATCGATGTAAATTTCCACTAACAAGGCGATGAGATCATGAAATATATAATTCATCGCTCTCTGATATGTCGCACTGGCACTTTTCAACCCAAACGTCATTACCACCCACTCATATAAGACGATAGCTCCAGGACATCGAAACGCAGTCTTATGTATATCTTCTTCTGCCATAAAAATTTGATTGTATCCTGCATTGCCATCCATGAAGCTGATAATCTTGTGGCCTGATGCTGCATCCACCAACAAATCTGCTATCGGCATCGGGTACTCATCCTTAGGGGTAGCCTTATTCAAATCCCAGAAATCAATACATATTCTCAATTTTCCATTTTTCTTTTCCACCGGGACGATATTAGAAACCCACTCAGCATATCGGCATGGCCTTATAAACTTTGCATCATATAACCTTGTGATTTCTACTTTGATTGGCTCATATAACTCCGCTTTAAATCTTCTCGGAGCCTGTTTAAACGGCCGATATCCTGGTTTAATAGGAAACCGATGTTCAACAATTGATCGGCTTAATCCTAGCATTTCATGATATTTCCAAGCAAAACAATCCCAATACTCTTTCAATAATTTATTAATTCTTCTCGAAATTCAGGACACAATTTTTTACTTATGTACATCAGCCTTGGTCTATCTCCTAGTCCTATATCAATTTCTTCCAAATCATCGGCCGACGTAAACCCTTGTCCTAACTTTCCCTTGAAATCTTCAACGGTGCCCATCAAAGTAATAATTCTAAGCCGACTTGCTGAATCGGCTGTATCCCTTGACTGGTGACCTTAAGATAATCCCCCCTCCCCACACACACTTTTCCAGACAAACAATCGACACCATCGGCCTCCCAAACCGGCAAATCGGTCATTGCAATGTTGGTCGATTGATCTGCTAGGATTATCTCAACTTGATCTCCTTACCACTGTATCAGACTTTGATGCATTGTCGAGGGCACGCAACAGTTTGCGTGAATCTAATCCCTGCAAGGAGTAGACTATATGATCCTTTTTCATCGATAACAAAAAACATGGTAGGTAATGTCTTGTTCTCCACTGTTAATTCCACGTTCAACACGCCTTTCGTCTCCGATGGATTCCCACCGAAATCTTTTAACACCATATTTGTCTTGATCAAATCTTTAGCGGTTTTCCCCAGCTTCCGATACATAGCATACAACATTAGATTAACAGCTGCCCCCCCCCCCCCCATCAACTAGCATCTTCATCATCGGCTTCCCATTCACATATCCCTTGATATATAATGGCTTCAAATGTTGATGCTTAGACTCTTCAGGCTTATCAAATACAGCCTGATCAGGTTGCAGCATTAGTTGAGCAAACACCTCTTCGTTGCCCTCCTCATCGGATGAACAAGCTTTATACTCCCGAGGCAAAAAGAAAACCATATTTGTTGGAGCCGATGAATCAACCTCATCGTCTTTTCTCTTGATACGCCAAACTCGTTTAGTCCTCTTAAGACAATGACCGGCCTCCTCCAGATCTTGCCGTTGCTCCTCTTGTTCTCTGTGCCGTAATCATTGTGCCCTTCTTTTCTGGCTTTTTGTGAACATTCCACTGGACACCACTGAGGATTTTGGATTTGTCTTTTTTCATGTACTTCCTCATCATCTTCCTCAAAGAACTCTTCATGGATCGGCCCTAACCTACTATGGACTAATGCCTGTTTTTCAAGCAGCCAATCCTGCGAAAACCTTTCCTGCTGAACATGTCGAGACCCCAGATTATTGCACTCAGGCCAATCTTCAATTGATGGCAACCTCATTCCCTGATCCCAGCAGACCCGGAAGAACGGGCAATTCCAATGCGGATTATATCTTTCCCTGTCTAGCTCAACCCACCGTTCTTCGCACTTTGAATATTTTTCTACCATGTCCGATGAAGTAATTCTTGATCTCTTACGATCCCAACGCCTTCCTCCATCGGCCTGATCTCTTGACGACCGTGCATAAACCATATTCACAGGGAATGGATGTCCATCAATTTTCATCGGCTTCTTGTCTTCAAATTTGATCCTCCCTTGTTCAACAGCCAATTGAATTTGTTGCCAAAAAACATTGCATTCATTGGTGTGGTGCAATATCGTGTTATGCCACTTGCAATATCTCCTCTTCTTTAGTTCTTCGACTGATGGAATTACATGATTTGGCAGAAGCTGTATCTGTTTCTCTTGTAGCAATAGATCGAAGATTTTATCGGCTTTATTGATGTCAAAGTCATATTGTTCCTCCTTGCCGATATCCTTCACCCACGGGCATGATACTGATTTCTTATTTCTAGCCCACTCTGCCAATCCAACTTCAACATCGGATCCTTCATCACCTGAGTCCGATGAATAAGCTTGCACCTAAGCAACCCTTCTCTGAAACTTCTCCTTTTTTGCTTCTTGAAATCAGCTTTCATGAGCCGATACCTTCTGTACAAGGTGCGCCAGACTCTCAAACCCCTGCGATGAAAACCTCTCTTTAATGGGAGCTAAGAGACCCTGGAAAGCCAACTCGGCTAGATGCCCATCGCTTAGATTTAAACTATAACATCGGTTTCTGACGTCCCAAAACCGCTGGACGTATTCCGGTACCATTTCGTCTAGCTCTTGTTTAACCGATGTGGTTTCTGACGTCCCGAAACCGCTGGACGTATTCCGGTACCGTTTCATCTGGCCCTTGTTTAACCGATGTTAGGTCCGTCAGTCTCATCTCATGGATCCCAGCAAAAAAGTATTTGTGAAATTGTTTCTCCAGATCGGCCCATCCCCAAACTGAATTTGGTGGTAATGAAGAGAACCATGTAAAAGCCGATCCAGACAATGACAAGGGAAAAAAATCTAACCCTCAAAGCCTCCTTAGCCGATGCCTCTCCACACTGTGCCAAGAATCAGCTAATATGCTCTACTGTAGATATGTTGTCTTGTCCTGAGAAGAAATCTAGGACTCTGTATTGGTATGGTAATGGAACTCTATCAAACCACTCAGGATACGGATGCCGATACATAAATGTTTGCTCTTTCGGTTTTATCCCAAACTGTTCTCTTACTATTTCTGCAACCCTTGCCGACAAATCTTCCTCCCTTGGGATTTCCCATTGATATTGCAGGGGTGGAGTTGGTGGCCAATTTTGCTTAGGATATTCTCTCTGATAATTACCTGAATTGGGAATATCTCCTGAATAATTTTGTTGATACCCCTCATAATAGGCAGTTCGATGATACCCCAGAGGTATGTCATCCTATTGCCCCCCAATCGGATCCTGGGATAGCACATTGGCAGGTGCATCCCTTCTGACTCCATAAGTAACCTAAACCGGCTTCGTTTTTCTTGGCAAATATACCGGACCCCGATTAGGCTCCTAAGTAATTGATCCATCCACCGTTTTCCTGATAAGGTTATGCAGCGTGTTCACCAATATTCCTGATTGATTGATAAGCGCGTGATGCACTGCTTCATTTACCATCTCTTGTAAGGGTTTTGGTGGACTTTCAGGTGGTGTACGGCTCGATTCTCCAACTAGAACTAGTTTTGGAAGCTGAGATTTTTGAATCGGCCCTTGTCTAGTCAGACTGAAAGACTCCAAACAGAGTTTTTGAAAATTGGCTATATTTTGCTCTACTTGTTGTTTTTGTTCTTCAGTCAAGCCTTCCATTGTGACTGGGATCATATTGTCTATGCTGACCTCCTTTCCAGCCATGTTGAAGTTCTGTGTCCCACCGGGCGTGCCAAAAACGTGTTGACACCGAAAATCACTAGCAGCGTCAAGAACGAGATGATGATCTGGTTCGATGCACTAGACACGCGAAGGCCTGGGAGATTTGCTTAACTCCAGTGCAGGTCCTAAATTCGAGGTTCATAGGCGTGCCAGTCAATTTGACCCTGCAATTGACAAAGAGATAGAAAATATTAGACCAGTGAGCCAATCGGCTGGAAGCCTATTAGACTCGTTTCATCAGCCGATTGCCGATATGAACTAAAACACTTATACATTGACTGGAAGTCAATGATGGCATAAATAGGCAAAATAAATTGACTACCCTCCAGCCGACTGTGATAACAATGCAGATAAACAAAATAACAATTAAACAATGCAGCCGGCTTTATTTAATAAAAGATAACTTATCGGCTAGACACTCCGATAGAACATTGCATAAACACCCATCGGCTTAACAAGGATAAAATTATTACCACCAGTCTAATAGGTTGAACCTAACCGATGTAGCACAGACTGAAGATGATAAAAGAACCTCGATGAGCCGATAGATCTAATGCAATCGTGATGTACTATACGATAACTTATCGGCTATACATTCCGATAAGACTCTTGCGTGAAAATCTATCAACCTAGCAGGAACAACTTATCGTTAGCAGTTTAGTAGGTCGGACCTAACCGATGCAGCACAAACTGATGATAAATTACACCCAGTAAGTTGATAAATCTACGCACGCATGATGTGATATATCTACTCGAACTAAGAGATCAAACTTAACTGATGCAGCCGTAGACAGAATAGATACATCATGGTAAGCTGACTACCGTAGACCAGCTAGAATATTGGACCTAACCGAGGAAGTCCTAGCCGATACGATAGTTGGGGTAACGAGACTTACCCTCTCGTAGGAGGTCGAACTTAACTGATGCAGCCCGGTTTGAGAAGCAAGAACTCGTCGAAAAGGGTGGCGATGCGCTAAAATTGTATTGATTTGTGTGATAATTTACAAGGTCCCCGGGCATACGTATTTATACCCTGAATTGATACAAGTCCTTATTGGACACGACACACGATTTCCTAATTACAGAAGGAAAGTTACTAATAAGACCCGATTGGACACGAGATCAGGTTTCTTAAAAGGAAAAATATTAACATTATCTAATTAATAGATACGATATTAACTACCTCTCCGTGGCCTTCACGATCCCTTCCCAAACTCGGTTTCTTCTGGATTAATTTCCGTCAGTTAACTGTGATTTACTCCTTAACCGATTTTGATAAAGAACCATACCAAATTTTGGCATTAACAGACTTGCACTGGAGCTAAGCAAATCTCCCGGGCCTTCGCGTGTCTCGTGCATCAAACCAGATCATCAACTCGTCCTCAATGTTGTTTGGTGATTTTCGGTGTCAACACGTTTTTGGCACACCCGGTGGGACACAGAACTTCAACATGGCTGGAAAGGAAGTCAGCACAGACAATATAATCCCAGTCATGATGGAAGATTTGAGCGAAGAACAAAGACAACAAGTAGAGTAGAACATTGCTGAATTTCAGAAGCTTTGTCTAGAATCCTTCGGTATGACACATGAAGGGCCGATTCAGAAGTCACAATTACCAAAACCTATTCTGGTTGGTGAATCGAGCCATACATCGCCTGCAAGTTCACAGAAGCCACTTCAAGACATGGTTAATGAAGCAGTTCATCATACATTGATCAATCAATCTGGGATATTGATGAACACATTGCAGAGCTTGATCAAGAAGGCGGTGGAGTCGATTCAGCTGGCTGGGGGGCAACAAGATGGAATTCCTCAAGGATATCATCAAACTGCATACTATGGGGGGCATCAACAGAGTCATCCAGGAGCTGTCCCTGAGTATAATTATCAGAGAGAATATCAGAGGCAGAATCGGCTACCAACTCCACCTTTGCATTATCACATCAAAGATCCAAGGGAAGAAGATTGGACAGGAAGAATCACAGAGGTGGTGAGAGAACTATTCGGCTTTAAACCAAAGAAGGAAACATTTATGTATCGACATCCATATCCGGATTGGTTTGATAAAGTTCCGTTGCCGCGCCGATACAGAGTACCAGACTTCTCCAAATTCTCAGGGCAAGATGATGTATCTACAGTGGAGCATGTCAACCGATTTTTGGCTCAGTGTGGGGAGGCATCGGCTAAAGAAGCTTTGAGAGTATGATTTTTCCTGCTATCATTGTCCGGATCGGCCTTCACATGGTTTTCTTCGTTACCACCAAATTCAGTTCGGGGTTGGGCCAATTTGGAAAAGCAATTCCACAAATATTTCTTTACTGGGATTCAGGAGATGAGTTTAACAGATTTAACATCGGTAATATAGAAGCCGGATGAATCAGTTGCAGAATATATGCAGTGGTTTCGTGATGTTAGAAGCCGATGTTATAGTTTAAGTCTGGATGATGCACAGCTGGCTGAGTTAGCATTCCAAGGTTTGTTGGCTCCGATCAAGGAAAGGTTTTCATTGTAGGAATTTGAGAGCCTAGCACACCTAGAACAGAAGGTATTGGCTCATGAAAGCTGATTTCAAGAGGCCATGGAGGAATTTTTAAAACCCAAACAGAAGAATTTCGAAGTTTGATAGCAAACTTTGAAATTGGGGGCATGTGTTAACACCAAAATTTGGTACGGTTCGTTATCAGGTTCGGTTAAGGAAAGAGTCTATATCAGCCATGGAAGCTAATCCAGAAGAGCCCGAATTTGGAAAGAAATCATGAAGATCACAGCATGGCGGTTTAGTATTTTATCTATAAATTAGGTAGCTTTAATAATTTTTAGGAAACCTAATCTCGTGTCCGATTAGGGCTTGTTAATTTTTCTTTTATAGTAAGAAAACTCCTGTTTCGTATCCGACCAGGACTGTATCAACTCGGGGTATAAATACGTATGCCCGGGGACCGTGTAAAATATCTCACAGATCAATACAACTTTGGCGCATTGCCACCCTTTTCACCAGGTTCTTGCTTCTCGAGCCGGGCTGCATCAGTTAGGTCCGACCTCCTGCGAGAGGGTAAGACTCGTCACCCCTTACCACGGTATATCTATTCTGCCTACGGCTGCATCAGTTAAGTTCGATCTCTTAGTCCGAGTAGATATATCACATCACGATTGCATTGGATCTATCAGCTTATCGAGTTTCTTTTATCATCATCAGTTTGTGCTGCATCGGTTAGGTCCAACCTACTAGACTGGTGATAATAAATTTATCCTTGTTGAGTCGATAGGTTATTATGCGATGTTTTATCGGAGTGCTTAGCCGATAAGTTATCTTTGCATTATATCTAGCCGATCTACAATGATAGCACGATTAATCTAGTTTCTATCGGCCTAGTACTGTTAACTTCAACCTTATACTGTCTCGGTTTGGTCTGATCTATCAAGGTTGGTTTTAATAGTATGACCATCGGTAGTTACTAGGTTTCGTCTCATCGGAAGCTGGATGAAGCGATTGTATTGTTTATTGCTTCTTTGCTTATCTACGCCATCATCGGCTTCTAGCCAATGTACAAGTGCTATCGGCAATCGGCAGGTTTATTATCTGTTTATACGATCATCGGTTTTCCAGCCGATGTACACGTTCTATTGGCAGTCGGGTAGTCGGCTGGTTTATTATCTATTTATATCATCATCGGTTTTCTAGCAGATGAACAAATGCTATCAGCAATTGGCTGGAAGGAGTCCGTATCGGCTTGTTGGCCGATTGGATCACTGATCTAATATTTTCTATCTCCTTGTCAATCGCTGGGTCAAATTGACTGGCACGCCCATGAACCTCAACTATTTAGGACCTACACTGGAGCTAAGCAGATCTCCCAGGCCTTCGCGTGTCTCGTGCATCGAACCAGATCATCAACTTGTCCACAACGCTGTTTGGTGATTTTCGGTGTCAACAAATTCATATTGACAAAATAAATAAAAAGTGGTATATCATGAATGACAGTCTTATTAGTGATTTTGTGCTAAAGGCACGCGATGCGATAAGACAAGGTTGGCGTGATCCACATAGGACATTTGAGTAGTAAATATGACTGACTTACAAGTGTCATCTGATCATTATGATCGGACATCGATATAGTGGGTAGAATTAAATGTGATAAACAAAATATGAGATGTAAAGGGTGTTACAATTGTCTATGGAGTAAGTAAAGTGGGGCAGGTCCCTGGCTGGTTAGCGTTGTGACGGTGGAGATGGTGACAAAAAGTCATCGGTGTATGGCTTCACACTATCCAAGGCCCAGATGGCGTGAAACTTGTCGGCGATGACCTTCTCCTCCTGGCCGGCTAACGTTGTGACGGCAGAGGGGGTGGCAAAAAGTAATCGGTGTATGGCTCCACGCTATCCAACAAGGCCCAGATGGCATGAAACTTGTCGGCGATGGTCTTCTCCTCGACGGAGCATGATTTGTCAGGGCAGCCACTCTTGCACAACGGGGGCACAACGCTCGATTTGAACAACCGGTGGAGAAAGCTCTCAACTTTCGGGTACCTCTCACCGTCGATCTGCGCGGGGAGCCCGGACATGACCTTGGATACGTCGTCGAGGCTAGCGACGCAGGCTGCAAGTACCGCCGGCGGTGCACACCTCACCCACGCCGGTGAATGGTGCACACCTCGCCCGACAGCTAGAGGGCGCAAGTACCGGGCGCGGGGGCCACAGATCCAACAGCGCCCGCCTCTCTCTCCTTCCTCGCCACACCGGTGAACCCCTCCGTCCCCACGGTGAACAACTGCACCTCATAAATGTAATGCAGTTTCTGAGGAATGAACTGTAACTGTGAATGGACATGTGTATATGGAGATGTGCACATATATGTTTTTAAAATAGAAATGTGCATACATATTTTCTTTGTGAGTGGAAATCTGCATATTCATTTTTTCAATGTGCACATTCACTTTTGCAATGTGCAGATTCATTTCTTCAATGTGCATATTTAGTTTAGAAAATGAGAAATGTGCTACTGTATTTATTAATGGAAATGTGCAGATTATTTCCTTGTGAATTGGAAAAGTGCAGATAATGCATTTTCAGAATGCGAGAAATGTGCATTTGTATTTGTTAATGGAAATGTGCAGATGGATGTACACATAACTTTTTTGAAGTGAAATGTGAAGATATATTTTTGAATGGGATTGTGCAGATGGGATGTGCACTTGTGCAGTGTACTTCTTTTTGATGGAAAAGTGCACATGTCTTGTTTTTATGGAAATGTGCTTATTCTCGTTAAAATTGCAATGCGAATTTTCTGTGCAGATGTAGTTTAGAAAATGAGAAATGTGCTACTGCATTTAGAAATGGAAATGCGCAGATTATATCCTTGTGCTAGTGCATCTGCACTTTCAGATAATGAGGAATGTGCACTTGCATTTATTAATGGAAATATGCAGATGGGTGCACATATTTTTCTTAATTGAGATGTGAAGATATATTTTTTAAAAATTTGCAGCTTATTTTTAAATGGGAATGAGAACAAATGCCAAACATATTTTTCATACAATGTGTGGATATTTTTTAGAGTAAAATACAAATATATTAAATGTTCAGTGCAAACATAGACAGAAAATGTTCAGTGCAACACTCTCCTGTGCAAAATTTACTTTTATGGAAATGTGATAACATAGTTTCTAAATGGAAATGTGTAAATGTGAATTTATATGAATATATATTTTTTCTATCAAAATGTGCAATGCACTGCACACAGTGACACACGTGCAGCGAGTTCAAAATTCAAATTAGAATCTTTGTGGGCCCAAGGTCATGTCAGTGCAGGTGTCAGGTACTTTGTGCTCATTCAAACAAATCTGAATAAACTAGTTAGCTATACGAAGACTTTGTTTAGTGCACAGCACAAATCTCAAAGCATATTTAACAGTAGAAGAGGTGTGCAACCGGTTGCTGAAAATCGGTTTCCAAATTTTATGAAGAACTCTAATAATTCATAGTGACAAAATAAATAAAATGTGCTATATAACTTACAAATGAAAGGAGAAACTATTTGATGTTTCACAAGATTCGCCAAATTTTATCAAGTATTCACGAGGATAATAATTCATATTGACAAAATAAATAAAATGTGGTATATCATGAATGATAGTCTTATTAGTGATTTTGTGCTAAAGGCACGAGATGCGCTAAGACAAGGTTGGCGTGATCCACACAGGACTTTCGAGTAGTAAATATGACCGACTTACAAGTGTCATCTGATCATTATGATCGGACATCGATCCGGTGGGTAGAATTAAATGTGACAAACAAAATATGAGATGTAAAGGGCGTTACAATTGTCTATGGAGTAAGTAAGGTGGGGCAAGTCCCTGGCTGGTTAGCGTTGTGACGGCGGAGATGGTGACGAAAAGTCGTCGGTGTATGGCTTCACGCTATCCAAGGCCCAGATGGCATGAAACTTGTCGGCGATGATCTTCTCCTCCTGGCCGGCTAACGTTGTGACGGCGGAGGGGGTGGCGAATAGTAACCGGCGTATGGATGCACGCAATCCAACAAGGCCCAGATGGCATGAAACTTGTCGGCGATGGTCTTCTCCTCGACGGAGCATGACTTGTCAGGGCAGCCGCTCTTGCACAGCGGGGGCACGGCGCCCGATTTGAACAACCCGTTGAGGAAGCTCTCAACTTTCGGGTACCTCTCATCGTCGATCTCCGCGGGGAGCCCGGACATGACCTTGGACACGTCGTCGAGGCTAGCGGCGCAGGCTGCAAGGCACCTAGGGAGCTCGCCACCCTTCTTCACGGCGGCGGCGAGTAGTGGGTCGGCGAGGGCCTTGGCCTCGGCTGTCCGGTTGGCTATGACGTGTGGGATCAGGAAGACGAAGTCCCACCTGTCGAGCTTGTATTCAAGCTCCGGGATGGTCGCCAACACCCTCTGACATGGCCTAGGCCACCTCGCGTCCATGCACAGATCCTCCAAGTACATCTGCCGATAATCCGGCGGCACACGGTAGCGGGCGTACTGTTCCTCCTCCAACACCCGCGCGTGCTCGGAGCCTGCGACGGAGAAGACAAAGGTTGCTAGGACGAGGAGGAAGAGGGGCGCCAACGGCATAGGGTGATCAGGAGTCAAAGAAGCCATGGTGGTTAAAATCGAGCTAATTTTCTACGACACGAGTTCTCTGCATGCCTCTGCACGGTATATATAACTGGTCACCTCCTCGCATGCAAGAATGCAAGTAAGGCTGTCTAACCGGAGGACTTGACAAGTGTGGCGTCCAGGTAGGTTGCAAACACCCTCCATTCATTTTTTTAATTTTTTTCGTTTAGCAATTGTATATTTATACATCAGTGCACACTATGGCCATTACTTATTGGAAACCGGGTATGTTTTTCCTTTTTGTTTCAGCAAGCAAAATTTATAATGGCTATTGCATTATGCTAAAACATTGTCATGAATATGTTATGCATAGGGGATTTTCAACCTAAAATTAATGTGATAAGCAAAGAAGTGGGTGTCCCTCTGCGTTTTGAACTTATTTTGGCTTTTTTTTTCTTTTCCATGCATCCATAATTGCATCTATATGCATTAAAATGGCCTGCAAGAATTTTAATGACAAATTTGTGTGTGTAAAAATTCTGGGAAAATTCACAAAAATTCTTAATGTTATGGCAAAGTTGTCTGTTAAATTGGCCTAATTTTATTGATTCATTTGGTGCCTCAATTAAAATCAGTCAAAGTGGTCACAAACATGAATAAAATTATCGATGAAGTTTCGACTATAGTATCTGTGTATATATGGTGTATTTGTGTATATGGGGTACGTATGATATGAGGATATGGGGTATCCCATATTTAATATGTTGACAATAACCCCAAACTCTAGTTAAATGAGAATGACTTGTCTGTAGTGTGGCTATCTCAAGAAATCATCTACTCTGATATGTCAATCGGCCCACCTATTTTCCACATAATTTTGCTTTTTTTCCCTTTTTTTCTCTTTTTCCTAATTTTTCGCACATTTTTCCTATTTTTCCTTATGTTTCCTCATTTTCTCCTATTATTTTCTATTTCCATAACTTTTCCAGATTTTTCGTATTTTTCTTTTATCTGCCACATATTTTGAATTTTTTGGCCATTTGTGCTCGTGGGCCGGCAATGGCCCATGGGCCTCTAGCATGCCCATGCTGGGCCGGCACGTCTCAGCAACTCAGTGGGTCATACCTAGGCTTCGGCCTTGACACGTGGACTAGCATGGCACGGCCCATTAGGCGAGCCGTGCCTAATCGGGCCGTGCCAAGCCGTGCCGTGGGCCGGGCCAACCTAGCACGCCCGTTTGGCCACCTATACGAACGCCTAAACACCAGATAGCCTACGAGTCAGTTGGCTCCGTTCAACTTACAAGCGAAAGGAGAAACTATTTGATGCTTCACAAGATTCGCCAAATTTTATTACAAAGTAGAAGTAGCAACCGGTTACCCTGACCTCCTATATCAAAACCGCCCAAAATGCTCATCGAGATTCGTGCGTCAAAATCAACAAACTGAAAGAAAACTTGTATACGATGGCCACGTTGTATTCTATACAAAAAATGTTAGTTTTTATCCTTGTATAAAATGAACTCACTCTCTTTCCCTCTCCATCTCTCCCTACCAGCTCCAGATCCCCGAGGCGGCACATCTCTCCAGCGCGGGCGAAGCTCACAAGAGGTGGCCGAGGTGGCCCATCGTGCCAGAGCCAGCGGTCGCGGGAGGCGGCAAGACGCGCGGGCGGCGTCGTGTGGGCAACAGATCTAGCGGCAGTGGATCCAGTGACACGACTGCTCGGAGGCGGTGGCTATGATGCTGCCCAAGGCGGCAAGGCGCCAGGGCGCCGGATCCACCGGCGATCCGGAGTGGGAGTGGCGGATATAACGCCGGTGGCGAACGCGGGAGCGGTGGATCCACCGATGCCGAGGCGCTGGAGGGGCGGATCTACGGCGACGTGTTGCGGGGACGGTCGCCCACCGGAGGCGAGGCGCCGACGGTCGGGTGGCGGATTGGGCATCGTCGGCGGTCATGAGCCATGGATTCGGCCACCCAGACTCTCAAGGACGACGGATCGGGCGACCTTGGATATGGTGGGCCGGCCACTCAGAGCGAGGCAGTTCTGGAATCGGCGCCGGCGGATCCACATGAGGTGGAGTGGCGACGTCTCTCTCCTTCCGTTGTCCGATCCAGCACCCCCCAACCCCCCTTCCTCCAAGTTCAGCTTCGGGGGTTGAGTGGGAGTCTCCAACGGCGCCGGTGCACACCTCGGCCGCCAGAGCGCGAGAAGGTGAATCGTTCGTTTCTTGCTCCACGCTGGTGCGGACCTCCGCCGGCGGTGCACACCTCACCCACGCCGGTGAATGGTGCACACCTCGCCCGATAGCTAGAGGGCGCAAGTACCGGGCGCGGGGGCCACAGATCCAACAGCGCCCGCCTCTCTCTCCTTCCTCGCCACACCGGTGAACCCCTCCGTCCCCACGGTGAACAACTGCACCTCATAAATGTAATGCAGTTTCTGAGGAATGAACTGTAACTGTGAATGGACATGTGTATATGGAGATGTGCACATATATGTTTTTAAAATAGAAATGTGCATACATATTTTCTTTGTGAGTGGAAATCTGCATATTCATTTTTTCAATGTGCACATTCACTTTTGCAATGTGCAGATTCATTTCTTCAATGTGCATATTTAGTTTAGAAAATGAGAAATGTGCTACTGTATTTATTAATGGAAATGTGCAGATTATTTCCTTGTGAATTGGAAAAGTGCAGATAATGCATTTTCAGAATGCGAGAAATGTGCATTTGTATTTGTTAATGGAAATGTGCAGATGGATGTACACATAACTTTTTTGAAGTGAAATGTGAAGATATATTTTTGAATGGGATTGTGCAGATGGGATGTGCACTTGTGCAGTGTACTTCTTTTTGATGGAAAAGTGCACATGTCTTGTTTTTATGGAAATGTGCTTATTCTCGTTAAAATTGCAATGCGAATTTTCTGTGCAGATGTAGTTTAGAAAATGAGAAATGTGCTACTGCATTTAGAAATGGAAATGCGCAGATTATATCCTTGTGCTAGTGCATCTGCACTTTCAGATAATGAGGAATGTGCACTTGCATTTATTAATGGAAATATGCAGATGGGTGCACATATTTTTCTTAATTGAGATGTGAAGATATATTTTTTAAAAATTTGCAGCTTATTTTTAAATGGGAATGAGAACAAATGCCAAACATATTTTTCATACAATGTGTGGATATTTTTTAGAGTAAAATACAAATATATTAAATGTTCAGTGCAAACATAGACAGAAAATGTTCAGTGCAACACTCTCCTGTGCAAAATTTACTTTTATGGAAATGTGATAACATAGTTTCTAAATGGAAATGTGTAAATGTGAATTTATATGAATATATATTTTTTCTATCAAAATGTGCAATGCACTGCACACAGTGACACACGTGCAGCGAGTTCGAAATTCAAATTAGAATCTTTGTGGGCCCAAGGTCATGTCAGTGCAGGTGTCAGGTACTTTGTGCTCATTCAAACAAATCTGAATAAACTAGTTAGCTATACGAAGACTTTGTTTAGTGCACAGCACAAATCTCAAAGCATATTTAACAGTAGAAGAGGTGTGCAACCGGTTGCTGAAAATCGGTTTCCAAATTTTATGAAGAACTCTAATAATTCATAGTGACAAAATAAATAAAATGTGCTATATAACTTACAAATGAAAGGAGAAACTATTTGATGTTTCACAAGATTCGCCAAATTTTATCAAGTATTCACGAGGATAATAATTCATATTGACAAAATAAATAAAATGTGGTATATCATGAATGATAGTCTTATTAGTGATTTTGTGCTAAAGGCACGAGATGCGCTAAAGACAAGGTTGGCGTGATCCACACAGGACTTTCGAGTAGTAAATATGACCGACTTACAAGTGTCATCTGATCATTATGATCGGACATCGATCCGGTGGGTAGAATTAAATGTGACAAACAAAATATGAGATGTAAAGGGCGTTACAATTGTCTATGGAGTAAGTAAGGTGGGGCAAGTCCCTGGCTGGTTAGCGTTGTGACGGCGGAGATGGTGACGAAAAGTCGTCGGTGTATGGCTTCACGCTATCCAAGGCCCAGATGGCGTGAAACTTGTCGGCGATGATCTTCTCCTCCTGGCCGGCTAACGTTGTGACGGCGGAGGGGGGTGCGAATAGTAACCGGCGTATGGATGCACGCAATCCAACAAGGCCCAGATGGCATGAAACTTGTCGGCGATGGTCTTCTCCTCGACGGAGCATGACTTGTCAGGGCAGCCGCTCTTGCACAGCGGGGGCACGGCGCCCGATTTGAACAACCCGTTGAGAAAGCTCTCAACTTTCGGGTACCTCTCATCGTCGATCTCCGCGGGGAGCCCGGACATGACCTTGGACACGTCGTCGAGGCTAGCGGCGCAGGCTGCAAGGCACCTAGGGAGCTCGCCACCCTTCTTCACGGCGGCGGCGAGTAGTGGGGTCGGCGAGGGCCTTGGCCTCGGCTGTCCGGTTGGCTATGACGTGGGATCAGGAAGACGAAGTCCCACCTGTCGAGCTTGTATTCAAGCTCCGGGATGGTCGCCAACACCCTCTGACATGGCCTAGGCCACCTCGCGTCCATGCACAGATCCTCCAAGTACATCTGCCGATAATCCGGCGGCACACGGTAGCGGCGACTGTTCCTCCTCCACACCCGCGCGTGCTCGGAGCCTGCGACGGAGAAGACAAAGGTTGCTAGGACGAGGAGGAAGAGGGGCGCCAACGGCATAGGGTGATCAGGAGTCAAAGAAGCCATGGTGGTTAAAATCGAGCTAATTTTCTACGACACGAGTTCTCTGCATGCCTCTGCACGGTATATATAACTGGTCACCTCCTCGCATGCAAGAATGCAAGTAAGGCTGTCTAACCGGAGGACTTGACAAGTGTGGCGTCCAGGTAGGTTGCAAACACCCTCCATTCATTTTTTTAATTTTTTTCGTTTAGCAATTGTATATTTATACATCAGTGCACACTATGGCCATTACTTATTGGAAACTGGGTATGTTTTTCCTTTTTGTTTCAGCAAGCAAAATTTATAATGGCTATTGCATTATGCTAAAACATTGTCATGAATATGTTATGCATAGGGGATTTTCAACCTAAAATTAATGTGATAAGCAAAGAAGTGGGTGTCCCTCTGCGTTTTGAACTTATTTTGGCCTTTTTTTTCTTTTCCATGCATCCATAATTGCATCTATATGCATTAAAATGGCCTGCAAGAATTTTAATGACAAATTTGTGTGTGTAAAAATTCTGGGAAAATTCACAAAAATACTTGATGTTATGGCAAAGTTGTCTGTTAAATTGGCCTAATTTTATTGATTCATTTGGTGCCTCAATTAAAATCAGTCAAAGTGGTCAAAAACATGAATAAAATTATCGATGAACTTTCGACTATAGTATCTGTGTGTATATATGGTGTATTTGTGTATATGGGGTACGTATGATATGAGGATATGGGGTATCCCACATTTAATATGTTGACAATAACCCCAAACTCTAGGTAAATGAGAATGACTTGTCTGTAGTGTGGCTATCTCAAGAAATCATCTACTCTGATATGTAAATCTGGTTGGATAACAGCCAACCAGTATATGTCCGAGTATCGTGGTCCCGTCGGTGGCAATATCATCCGGTCACTGTTTTTAACAAGCTTGTCATTTTTTCCGCACTGCCGCCATGGTCCCACAAGGCCACAGCCCTCCTCAAGAATGAGTGGACAACCCCAAAATTTCTTGTGTTTAGCCAGCCATTGAGACCCCCATTTTATAAATATCACGTGATGTGAACAAAAAATTTCACATTATTCTCAGAGATTTGTTGCACCAAATGGCTGAACGCCTATAGATGGCCAAATGGACCGTGCCTTAGTGGCTGGCCCGGGCACGAATACAAGTGGGTCGTACTGGCGCGGCAAGGTGGGCCGGCACGGCACGGCCCGGATGCTGTAGCGGGCCGGCACTTCATGGCCCAAGCACGAGCATGGCCCAATCGGCCCACCTATTTTCCACATAATTTTGCTTTTTTTCTTTTTTTTTCTATTTTTTTAATTTTTTGCACATTTTTCCTATTTTTCCTAATTTTTCGCACATTTTCCCTATTTTTTCTTATGTTTCCTCATTTTCTCCGCCAAATAAAATACTAAAAGAATAGAAGGCACAGCTCTAGAATCTATGAGCTAGTTCCAAAATATTTTGTAGGTCAAATGGGGGGAATGAGTAATTCATCTAAGTAGGTACCAAGGGGTTTTGACTAAATTCAAATACTATGACATAAAAGTTAGTGCATAAATATTTCAGTAGTTAATTTACAAAAATAGAAAAAGGTAATAAGACTAAATGTGTATAAATAATGTTAGAGAGAAGAATATGTAAATAAATAAATTCATTACCATTTCAGGTGCATGCCTTCTTTTGATTGTTTTTGGATCTTCAAGTGCATTTTCATAATAGAATGCATAAACCTTTGCATAGCCTAAATAATTTCTAGGGAAAACAAGTCTAACATAAAATCATGGAAAAATTCCTATGAGTACTACACAACATAATTAGGCCACTGTAAATTTTTTATGAATTTATCACTTCAATAAGTATGTCAATAAAATTCCCCAAATCAGCCAAACATAGAGTTTAATTAGAAACCCTAATCGGCAAAATAATACACTTATCAAATGAGCATCAAATTTAACATGAGTATATATGTGACATATTTTATTAAAATACTAGGTTATTTATCATGAATAAATATGAACTTTACAGAATTTAATTCAACAGTTTAGCCACCGAATAAATTCAAGTTAGTTTGAATGAGCCCTCTATTGTTTGAATTTCTAAGAATAAACCAATTTGAATTTTGGGATGAAACTTTGAAAAATGGAGACTAGGTTCTCAGTACATGCCACATAAAAATAGCCATGCCATGAAACATTCTAGAGCTTGGTCAATTTTATTCAAAGGTAAGAAACGAAGAAAAATAGCTAAAATGACTTAGTTGGCCAATAAATTGACCAAATAAAAATGAAGGTTAATTAGGCAGTGTCATTCTACCAACATGTGTGTCAACATGAACCCTACCACTAGGAATTTTGGCCTAAATTATCTCCCAAAGAAACTACATAAAATAACAAGAACAAAGCACTAGAGAATATATGAACTGCAGAAAACTGTTTTATGAAGCCCATTTCATCTTTTTTCCACATTAAAAATATAAGACGTCTAGCTTTGAAACTTGGTAGCCTGGTAGAACACATATTCATGTACTTACATAAATTTTTCTAAACCCAGGAACCTTTCCTACCTCAGTGAAAACGACAGAGCAACACAGCTACATATACTACCTCCCACACTTAGCTTCTAGAGAGTTTCTCCCATTCTTCACTGCCATGTGGGACCCACAGGTTTCCTGCACCCACCTGCCAGCCAGAGACACCGCCCCAGCTTGCTCTCCATGCCAGGAACACGCCACGTTCTCCCCCACGCGTCAACAGCATCCAGTGCCACCACAGGAATCCTCACACCGTGGAAAACTTCACCATCTACGCAGCCACTTCGTCATCATCCTCTTCCTCTCTCCCGCTATCTGTTCCACGGTGAAACCGAGAGAAATCACCTTGGATTTACCGAGGATAGAGTCGTCTTCCCCGACGTTGGCAACTGCTCGACCGCCACCATCAATTTTCCGGTGAGCTCTGTCCTCTGCAAACCACAGGAACGTGATCACCATCCCCTAACCGATCCATTTTTGTATTACCTTGCCCTTGGGACCACCGGCCGAAGTCGTCGTTGTCCTTGCTTTTGGTCTAGAGAGCACCGCCGCGATGTTGTCGCTGTTCCGGCGAGCTCCAATGACCCGCCTGAACCATCTCGCTGCCAGCATCGCCTTGGTCCCAGGAGACTTTGGCCTCGACCAATTGAACCGCAACGCCGTGTACTAGGAGATCGACGCCGTCTTCTCCCCCTCCGGTCAAGTTGCCACCGCCGTCGATTTGTCCCCTCTAGTAGGCCTCAATCCGATTCTTTGCACTGAGACCATCTCTAAGAGATCTCTAACCTGCTAGACACCTCACCTCGACCGCAGATCCACTGGAGTAAGCCAGCGCCGTGAGCCACTGGATTTCTGCCGCCGCTGGACCGCTTTCATTGTCACCACCGACGTCCAAGCACTGTCAGCCTCAGCAAGACCCTTGGTGAGCATCCTGGTACCAAGTAGACACTTATGCATGCATTGATTTAGCCAGAAACCAACCGTAGCCAAATCGGCCTCGTTAACTCGAAAAGCCTCGCCGCCTGCGCCGCCGTTGTGCCCGACTCCGGCCACCATAGCACGAGCCACCACCACCCATAGCTTCGCCCCGATCTCCTCTTCACTTTCTCTTTTGGCCGCGTCGTCCGAAACCCCGTCGTTCACCGCCGGCACCGCCGTGAACCTTGTCGGGTCGCCACTGCTCTGCTCTGCCTTGCTCTCCTCTGCTCTGTCTCGCCGACGCACGGGGCCCACTTGTCAGTAGGAGTAGCAGACAAGGACCGCGGGTTCTATTTCTGGAAAGCCCGAGTACGTTTTTGCAAAATGCCACTCACTGACCGGTGGACCGGAGTGATTAAAAATTTGGAAAAATAAAAGAAAATACTAAATGGCTGTATTATTTCACTGAAAAATATGCAAACTTCAGAAATTCATATCTAATTCATTTTAACTCCAAATTTGATAAAAAAAATTTTGTTGGAATCACAAAATTATGAACTTTATTTCTGTTGCTTGAAATCTGGAAGAATCAATACCTAAAATGTCTCAAAAATAATAAAGGATATAAAATACTTAAACACTATACTAATACTAGCTACTTCACCTTTAATTCAAATTAATGTTTGATAAGTTCCTAAATACTGGACTTCTTAGTAGAAGACTAAAACTTGGTTAAATCTGAGCTAAAGATACTTTTATATAAAATGGAGGATAGGTAGTTACCTTAATTGGCATATAAAAATACATTAACTTCTAAAATCTATAAATAATTCATATGAGCTTCAAAAATGATGAAATCAATTTTGTTAACTTCAAAATATTTTGCTCTCCACTTCTGAAAAGTGAGGATTTGCCAAAACTAGTATGAGAACCCTCTTTATATTTTATACAGAGGATAAATGTTTTATATAAGGTCTAGGAGGTAAAATAATTCATAAAAATCATATAAACTTCATTTTTACTCTAAGTAAAATACACCCAAATGACAATAAGTCTACACCACATTCCTCTCAGATATCAAAAGGTTAAATTTCATAAATACCTAGCCCTAAACCCATGCATACTAAATACATGTATAAATACGTATACACGTCTAGAACTTGGAAAAAATTAATATCTCTTAAAAAGAAGTCGATAAATGGAAACTTCTTCACCACAATTCATCTAAACCAGTACTAGCCACTGTGTAAATTTCACACATATCAGAATAACTTCAACGTTGACTTATACCAATTCTAACGTATTTTCGTATAAACTCGTAAAATTCATAATCCCAAACCATAAACGATAAAATAGAAATTCCTTCACCTAAATTCACTTTAGACCAGTAGAAACCTAAGGCATAAATCTCATGCATATTAGAGCATTTCATATTTTCTGCATTATTTGCTATTTATTCGATCGTATGTTATTTTCTTTCTAGAGAACGAATTCGATATCGGTGAAGGAGTGAAATAGCTGGAGTCTGAGTACTCAAAAGTAAGGCAAGTATTCTCCCCTCCTCCTTGAACAAATTGAATCCTATGTTTTGGGGAATGAAATATGTTGTTTGTAAAATTGCATGCGTATTTGTGAATAACGTATTTGAATTGTGGGTAAATGGTAGCTATGCCCTATTTGTTGCATTATCCACCTTGAAACCTTGTCCTCCTTGCTGTTTGTAGCCTTACATTTGGTTAGAGTACTTAATTTGTACTCATGTGGGCTTATATTCAACTCTTATGCTTAGTTATGCTTAGCCATGCTTAGTAATGTGCTAAACAATAAAGTGATCACTATATACCTTTGAAAATGGGAATTTTATAACTTCTGGACAGAGGTGAAGCCTCTGGTTATTTGTGAACTAAAATGATGGAAAACCTGATTTTAGACTTGGGCGGCAAGTGGTGTGCATATGGAGTAGTTGCACACCGATAGGGGGAGTGTTCGCCTGAGTCGATTAAGGACCGAACTCAGTGTCATATTCTCATGTTAAACAGTACAACCACATGTGCTAGTATGGGATAGCCATAGTGGATTAAGTTACTTAATGTTTAGCCTTGCATTTTGGTAGGTTGAGTAGTATGGGTAGTGCTACAAATGTACCGTAGGGTTGTTCAGAGGAGCTACCTATATCCCGTAACGGAATAGGCATCTAAGTTTGTCCAATACAACGTTGTGTGCCTCGTGGGGAGCCAGGTAGGTTGCCACCACGGCGCTGGGTTAAGGCATGGGCCCGCCACCCACGACATCGGGGTAGCACCTCGTGTGGAGTAACACACCCTCGTGCTGGTTGTGGCGACCTCCCCAACTCGGTGGAAGCCCACCATATGCATACAGCACCCGATCCCAGGATCAGTAGTCGGGTACGCATAAGTCATCGGTGATACAACTCAGAGAACAACAAATAAATACACATTAGAGTATAATCATATATATTACAAAGGATTTCCATCCAGGACAGGCCCCAGATGGACGAAAGCAACAACAGGGTAACTACAGCGCAAACATAGCGGAAGCAAGGGAACTACTAGGCAAAAGAACACATCTACACCACAGGCGTGGTTGGGAACTAGGCTCGAAACCTCAGAAGTCCTCGTAGTCGGCTTGGTCTTGGAAGAACTCGGCAGCAGTCGGGTCTTCGTCGTCTTCTCCAAAACCTACTATACATATATATAAACAAGGGTGAGTACTTTCGTACTCAGCAAGCCGGGAAAAGATGCCATGTTGGTTAGACAAGGGGGCTAAGAGTCTCATTTGCGAAAACAGCTTTTGGAAACATTTTGCTTGTCAAATGCTAGTGTGTCAAGGTTTTAGTTGTCGGAAAGAAGCTCACGCTTCAATCCATTCCGCAAGTTGCTTTTCAACAACCCGCCACTTAATGAATCATGTATTTCCATTTCATCTTTTAACTGCATTTCTTTACATCTGTTGGTTATCCGAGTGGCTACGACGACTCCAGTCGGTCTGATTTCCCGAGTGGCTATAACCACCCGTTGACCCTGAGACTCGGCTACAACCAAATCTCAGTTACAGCATTTCTGGCTACAACCAGTCATGCTCGCTATACTGGCTACAACCAGATAGCTCAACTTGCTGCCCTGACTACAACCCGGGGGCTCAAACTTGCTGCCCTGGCTACAACCCGGGAGCTTGCTACACTGGCTACAACCAGTTAGCTCAAACCTACCACCCTGGCTACAACCCGGGGGCTTGCTCTTTACGTCTACTGGCTACAACCCGAAGACTTCTCCTGTTTACTTTTCGAACACTTGCTTATAGTGCCTTAACACCCCGGATCACACAGATCCGTTTCTGGCCACACAGGCCTTCCGTTTGCTTACTCGGCAAACTCTGGACATGGTTCCCTTCCCATCAAACACTTTCACAAATCATTAGCAAACAAATCTACACTATGGGAATCACCTTACATTGCCCTTAACCGTGGGCACGACTGTTCGAACAGTTCTGCTAAACTCTGCAGAGGGTGTACGCTTTACCCATCCGACACGAAACTTACACCGAGTACTGGCCGGTATCGGAAGTTCGTGACAAGGCCATTTCCAAAGCCAGTCTAGGGTTATCCAATGCCAGCAGAAGGATCCACACAGGATCAATGCTTCAGGTCGGCTACAACCACCATCAGCACCAGGGCCCATGAGCCACAACTCAGATGAGTCCACTCTTGTCGGCACCAAACTTCCCTAAACCTACAATTTACTCGGCCAGGGGCATCCCATAATACCCGTATGGTCGTACTGTAAGATGCTCGGATGCAATTCCCAAAGGAAATGGTCCTTAATGATAATACCTAGCCAGGCCACACAGGCACTATCTCTGTACATCAAGATTTTCACAACTTTCATTTATTTAGCAAACTCGCCGATACGCGGAGTACCGGGTTTTCCAAACATTTTAGTAAAGACCATGGTTTTCCCAAACGACAATACAATCGTTGCAGGGCTAAGCCATTCTACTCGGCATTCGAATCCATAGATAAAATGCCAGCGTGCCATTTGTGGGGCTCTCAAGGGAAGTACATCAACATCCTACCAAAATAAGTGCGACTGTAGCGTTGGTAGCCACTGTAGCGGCGATAGGACACTAAGGTCGTAGCAAGGACGGGTCGGAGAAGTCTCCCTGACAGAGCTGCTGACTAACCACTGGTCCAAGCGATGCAGCGGGTTATTGTCCACTGGTCCAAACGGGGCTGCGGGCTAGTGAAGACTGGTTACTTCTCCACTTAGGTAGTCGGCATCCAACGGGTGGGGCACAACTTGGTGAAACGGTGAGACAACAGGTAGATTATCAAGGTAGTCGGCCACTTCAAGGTTTACTCGGCACAAAGATGGCCGAGTGGGACAAGGGAAAAGAGCAAAATACAAGAACTGAGGGGAATTTACTCGGCACAAGGGGTAAAGGTAGTCGGCTGGCCGGGAAAAAGGAACTAGGTGCAGCTGAACTGGGTAGGAGAGGAGTTCGAACTAGGAAAAATGAATACCAACAGGGAATAGGAAAACGGGTCGTTACAAACCTCCCCCTCTTAACAGAATCTCGTCCCGAGATTCCGCTACTCGGCGAAGAGCTCCGGGTACTCGGCTCGAAGGCAGTCCTCTTGTTCCTACGTAGCTTCGTCTTCAGTATGATTACTCCATTGCACCTTGCAAAATCTGACCGTCCTTCGTCTTGTACATCTGTCCTTTGTCTCCAGAATCCGGACTGGGTGTTCCTTGTACGTGAGGTTGCGCTGCACGTCAATCACTTCTAATGGAACTTGCTCTTCAGGGACGCGAAGGCATTTCTTCAATTGGGACACATGAAACACGTTGTGGACATCGGAGAGTTCTTTAGGTAACTCTAGCTGATACGCCACTATTCCACGTCTTGCAACGATGGGGTATGGACCGATGTAGCGAGACGCTAACTTTCCATTCATTCCAAATCTCTTGGTTCCGCGTAGAGGTGATACTCGGAGGTACACATGGTCACCTGTCTGAAACTCGAGCTCTCGTCTTCGATTATCGGCATAGTTCTTCTGTCGGGACTGGGCCACTCTCAGGCGTTCTCAGATAACTTTAACTCGGTCTTCTGCTTCTTCCAAAATATCGGGTCCAAAAACCATCTTCTCTCCTACGTCTGTCCAACAGAGTGGAGTCCTACACTTGTGTCCATATAGGGCTTCATTGGGGGCCATCTGAATGCTGGCTTGGTAGCTGTTGTTGTAGGAGAACTCGACATACGGCAGACAGAGATCCCAAGTTCCCTCAAAATCCAAGGCACATGCTCTCAGCATATCTTCCACGATCTGGTTTACTCTCTCCGTCTGCCCATCCGTTTGGGGGTGATATGCGGTACTAAAATTGAGATTAGTGCCCATTGCCTCGTGCAACTTCTGCCAAAAGTGAGAGGTGAACTGAGCTCCTCAGTCCGACACGATCTTCTTCGGGACACCATGTTGGCAGATAACCCTGGTCAGATACAATTCAGCTAGCTTCTTAGCCGGGTAGGTTGTCTTAACAGGGATAAAATGGGCGACTTTGGTTTGCCGATCCACTATAACCCAGATGGAATCATGTCTTGCTGGAGTTTTGGGCAAACCAGTTATGAAGTCCATCCCTATTTCTTCCCATTTCCACTCGGGTATCTTTAAGGGCTGAAGTAATCCTACTGGCTTCTGGTGCTCTGCTTTAACCCTTTGATAAATGTCACAAACTGCGACGTACTCGGCAATATCTCGCTTCATTCCAGACCACCAGTAATGATCCTTAATATCCTGGTACATCTTGGTACTTCCTGGGTGGATGGAATAAGCGGATTCATGGGCTTCTCTCAGAATCAAATCTCGGATTTCCTTGTGTCCGGGTACGCAGATGCGTTTTCCAAACCAAACGGTTCCTTTGCTGTCAATGGAGTACTCAGGGGCTTTCCCTTTGGTCATGTTATCCTTGATGACTTTGATCTCTTCATCTTCCCTTTGAGCTTCACTGATCTAATCTTCCAAAGTGGGCTGAACCAACAAGGTTGCTAGGGTTCCTGGTTTTACCATATTTATCCTTAGTCTTTCCAATTCTCGGCTTAACTCCGGTCGGTGGGGCAAGTCCAGAATGGCATTGCAATGGACCTTCCCACTTAGGGTATTGGCAACAACATTTGCCTTCCTAGGGTGGTAATGTATTCCAAGGTCGTAATCCTTAATTAACTCAAGTCATCTTCTTTGTCTAAGATTGAGCTCCGTCTGAGTGAATATGTACTTCAGGCTCTTATGATCCGTATATACTTCACATCGGTTCCCAATCAGGTAGTGTCGCCATATCTTCAAGGCATGCACTACTGCCGATAACTCTAGGTCATGGGTAGGGTAATTCATCTCATGAGGTTTTAACTGTCTCGAGGCATAAGCAACCACTCTTCCTTCTTGCATCAGTACACAGCCTATGCCTAGTCGGGATGCATCACAGTATACCTCAAAATCTTTACTGACATCCGGAAGAATTAGCACTGGCGGAGTAGTCAGCCTTTTCCTTAATTCCTGGAAACTTTTCTCATAGGCGTCATCCCACTCAAATCTCTTTTCCTTCTTTAGCAATTCTTTCATTGGTTTGGCGATCCTTGAAAATCCTTCAATGAATCTCCGGTAATAACCAATCAAACCAAGAAAACTTCTCACCTCTGTGACTGTAGTCGGGGGTTTCCAAGAAAGCACATCTCTTACCTTTCCAGGGTCCACTTCTACTCCTTGGGCAGTAACCACGTGCCCTAGGAAAGCAACTCGATCCAGCCAAAACTCACACTTCAAGTACTTGGCATACAACTGGTGTTCCATTAGCTTTCCTAGAACCATCCTCAAATGTTCTGCATGTTCTTGCTCACCCTTGGAGTAGATTAGGATATCATCCATGAATATCACAACAAACTTGTCGAGATACTCCATGAATATCTTGTTCATAAGGCTCATGAAGAAGGCTAGAGCATTGGTGAGTCCGAAGGACATCACCGTATACTCATACAGGCCATAATGGGTCAAGAAAGCTGTCTTGGGTATATCCTCAGGCTTAATCCTCAGC
The DNA here is from genome assembly GCA_003991445.1 of Oryza meyeriana var. granulata. Lineage (NCBI taxonomy): Eukaryota > Viridiplantae > Streptophyta > Magnoliopsida > Poales > Poaceae > Oryza > Oryza meyeriana. Next base: position 292,290 of record RYFJ01001537.1, read on the forward strand.
TGATGGTATCCTGATCTTAAGTCAATCTTGGAGAAAACTTTAGCACCTTGCAGCTGGTCGAACAAATCATCAATCCTGAGCAAAGGGTACTTATTCTTGATGGTTACCTCATTCAGTGCGCAATAATCAACACACATCCTCTTTGTCTTGTCCTTCTTTTCCACTAAGAGCACTGGAGCTCCCCAAGGTGATGTGCTAGGTCGCACAAAACCTAGAGCTTTAAGTTCTTCTATCTGTTTCTTCACCTCGGCCAACTCTTTGGTTGTCATCCTGTAGGGTCTCTTGGATATTGGTGCTGTGCCGGGTAGCAACTCTATAGAAAACTCAATCTCCCGATCAGGGGGCATTCCGGGTAAACTGTCTGGAAAAACATCAAGGTACTCATTGATCACCGGCACTTCTTCTAAAGGGATGGCTTGCACAGAGCTCAGGAGAGGTCGGTTCTTAGGGTTCTCAGGAGGGGCAAACTTCACTTCTTGTCCCAAAGGGCACTGTAGGGTTATGGTGCTAGTTGCACAGTCTATTCGGTCTTTATGTTTGGCTAACCAGTCCATGCCTAGAATCAAATCCAAGTCTTGTGATTCTAGGATAATGGGGTTGGCTGCAAAACTAACCCCCTCAATTACCAGGTTAACCTTAGGGCTGGATTGGTCTGTCCTAAACTCTTTGCCAGGGGAGTGTATGATCATAGGTACTCTAAGGCCTTGGGTATTCCAACCATTTTTACTCACAAAAGCTTGAGAAATAAAGGAATGCGATGCTCCTGAATCAAACAAAACAACTGCAGGTACAGAATTGACAAGAAACGTACCCATCACGACATCCGAAGCTTCTTGAGCTGTCTCCAACTGGATATGGTTGACTCGGCCTCGTCCAAAAGCTGGCGTAGCACGGGAGGCATGTCTGCTAGCTTGTGTAGTCGGCTGTCTCTGACTGGGCACAGGGGCTCTTGCAGTGCTGATGTTGGAGCGTCCAGGGGCTACAGGAACTTGCTTCTGAGGGCAGTGACGGGCGAAGTGACCCAACTCATTGCAATTGTAGCATCGGCTTCCTGATGCACTCGGGATGCTTCTCTGCTGTAGGCCGACTGGGGTAGGGTAGCTTACACCGGTACTTGCACTGGGAAGTCGGGATTGAAGAGATGGGGTTGGATGGAAAGCAGTCGGGCGAGACATATGCCCTTGAAACTGGGGAGGAGCAACCTGACGGTAAGGATTGGGGAGATTGGGCCTGGGGTGCGGACTACCACGAGACTGCATCTGAGAGGCCTTGCGCTTGCGAAAAACTTCGATCTCCTTCCTTGCGTCTTCTACCACTAGGGCTCGGTTGACCATATGCTGAAAGGTAGGGAAGTCATGAGCTAGAAGCTGAATCTTCATTGCCACATTCATTCCCTTCAGGAATCTCCTGATCTTCTTCTTGTCCGTGTTTACTTCCTCAGGGGCATAACGGGCCAGGTGATTGAATCTGCTCAAGTACTCACTGATGCTGGCATGTCCTTGCTTAAGGTTGTTGAACTCTTCTCTCTTGATGTCTATTATTCCTTCTGGGACATGCGCCGCCTTGAAGGCTTCAACAAACTCGGGCCAGGCAATGTTAGCGGCATCCTGATGGGCAGCACAGTAGTTCTCCCACCGTTCAGCAGCTGGACCACGAAGCTAGTGTGCTGCAAACAAGGTTTTCTCGACAGGCGTGCACTGTACCAAGTTTAGTTTTCTCTCAATGTCCTTCAGCCAGTCGTCAGCCTCCACTGGCTCGGCGGTCTGTGAGAACTCGGCCGGACGGGACCTCAGGAAGTCGGCAAGCTTAGAGCGACCATGGGCTTGTGCTGGTGGAACTTGATGGAGAAGAGGTTGTATCGCTGCCAAATTCTAGGCAATGCCCTGCAGAATCTGGGTCTGGATGGCCATAAGCTGTTGTGGGTCTATCGGAAGCTGAGGAGGCTGAGGCAATCCTCCATGGTGTGTAGTTGCAGCGGCAAAGGCACCAAGGCCGGCTGCACGACCATTACCAGACATCCGATCATGAGTCTGCTCCACTTCTTGCTCATCTGCTGCAGGGGGCTCGTTGTTGAGGGCTAGAACTTGATCTTCAAAACCCAGGCGAGTTGGAGCACGAACATTACGACGCTGACGTTCTGCCATCTGATCCTAAAAAAGGACAACCAAGGGAGAAAGGCTTAGGAGGGTATTGGCAACCAAGCCAATAGAACAAATAAAGGAAGCAATGAGAACATCAAGATGGAATCAAGCAGCAGAACAGGAACACACTCGGGAACCCAGCCATGACGAAAGGCAAAAGATAAAGCACTGAGACCTAAAGGCAGATACCAAAGATTCACGCAGGAGGCAAGGATAATTAGATAACCAAAAGTTCAGAAATATTTTCAGAGTCTACAAGGGCAGAAAGAAGTGATTGGGCAACTCCTAGCCTTTTGCAAATAGTATAGTTTTCAAAATAAGATCCTCAAGGACATCTACACGCGTAGGGTTTCGTTCCTAGGGCCAACCTTTGCTCTGATACCACCTGTTGGGGCGACCTCCCCAACTCGGTGGAAGCCTACCATGTGCATACAGCACCCGATCCCAGGATCAGTAGTCGGGTACGCACAAGTCATCGGTGATACAACTCAGAGAACAACAAATAAATACACATCAGAGTATAATCATATATATTACAAAGGATTTCCATCCAGGACAGGCCCCAGATGGACGAAAGCAACAACAGGGTAACTACAGCGCAAACATAGTGGAAGCAAGGGAACTACTCGGCAAAAGAACACATCTACACCACAGGCGCGGTTGGGAACTAGGCTCGAAACCTCAGAAGTCTTCGTAGTTGGCTTGGTCTTGGAAGAACTCGGCAGCAGTCGGGTCTTCGTCGTCTTCTCCAAAACCTACTATACATATATATAAACAAGGGTGAGTACTTTCGTACTCAACAAGCCGGGAAAAGATGCCATGTTGGTTAGACAAGGGGGCTAAGAGTCTCATTTGCGAAAACAGCTTTTGGAAACATTTTGCTTGTCAAATGCTAGTGTGTCAAGGTTTTAGTTGTCGGAAAGAAGCTCACGCTTCAATCCATTCCGCAAGTTGCTTTTCAACAACTCGCCACTTAATAAATCATGTATTTCCATTTCATCTTTTAACTGCATTTCTTTACATTTGTTGGTTATCCGAGTGGCTACGACCACTCCAGTCGGTCTGATTTCCCAAGTGGCTACAACCACCCGTTGACCCTGAGACTCAGCTACAACCAAATCTCAGTTACAGCATTTCTGGCAACAACCAGTCATGCTCGCTATACCAGCTACAACCAGATAGCTCAACTTGCCGCCTTGGCTACAACCCGGGGGCTCAAACTTGCTGCCCTGGCTACAACCCGGGAGCTTGCTACACTGGCTACAACCAGTTAGCTCAAACCTGCCGCCCTGGCTACAACCCAGGGGCTTGCTCTTTACGTCTTCTGGCTACAACCCGAAGACTTCTCGTGTTTACTTTTCAAACACTTGCTTATGGTGCCTTAACCCCCCGGATCACACAGATCCGTTTCTGGCCACACAGGCCTTCCGTTTGCTTACTCGGCAAACTCTGGACACGGTTCCCTTTCCATCAAATACTTTCACAAATCATTAGCAAACAAATCTACGCTATGGGAATCACCTTACATCGCCCTTAACCGTGGGCACGGCTGTTCGAACAGTTCTGCTAAACTCTGCAGAGGGTGTACGCTTTACCCATCCGACATGAAACTTACACCGAGTACTGGCCAGTATCGGAAGTTCGTGACAAGGCCATTTCCAAAGCCAGGCTAGGGTTATCCAATGCTAGCAGAAGGATCCACACAGGATCAATGCTTCAGGTTGGCTACAACCACCATCAGCACCAGGGCCCACGAGCCACAACTCAGATGAGTCCACTCCTGTCGGCACCAAACTTCCCTAAACCTACAATTTACTCGGCCTGGGGCATCCCATAATACCCGTATGGTCGTACTGTAAGATGCTCGGATGCAATTCCCAAAGAAAACGGTCCTTAATGATAATACCTAGCCAGGCCACACAGGCACTGCCTCTCTACATCAAGATTTTCATAACTTTCATTTATTTCGCAAACTCACCGATACGCGGAGTACCAGGTTTTCCAAACATTTTAGTAAAGTCCATGGTTTTCCCAAACGACAATACAATCGTTGCAAGGCTAAGCCATTCTACTCGGCATTCGAATCCATAGATAAAATGCCAGCGTGCCATTTGTGGGGCTCTCAAGGGAAGTACATCAACATCCTACCAAAATAAGAGCAACTACTGGGTAGGTCCGTTGGTTACGCTTGCAAACCGAGGCCAATCAATTTAAAGTGTAAACTAAACATGCATCCTTTGTAAACAACATAATTTTGCATATATGGGAGACAATATGATCAAAGGGGCTTGCCTTGTTCCAAGGAAGGATCTTCCTCGACGAAAACGGCTTCTGGATCATCCACCGGTTCAGGATCTGAACAAGCAGAAAAGAGAAACACGGATAAGCAGGAGAGGTAAAACACCAGGAAGAGAACATTGAAGTAGTCGGCTACAGAAAGGTAGCAGTCGGCTGAACCAGGCTTGCGAACCAGGCGACACGGCTCCGAAGCTGGAGAGGATGAGGACTTGGCAGAAATGGCCGGGTTGCAAAACAAGAGAATGAGGAGGCACGGATGGCCTTATATAGCCGGTGTGCCAAGCTGAGGCACGGTGGTGCTGGGCAACGGATAGAGAGAAAAAGTCAAGATAAATTGACAAGGGATATGACATCAAGGCAGGGACTGACTGTGGGGCCAGACGTGGTCGGTAGAGTTGGTAGCCACTGTAGCGGCGATAGGACACTAAGGTCGCAGCAAGGACGGGTTGGAGAAGTCTCACTGACAGAGCTGCTGACTAACCACTGGTCCAAGCGATGCAGCGGGTTATTGTCCACTAGTCCAAACGGGGCTGCGGGCTGGTGAAGACTGGTTACTTCTCCACTTAGGTAGTCGGCATCCAACGGGAGGGGCACAACTTGGTGAAACGGTGAGACAACAGGTAGATTATCAAGGTAGTCGGCCACTTCAAGGTTTACTCGGCAGCAAAGATGGCCGAGTGGGACAAGGGAAAAAAGCAAAATACAAGAACTGAGGGGAATTTACTCGGCACAAGGGGTAAAGGTAGTCGGTTGGCCGGGAAAAAGGAACTAGGCGCAGCTGAACTGGGTAGGAGAGGAGTTCGAACTCAGGAAAAACGAATACCAACAGGGAAAAGGAAAACGGGTCGTTACACTGGTGCAAGGCTAAATGTTAGGTGATGTAAAAGCTGTGTTATGACCTCTAGACTGCATTCAATGTGTAGAGTGTGGTGGTACCGACGGGTACCGGACAAACTAGAGCGATCATATCATGTGGGTAAAGTTGTACAAACTCTATAGAGTCAAAACTAATCGGTTAGCCGTGCTCACGGTCATGAGCGGCTTGGTTGTGTTCATTGAGTATAGATTTATGCTTTATAAATGTGTTTGTGAACATGGGACTTGGTATGGGTGAATTTTGAGATGTTTTGGGAAATGATGATGTCGGCGAAGTGGGACTGGGGGTCCCACGTTCTGCGGGGACGCGTGGATCTCCGGCCACGTCAGCCCCTCCGGGCCCACTTTCTGCAGAAGAGAAGACCGGCTATGGTCAATGTCCCGTTGGGCGCCCGGGGCGCCATCTCCATCGGCCCCGGGCGCCGATGCCGGGGTCCGACAGCCGGGCGCCGATGCCCGGGCCCGACGGCCGGGTGCTGATCGCCCGGGTGCCCCGGTGCCGATCCTTCCGGTGCCCGGGCGCCGGTCCTTCTGATCCTGGGTGCCGACGCCTAGGCCCGGGGCCGATTGACCGACTACCGATGCTGACTGCCGACTGTCGATGCCGATGCCGATTCACTGGAAGGACTCCGCGGACCAACTTGCCAACTACTCTGCCACGTGTGGGCGTCTCCCGATGGCCCCCCGTGGACCTCCGACCGTGCAGACAGAAGACTTTTGACTATGGAGGCTTCGTTCACTGTGTAGTCAGAAGCTTTTGACTATGCAGGCCCCTTTTTCCACGACCAGGCGGCAGAGGCGTGCGCCGTCACATCTCTCCGCTCCATCCTCTCACGACGACGTGCAGCAGCAGCACCTGCTCTGGCGTGGGCGTTGCAGGCGAACAGGGGCGACGGGACGTTCCTCCAACTCTGGCATGGGCACCGCAGGTGGAGGGGCGCACAGGAGAACTCACCGGAAGATATCTCCCTCCGCGTACCGGCACTGTGGACTCCCCTAGTTCTATAAAGGAGGATCCAAGCCGATGAGGAGGGGGGGGGGGGACAGACGGAAGGGAGCACCTCTAACTCCCGAGCTCATTCTCTAGCTGTTGTTCATCTTCTCCGGCTCCGGCCGCGACTTAGTTCATCCACCACATATATCAAACCATACACAGGACGTAGGGTATTACGCTCCGGCGGCCCGAACCTGTATAAATCCTCCTGTCTTCTCTGTGTGCTTGCTCCCTTCGGATCCATCCATCGTACCGCTGATACACTCTGACGCCGGCTTCGCCTGAGAACTACTCCCCTGGCCGAATCTCAAAAGGGGGGTCTCCTGACTTCCCGCCGTCGAGGTTTCACCCTCCGACAGATGAGGTTCTGGATATGGCATTGATGGCCTGATGCCGCGTATGGCAGCCATCCGGATATTATGTATTTTATGAAAGATATATATATGACCATGATTTACTTATGTACTTGTTTAAATGCTTTCTAAATTACCGTTGCAAAATGATTGTGAACTAAAATTGGCTTTATGCAAAGCTGAACCTACAAATAGCCATTTCCTTGATTTTAGAGCTCGCATGTAGCATATAGGATTGTCCTTGCCAGTACATTATTTCGGTAATGTACTGACTCTTGCTTGTGCTATTGTTAATCTTTACTGTAGGTTGAGTGCTACGGGGATTCGTTGCTTCTTCAGGATTGATTCTTTAAGGGGTCTACCCCTAGTCGGATTGCCTGTGGTATGGGTAGACAAGCTTCCGCTGAATCATATTATTTGGCCTTTTGGCCTATGTAATCTTAGTTGTATCTAAGTTTATTTCATTTATAATTGTATACCCTATGTTTGTATACCATTGCTAGAGATGAAAGTGTGGACTAGCAATTTTCCTAGGGCTAGTCTGCATGAGTATAGGCTTAGAACAGTTGAGATATATGGAGAGTAGTTTAACCGTAGACCATGTCCTCAGAGATATGTATTGTGTTTGGTGGCCACCTTCGTGTGGTTTGACGGGCATATCTCGCCGTGCGGACTGGTGTATCTATTCTTCCAAATATCTCTTGTGTTCTTAGTCTGGTGTTCGGTTGTTTTGCATTATATTTGGTGATTTGTATGACAAGGCTGCGATGAGGTTGGATGGTTACAATTTTATTTGGCTTTCTCTTGAGATCCCATCCAACTAGATATTTCGCGTTGTCGTACCAATTACCTCTTATAGTGCAGAATAATCGGGTGCCCACAGTGTCCCTCTGCGTTTTGAACTTATTTTGGCTTTTTTATTTTCCATGCATCCATAATTGCATCTATATGCATTAAAATGGCCTGGAAGAATTTTAATGATAAATTTGTGTGTGTAAAAATTCTGGGAAAATTCACAAAAATACTTGATGTTATGACTATGTTTTCTTTTAAATTGGTCTAATTTTATCGATTCATTGGTTCCTTAATTAAATCAGTCAAAGTGGTCAAAAACATGAATAAAATTATCGATGAATTTTCGAATATAGTATGTGTGTTTATCTGATGTATTGTGTGTATGTGGTACGTCTGGTATGAGGACGTGGGGTATCCCATATTTAGTAAGTTGATAGTATCCCCCGAATTCTAGTCAAATGAGAATGACTTGTCTGTTGTGTTGCTGTGTCGAGAAATCATTTAGTCGGATATGTAGATCTGTTTGGGTAATAGCCAACCTATATATGTGTGACTATCGTTGTCCTTTGATCGCGCAACAATTTGGCATATGTCGTTGGAAATTTGAGTAGAGTTTAGAATTTTGTCTAAGTCTATGCATAAAGTCTCAGCAGAGTATCCACTTATGTTGTTATGCACGACCATAAAATTTTACTTTCTCTTGCTCCGACCATGCTATGTTGTCTTCATTATATGCCTTTTTCCAGCAACAAACTCTTCGAGGATTCCGGGCGGTACCAGATTATGTCTTGTGGTTCGTTTAGTTAGAAGAAGCTAGTTGAGATGATGCTCTTTGCCAATTCAATAACAAGAAATTTCAAGTTTGTCCGATACTCGGACAATATGCATATATCTCTTAATTTGGCAATGTGAAAGCCCCCTATCACCCTCGACTACTCGGGTGATTTAGAACTATGACCCTATTTGGTAGAGCTCCAGCTCTCTCATCCTAATTGGTCATAGCAGGAGCAGTGGAGCTATGTCATGACCGGAAAAAACACAGTTTTCCCCAATCGCTAGTGCATTGATCCTCATCCCAGGAAAAGTCGGGGTACACCACAACAAAATTGATACAAAGGCACATCTTTGTTATATCGATAGTATTTACATTATTACAAAGGATCATAAAGCCTGACAAACAAAATAAAACAGCAGCGAACTTGTGGGCCTACAGCTCCATCTTCGCAGGCGCTCAACTGGGGTATAAGCCAGGACTCCACCAAGGACTTCATCTCCAAAGCTTCTTCTAAAGAGAGGTGTTGAGCAAGATTGAGTACCACCCGCAGTACTTAGGAAGACATACCCGGAAATGCACATAATGCAATGGGGTACAAGAATAATATAGTATGGCTGAATTTTGTGTAAAGCTATCTTTCAAACAGTTTAGATTTAAAGCACATTTCAAAGCACGATCTTAGTCTAATCAGTATTATCACCACGGTTGTGCACCCACGTAAACCGGTCTTAACCCAAGCTAAATTGCCCGCTATGAGTGTCATGATTCCAACCTTCCAAAGTCCAGGAGAAAAGCTCTAACTTGGGTACATTGCTAGGCTTGCCCATAACCGAGGGCGTGGCTATTCAAATAGTTTATATTCTGGCTAGAGGTGTACACTTTACCCACAAGACACGTCTCACACATGTTACCACGTGCCGAGAACGTGACATAACTCTTCACTCAGTCCAACCCTAAACAACAGACCGACCTAGACCCTTGTCCCCCGCTAAGCAACCTGTGTCGAGAAGATGTGGTCTAAGCCCCCATGCATCTTTGTCGTGCTGGCCTTCATTTGTGGAGACATCGGACCCATACTAGGAGGCATTTGCCCCACCATGTCAAATCATTTAAAGCTGGACAACGCTTACGGATTAAGCCTTACCCATTAGACATGTGGTAGTACGGTGTATGTTTTGCAACAGAGGCCCTAAGACCGGTCCTTATGACGGCCGAGGTACGACTAACTAAAAACAACCCAAGTACCTCTAGCTCAGCCAAAAATAGAGTTTGGGCAAATCATCGATCCAAAAAGAATGCACCATTTGTCAAGGGACTACCATACAAGTATTAAAAAAAAAGGTTCCCAAGACGTTGATTTGTCAGGTCCTTTGATGATGACAAAGTAGCTCTCCAATTATAACTTAGAACTATTTTGGTTAACTTGTACTCAAACCAATGAGTTCCTATGTTAGATATTTGCACTATGACTGCATTTAGTGTTTAATTAACGACTGTGTAATAATTAATAATTATTGAAACAAATTGGATGCTATTAACGACTGCTATTAATTGCTAATTAATAATTAATGACTGCTTTGATAAAAAAAGGATTTATAAATTAATTATGGGCACCCTGGAAGTGCATTATGGAGAGTAACTATTATGACAACGTAAAATATCTAGATAGATGGGATCTCGAATAAAAACCAATTAAGTGCAGTAACCATCTATCCTCATCGCAGCCTTGCCATAACATTTACCCACTCACAATACAAATCCAAAGCGCCGAATTCAGAAATAAGGAGATATTTGGATAGTTGATTCACCATCCCAAACGGCGAAGTGTGCCCGTCAAACCACACGAAGGTGGCGACCAAACACGATACACACTTCTGGGGACATGGTCTACGGTTGAACCAACATCCATGCATCTCATCATTTCTAAATTCATACTCATGTTCAGCTAGTCCCCAGGAAAGTGACTAGCCTCACACTTTCATCGCAAGCAATTGATAAACATCACAAGTACTCTAATTATGGATATAAGTGCAGCAGGGTTATATACATTACATAGAGGGTTCATACCCTAACTCATCACAAAGTAACACAAAAGATAGCAGCGAAAAAATATAAACATAAAAGATAAAGCCAGTGGTGCCAAACCAAACCACAGGGCAACTGATTGGGGATAGAACTTAACTTCATCTACATATTATCCTCGCCAACCTCGGTGGGATAACAGTAGAGCACATCAATGTCGTCGTTGTCGTCACCTGAAAGATATGCAGCATGAGTACAACAAGTACTCAGCTAGACTTATACAATAATAATAGTACAAAGGAGTAATGCTAGTCTCTACATCAAGGAGTATGGCTAGGTTGATCTGATTTTGCATAAAGCTGATTTTATTGAGCAAGTAATACATTTAAAACATAAGCATTTGTGAAATAGCTCAATCTGAAAATTTAGGACAGCAAGCTTATAGTTCTGAAATGAGACTAAAAATGAGTACAATCCCATGCTCTAACATCAACAATGGGCCACCATTGCCCAAATAATTATGCTACACAAGCATACCATCTTTCATGGCTAAAACCAAGCCATATTTAACATCAAGGCCTTTTATATAAACCCATCCATCCATGACTACCATAAGTCATGGTATAACAACATAATCCCATAACCACATATCCCAAGTTGGATGCTAACATAGTTGAGGAACACATCAAGCGGTCATCCGTAACCGTGGATACGGCTATTCGAATAGTTCTTACTCTGATCAGAGGTGTATATCTTTACCCACATGATGTGATAGAAGCCAAACGGCTACACTCTAGTTTGATCCGTACCCGTCGGTACCCACACTCTACACATTGAGTGCGGACTAGAGGTCATAACAAAACCTTTCCCACGCTTAGCCCCAACCACCTAAACCACGTCTAGGCCCCCGATGACTTAGTCACGTGCGTGCGTGGTAACTAAGGCGGGCTCACCGTCGCGGGAGGCACCTCCGGCCAAAGCCAGGCACGCACGAGGCCCTCCAAGGACTCTCCGTCCTCACGACTGACGAACGGGCGTAGATGGCCACAGCCTCCCGTGCTACTTAGTTAAGCCATCCCATTCCCGACGTGTGGAAGTACGTAGGGTGCTTGAATAGACATCAACCTGTTTGGTCCTTAACGACCTAGACGGAGCTACATGCATCAGGGAAACACCATCCCGTCATCGCCCTATCATCCGTCCAAGTCAAACATATTATTAATTATAAATCAGAAGTTATTCTTTTCAGATCTTAACCCATCCATTCGCATTAAACTAGTTTTGAACCGATAGCTCCGTCTATCGGATTTCTAAGTCTAGAAATAAGCATGGCTAAGCATTCGGTAAAATAAAAGTATCCCAAAGTCCTTAACCAGTGGTGACAAGGTAACAACATGGAGTCAATAACCAAGGAATGGAAATGCATGCAATTGGGTAATATAAACTCTACCTGTTTTTCCCATTTTAATCAGACTGAAACATGCATATAGATATTTCCTTCGCAAACAAACCAATTTATAGAAAATATAGGTTCAATATGCTTAGATGCTTGCCTTGCTGCAGCGATGGTTCACACTCAATTTCTGGGTTAGCTTCCTCGTACTCCGAATTATCTGAATCTACCGATAAAAGCGAATATACAAATAAGAATCAATTACATATGCTTATGCAAAAATGATCAATAAAATCTGAGATAAATACAGTAGGTAGGGCATGTCTTAACAAGATTTTAGAAGAAAGAACCAAGTCATTTGCATCTCTGGATTGGGAGATACAAAAATAACAAGGTAGAAGGGCTGAAAATGGCAGTTTTGTAATTATTTATATTGTAACCTTAAGTTATTATATTTGTCTGACATTTTCTATTAAGATTTCAAGAAGGCATGCATTTTTATATAAAAAGAGCATAACCCACTGGTTCCAAAAAAATTTGGTTCACTGAAATTTGATTAAAAATAATTTAGTTGTGAATTTTACAAGTTTATCAAAAGAAAGGTTAGAAAATACTTAGGCCTATTTTGAGAGGTAGTTTTGGTCAAATACAAATTATCCACAGTAAAGGTTACAATTTTCTGAGTTAAAAAAAAGTGGTTTCACATTTTTAGCAGTTAGGATGAATTTTCTAGAAATTTATAAACTTCTAGGTTATAAAGAGGTATATAAAAGATATTTCCATTTTTAGAGAAAAATCCTACACATAAGTTCTCACTTTTTATTTTACAAAATTAAAGAGAACATTTTTATGAATCCATAGAAATTTGGTTCACCTCAAAAGGAGTTATAATGAATTTTATAGAAATATTCCAATTTCCTAGGCACAAAATAAGTTATTATTGCTTCATATTATTTTATGGATATTTTCTGTATAGAAGTGCATTATTTTATTTCACAGTATTCAAGTTCACAAATTTATAGAACTAACAAAATTGGTTTCACTCGAAAAGGAGTTAAAATGGCCAAGTTATGGATGTACAAAGTTTGGCTATTTTTCTGTTGGAAAATAATTCCCTTAATTACTTTTCTAATTCTTCTTCTTTTCTTATTTCCCTTCCAGCCCGGGCCCACCTATCAGACAGACAGAGCAGGGGAGGCGCGAGGCGGCATGGCCGCTGGCTCTGGTCGCCGGCGCCGGCGGCGAACGGTGGCTCGGCTCGGGTGGTGGCCAACAGAAGAAAGATAGAGCAAGACGAGGCGAACACATAGGTGGTGGTATTGTGGCCGAAGGTGGCCGGAATCTCACCGGCGGCGAGGATAAGCGGCGACTATATTCGGGTTGGCGAGGCCGATAGAGCTACGGCTCGATTCAAAGCAAAATAACACATGCATAGGCGTCCACTTGGTACCAGGAGGCTCACCGAAGGTCTTGCTGAGGCTGACCGTGCTTGGACGTCGGCGGTGACGGAGAAAATGGCTCGGCGGTGGCGAAATCTCTCGGCTCCACGGCGGTAGCTCACTTCAGTCGATCTGCGGCCGAGGTAAGATGTCCACTAGGTCATAGCCTTCTTAGGGGTGGCAGGAATGCAAGGAATCGGAGTGGAACTCACCAGAGGAGATGCAAAATGACTATGGCGGCAGGCGGCCGGACTTGGGAACGACGACGCCGATCTCTAGCTTCACGGTGTCATACCGCGATTCCTTCGGCTAGCTAGCTTCTAGGGGTGAGGCGACGTTCTTGGCGCCGTGGCTTGGGCGACGACCTACTGTGCCGGCCAGAACGGCGGGGCGACGCCGGCGGCGGCGCTGGAGCACAGAGACAGAACACGGTGGCGACGCGGCTGCTTCGACCAGCGATCCTAGGATTTTGCAATACAAAAATGGAATGATTAGGATGTGTTCATCGTGTTCCTGTGGTTGGGAAAGGGTGGAACTCACCGGATCTAGCTCGGGCTCGATCGAACACTCTCGGCAGCAGGGAGGATGAGGCTACCGCCGGTGATCCTTGGGGTTCCCGTCGGTTTTCTCTGTGGGAACGTGGAGACAAAAGGAAGAGGATTCTGCTGGCGAGATTTGGAGCGAAAGTGTCGAGGTTTCCTAGAGATGTGCTTGCCCAGGCTGCTCTGTATACTGTGAGAGGGAGGAAGAAGGAGGCAGTGACACGTTTGCATGCAGCTGCTGAGTTGTATCCATTGCACAATAGTCAAGGTGGGTCCCACACGTAAGTCCATATTTTTCTACACATAATTGGCTAGGTTTACTCTATGACTTGTGGGTCCAACAAGTTAGTTCCTAGGGAGAAGATAGGAGTATGGGTAGGAATGTTGGTGAAACACACTGTCCCATACTGTGCTATGGCTTACAAGTGTGCTAGGGTCTTGTGGGTCCCACTGGTCAGTGACTTGAGAGAGGAGAAAACTCTAGAGACTAAGTCTGCAAAAGTGTACTAGATAGCTGTCTTGCATCTATGATCTCAGCAGGTTACCAAGGGGTATAATTCATGGAAAAATTACTGTGGACAGTAGGTGGTATTGGCTAGCTCTGTGCCAAAATTCAGAGTTGGTGGATTTCGCTGGAGAAAATGGCAAAGTTCGGCCAAAAAGCAGTTTCTGCTGTGCACTAGTCTGAGTCAGTGAGCTTTGTCCCATTATTTTATGTTCAATCTTTGTGAAGATTGTACTGAAATTTTTACTGTAATTAGTTCACAATCTAATCCAGGTTCTGGTAAATTTTGGTGAGAAGGTGATTGATGGATTAATTCTTGCAAAAAAAATGTCATCTAGACTGTCTGCAGGGAAAATGTTCTCTGCCTTACTGAATCCAAAACATTTGTTTGGGACACTTATTGAATTGATAAAATTTGGTGAAAATTACTGGGGATAGAGGAGGATGTGATTAACCTGCTGACAGAATTTCATTGCTAGAAGTGTTCTGGTTTATCTTTGGTGAATTTGCAAATTTGGCAGGGCTGATCCAGTTTTTCTGCAGTGTAATTTATGTCCCTAGGGCTTTGCTCTTATTATTTTATGTGATTTATTTGGGAATTAAATTGAGAAAAAATTACTGGTGGTAGGGGTCATGCTGGCACACACTTTGGAAAACGTACTCTGTCTAATTAATCATCATTTTCATTTGGTTAATTTTAGAGATATACCTATTCATTTCAGCTAGCTTCCTAGTTTTGCTGATTCGAGGGATTTTATTGAAGTACCAAATGAAGTGATAAAATCATGTAAAATTTACAGTAGATTGATTATGTGGAAAAGTGTTCACAGGAATTTTTCCATGATTTTATGTACAATCAAACATCTTTAGAGAAACCTTAGACTATACAAAAGCATATGTCAAAGAAAAAGGAATCAGGCTGAAACTTGTTTGAATTTTTAAGGGGTCTAAACTATTGAAATAAATTCTGGAAAAAATATATTAATTCATGATAAATAAACTAGTATTTGAATAAATTATTTCCCGCATATGCTCCTGTTCAATTTGATGCACTATTTGATAGTGTTTAGTTTTTGCTGATTAGGGTTTGATATTGCCAACTTTAATTTTGCAAGAAGCGATAATGCAAAAATTTGAAATGTGCACTCCAATGACAGTAGGGTATAACACGATTTACCTAAAATTAAATTTAGGGCTGTGACATTAATTGTTTTTTATTTTCTGAAATTTCATCAGTGACGGTTAAAACCGTGAACCGGCACTAATGACAAGTCATCAGTGCCGATGATGTATGTGCACTGGCACTGATGAGTTTCATCAGTACCGGTTTAGGGAAACACCTAGTAATGATGAGTATCATCAGTACCGGTGCATGCTACGAGCCAGCACTGATGAAGCCCGCCTAGAGGTGCTCGGGCCGCTCCAGGGGGCCATCTGTGCCGGGTGTGTAGCCGGCACTGATGAGGTACCTTCATCAGTGCCGGAATAGTTGTACCAGTTGGGTACTCGGTACAGATGGGCCTTCCCAACTGGCACTGATGACCATTTCTGTAGTAGTGTCGTCAACATCTCTATGAGCTTCTGCTCGTCACCGTTGACCTTGAAAATTTGCAGCTCTTTGGTCGAGAGTGGGTTGTTATCGTTGCCATCGCTATTGTAGCCGATGAACTTCTAGACCTGCAGGAGGTCACTGGCCCATGGTTCCAGACAAGGTATATGCTGGGGCTGCCCAGGTTCGTCACGCGTCGCATGATCTCTCTCGTCGCCGCTGGCGATGACACGGTGCGAAGGTTGAGCGCGTAGATGGAGCCGTCGTACCGCAACGCGTAGAAGAGGTCGTCGCCGTCATTGTAGACGGTGTGGTGGCAAGAGGAGGAACACGCCTGGCCTAGCATGATGAGCATCCACTCGTTGCCGAGCCAGGCAAACGAAAGATCGTCATCCGACCGGTGCAGGAGGAGGCGACGCAAGAGCTCCACTTAGTGGGGCTGCACGAGAGGACTAGACCAGATGGTGGTACATGCGGCCTCTCTCTTGCACCAGCGAGTACACAACGGACTCCGACCTGTATCCCATGCAATCGTGTACCTTGTCTTGCCCTTACTGTTCGTGAAGCTCTTGATGTTGTGGAGGCCGGTGATGGGTGGGTGGGCAACCATGGCACCAGTGAGGGGGTTGACGAGCTGGAGGTCGGGCACCTCGTCGACGGCAGGGTTAACAATTTTGGAAGAGGAAAAAAATTTAGGAGGGACCGGCAAATCCAAAATTTCGGTCCAAAACTTTTTGAATTTTTTAAAAAATCTTGACCAAATTTGAATAAATTTTGCTAAATTCCGAAATATTTGAAAAAATTCAAAAAAAATGGAAAATTTCAGATGAAATTGTTTCGTGCCGGGGATGACTGAAATTTCAATCCCTGGTCGACGGTGACCAACCGCCACTGCAACGCGCTGATCACGTGTGACGTCTAGAAATTTACAACCGGAATTCTGAACATCCCTGTGTATTAAATCTCCGTCCAGGAAAGGCAGGGTACACAATACCAAGTTGCCATACACAGTACGTCTTACAAACAGAATAAAAGTGTCTTACATAAATACAGTGGTAAAGGTAAATAAAGCCTATATACAGCTAGCCAAGCGGAGGCTTCTAATCTACAGGTGTCTTGACGGCGGACCCAGCCTAGTCCTCTTGATGGTCTTCGTCGGACAGGTACTCCACCACTGAGAGGGGAAAAAGGAAGCAAGACTGAGTACCACTCACAGTACTCAACAAGTCACACCCGCAAATATGCACAATGCACGGGAGACAAAGATAGGCTAGGGGTTTGTTTGCATAAAAACATTTGCAAACAATAGTAGTTCACAAACGGTAAAAATGTTGATTAATTTAACAATATTAATCCTCCACTAATCAACGATACAACGTGTTAACCAGGCCCAACCATTTTAAGGATTATTGCGTCACTGGACCACGGGGAGCCGGCGTCGACAGGCGGGCCCTACCGGTCAGTGACCCACGGGTCAGCAGTGCACGGTGGACCGAGTCCACCGCGGCCCGATGGGGACTGGCCACGTGGCTGCCATGTGGCAGCCACAGCGGGCGGAGAGGTCGATGTGGCTCCGAGGTGGTGCAGACGTGGCGAGGGAGCGGGACGACCGTGAGGCACCACGCGGCCGGTCCGGATCTACCCTAGGGTAGATTGAACGGCGCAGGGCGAACGGGACTCGCCCATCACCGGCGCGGCCACACTGCGGCAGGGCAAGCGGCCCGATGGTTGCCGTTGGCGACCATCCGGCCCCACGGGGAGCGGCGGCGAACGACGAAGGTGATGAGGGATCGAAAGGGGACCTCACTGAGGAGCGATGATGATGGGACCGTGGCGAATGGCGGCTACCCGAGGTGAAGGACGGCGGCGAAGCTCGGGAAAACGGCGGAGACGGTGTTCTGGTGGTGCAACACGACGACGGAGGAACGGACGAGGTTGAGGGAGTCCTGGCGAAGATGTAGGAAGAGATTAGGGCCAAAATGGCCGAGCGAATTGACAGGGAGACGTGGCTGAAGGCCGGCAGAGAGCTTACCAAAGGGGGACGCTGACGTCAGAGGGGTTCTGGCGGCGTTGGAGCGCACGGAGATGCGGGCATGGGCACTCTGGAGTGCGGCAAAGGTGGTGACGACGAGAGACTAGGGCGGCGGTGGCTATAGCGGTGGTGGCGCTTGGCTGGAGACAGTGAAGCACGATGGTTGTTCGGGAGCTCGATATGGAGGGGGTTAGGAGGCTCGGCAAGTGGGTGCAAATGAGGGAAAAGCGAGGGCGGAGCACGGGGAAGGCTTTTATGCACTCGGCTACGGGAGTTCGTGGCCGGGTTGGCCAAATTTCGCGAGAACGTGGGGCGGCGGTGATGGCAGGATCGGCAAAATTTGCCCGCGGGCGTGCGCGAGGAAGGCGGAGAAGTGGGGGAGTGGCACGGGGACGCGGTCCACGGCGTTTGAATCAAGGGCCGTGGTGCGAGGAAGCGGCAATGGACACGGATCCGACGGGCGAGGCGGTACGCTCCCTCTGGCCAATTTGGCCAGAGGTTGGGGATAAAGCTGACATGTGGGGCCCTGGTCCCACATGTCAGCGGGAGTGGTGAGACGCGTAGGCGCGCTGGCGGGCGGGCCCCAGCAATTAGCGAGAAAAGGGAGGGGAGGCGCACGGCAAGTGGGGCGTGGGCAGGCCGAGGAGCAGTACTAGGCCAGCGGCCCAGCGGAAAGAAAAGAAAGAAAAGCGAAAGAAAAAGAAAAAGAAAAGGAAAAGGATTTCCAGGAGGGATTTAATTCCGATAATTTGTTTTGATTTATTAAAATTACTTCCAATGCTCTAAAAATTCCAATAAAAATCTTGTTAGTGTATTTTTGCAAGAGGAATACAGAAAAAATACTCCCAGCCATGATAATTTATTATTATGCATTTCACTTATTTAATTAATTCTCTTGCCCTTTTAAAAATAATTTCTTGAGGCTTTTTCTTTAATATATTTTGTGTGGCTCTATTTAAGGGGAAACTCAGGGTGTGACAAACCTACCCCCCTTAAAAGGAATCTCGTCCTCGAGATTCGGACATGCTGGCGAAGAGGTGTGGATGGGCGGACTTCAATTCATCCTCTCGTTCCCAGGTAGCCTCTTCTTCTGAATGATTGCTCTACTGTACCTTGCAGAACCTAATCACTCAGCTTCTGGTGTTCTTTCATTGATCTCCAAGATCCGAATTGGCCTTTCCATGTAGGTGAGGTCTTCTTGGATCTCGATCTGTTCTGGATCGGCCTGTTCTACTGGTACCCTTAAGCATTTCTTTAGTTCTGACATGTGGAACACGTCGTGTATACCAGCCATTGAAGTTGGAAGGTCCAACTGGCATGCAACTTTGCCTTTACGAGCTAGCACTTGGTAGGGTGCCACGAAACGGGGTGCTAACTTCCCTTTGGTTTGGAACCTGTGTACCCCACGGAGTGGTGTGACACGAAGATACACATAGTCTCCTTCCTCGAAGCTCAGATCTCTGCGGCGGTTGTCGGCGTAACTCTTCTGTCTTGATTGAGCTGTCTTTAAGCACTCCCGTATAATGGTCACTTTCTCTTCTGCCTCTTTGAGTGCATCGGTCTTGAATACCTGGCATTCACCTGTCTGATCCCAGAAGAAGGGTGTACGGCACTTCCTGCCATACAGAACTTCAAACGGTGCCATTTGCAAACTGGCTTGGTAGCTGTTGTTGTACGAGAACTCTGTGTAGGGTAGACTCTTATCCCATGTCCTACCAAAGTCCAAAGCACAAGTCCTTAGCATATCCTCCAATATCTGATTGACTCTTTTCGTTTGTACGTCTGTTTGTGGGTGGTAAGCTATGCTGAAGTTAATCGAGTTCCCAATTCTTGCAGCTTCTGGTAGAACTTGGAAGTGAACTGGCTACCACGGTCGGTTACAATCCTCTTGGGTACTCCATGTAGACACATTATGCGAGCCATGTAAAGTTCTGCCAGTCTTTTGCTCGAGTATGTTGTATGCACCGGAATGAAGTGGGCAACCTTGGTGAGCCGATCAACGATCACCCAGATCGAATCATATTCTGAAGATGTGCGGGCCAAACTGGTGATGCATTCCATCCCGATCTCTTCCCACTTCCACTCTAGGACTTTGAGCGGTTGTAAAAGTCCTGCAGGCCATTGGCGTTCTGCTTTGACTCACTGGCACACATCACAGAGTGCCACAAATTCCGCAATTTCTCTTCTCATGTTGGCCCACCAAAACATTGTCTTGTGGTCCTGGTACATCTTGGTGCTTCAGGGGTGAAAGGAGTACTGAGTCTCATGAGCTTCCCGGAGTATTAAGTCTTTGAGTTCCTTGTTTTCGGGGACGCACAATCGTTCTCCCATCCAGACTGTCCCATTCTCGTCTTCCGTGAAACCCTGGGCCTTTCCAACTCTCATGTTCTTCTTGAGTTCTTTAATCTCCAGATCATTCGCTTGTGCCTCACGAACCTGATCGAAGAGTGTGGGTTGGGCCTCTAGGGCTACCACGAATCCACGGTCAACGATGCCCAGATTCAGACGAACTCCTGCTGCACTTCCTTGCACAACGTCTTTGCTCGAGCAGTGTTGTAGTAACTCTTCCTGCTTAGAGCGTCGGCCACGACATTGGCTTTACCCGGGTTGTAGTGTATTCCCACGTCGTAGTCTTTATTCAATTCTAGCCACCTTCTTTGATAGAGGTTCAGATCGTGCTGGGTAAAGATATACTTTAGACTCTTGTGGTCCGTATAGATCTCACTGCGGTTACCAATGAGGTAATGCCACCAAATCTTCAAAGCATGGACTACTGCGGCCAATTCCAGGTCATGCATTGGGTAGTTGCCCTTATGGGGACGCAACTGGCGAGACGCATAGGCTACAACTCTACCTTCTTGCATCAACACGCATCCTATCCCTTGGAAGTCTTTCTTAGGATCAGGCAAGATCAAGACTGGTGCCAATACTAACTTCTTTTTGAGTTCCTTAAAGCTACGGTTGCACTCGGCTGTCCAAACAAACTTTACATCCTTCTTCAACAATTGAGTCATGGGTCTCGCAAACTTTGAGAAGTTTTTGATAAACTGGTGGTAATAACCCGCTAGTCCTAGAAAACTCTGCACTTGTGTCACTGTCTTGGGAGGTTTCCAGTTGGTAACGGACTTCACATTTGTTGGATCCACAACCACCCACTGGGCGGTGATGATATGCCCGAGGAACTGCACTTCTTTCAGCCAAAAGTCACACTTGCTAAACTCGGCGTACAACTGGTGCTCTCTTAGCTTCTTGAGAACCAACTGGAGATGTTGCTCATGTTCTTCTGCTGATTTTGAGTAGATAAGGATGTCGTCGATGAAAACCACCATGAACTTGTCCAGAAACTCCATGAACACCTTGTTCATCAGGTTCATGAAGAAGGCCGGTGCATTTGTCAGTCCGAAGGACATAACGGTGCAATTGTACAGCCCATACCGAGTGGTGAAGGCTGTCTTTGGAATATCTTTTTCTCAGATCCTCAGTGATGATAGCCTGATCGTAGGTCTATCTTGGAGAAGACAGTGGCACTCTCCAATTGATCGAAGAGATCATCAATCCTTGGCAAGGGATACTTGTTCTTAATTGTGACGTCATTTAGTGCGCAATAATCCACACACATCCGCTTCGTCTTGTCTTTCTTTTCTACGAAGATTACTGGTGCACCCCAAGGTGACGTGCTCGGTCGAATGTAGCCTTTCTATAGCAGGTCGTCAACTTGCTTCTTGATTTCTGCCGTCTCGTTTGGTGCCATTCTGTACGGCCTTTTGTATATTGGCGTTGTTCCTGGTGCCAAATCAATTTTGAACTTGATTTCCCTTTCTGGTGGCATCCCCGGTAGATCTTCCAGGAACAAGTCTGGGTACTCCCTCACTATCGGGATATCCTCTATTTTCTGCTCTGGCTTTGTTCCACTTTTAGCCTGTTGCTCAGTTGCGACCTGATTCAAACTTGCTTCATGTCTCTATGGTACTGGCGACTTGAAGGTAACTGCCTTTCCTTCTAGATTGGTTACTGTAACAGTTTGGTCGGTGCAGTCGATCACTCCTTTGTGTCAGGTCAACCAATCCATCCCTAGGATGACATCTAGGTCTTTGGATTCTAGGAGGATGAGATTGGCTAGAAAGGGTGATCCCTGGATCTCTAGGCTTACTAAAGGGCTATAGTAAGCTATGGTCATGTGATTCCCTGGTGTATGAACCTGCATGGGGATCTTAAGTTCTGCTACTTTTATCCCATGTGTCCCCACAAATTTCTTGGATATGAATGAATGTGTTGCACCAGAATCAAAAAGTACTATTGCAGGTATTGAGTTCATGAGAAACGTAACCAGTATCACCTCCGGTGCAACCTGCGTCTCTTCTGCAGAGACGTGGTTAACACACCCCTTTATCACCTGCTGGTTGGTGTTAGGATTCTGGGGAACTGTAGGCCTGGGTCTCATGCGCTTCGGTTTCGGGCACTTGTCGGCGAAGTGGCCCGGTTCGTTGCAGTTGAAGAAGATGAGGGTCTTGCCCCCACTATCCTTCTGTAGTTGGCTTTGCTGTGCTGGTGCCATTGGTGGGCGCCGAGCGGGATGACGGTTGTGCTGCCTGCTACTATTGCTTTTGCCTCCGAAGTACCCTAGGTGGAATGGGCGCTGCTGGCGGACGATCATGGTGGAAGGTCCACCCTGACGCCCTAGCATCACCCTTGGCCTCTGGTGCTGCCCCTGGTGAGCTCAGAACTAGGCCGCCTTTCTCTTGCGGTCCATCTTGTTGCGCTGGTTTTCCTGGCAGATCACCTTGTCTACCAGCTTCTCGAAGTCTGGGTAGTCACTGGAGAGAAGCTAGATGGTCAACTCATCGTCAAGTCCATCCAGGAACTTCTCCTGCCTTTCCACATCAGTGTGGACATCCTCTGGTGCGTAACGTGCCAGACGGTTGAAGTCCTGGATGTACTCCGTGACTGCCTTGCTTCCCTACACCAGGTCCTTGAATTCCCTCTTTTTCTGTGCCACGATGCTAGCCGGAATATGAGACTTCTAGAAGTTGTGGCAAAACTCAGCCCAAGTGACCTCCGTGGTAGCAGTGCGGGCCACAAGGAAATTGTCCTGCCAAGCTGAGGCAAGACCCTGGAGCTGGTGCATTGCAAAGGCGACCTTCTCCTGGTCATTGCATTGGAGGAGGTTGAGCTTCTTCTTGATCGCCAACAGCCAGTCGTTGGCGTCCATGGGGTTAGTGGTGCTTGAAAAGGTTGGCGGCCTAACCCTCAAGAACTCAGGCAGCTTAGACTGAGGAGCGATGGCTGGGATGTGAGGCTGCTGGTGCTATTGCTGCAGGTTGTTCTGCTGTAGCTGTTGCATCATGATGGCCATCATCTGGTTCTAGTTGACCAGAATCTATGCAAGCGTTGGGTTTTCTGGTAGTGGAGGTAGGATGTGGTTGGGAGCTCCATTGTTCTGTGGTGCTCCATCCTGCTGATTTGTGGCGCTGGCGTCACTGGCAACACGGTTACCATTTCTGGTGTTCACCATCTGAAGGGGGATGGAAGTGGAAGGGGAGGAGGAAAACAGAAGGCTTAGAAACTAGAGTGGTAATTTAGTGACTTAATTAAATTAACTGAAGTGCATAGTTTGGAAACATCACAAAACAATTCAACTCCTAACTGAGGCAGCCATACCACAATAGGTGGTATGAACCCCCCTCCCGACTAACCTCAAAACAAACATCCTGACATTACAACTAATCATGAAATTAAACTAAGAGAAACGATAAAAACTAAGGATGGCGCATCTAGTGCTATGAGCGGCTCTTGCGGTCATCCGAGTTGTACTCCGACTTTTGCTCGTCGCCCACCTCGTCGTTGGTGCGGCTCCTGGATCTGCTCATGTAGTCCTCACTACCATGAGCCGACGAACTGGCCTCACTGTAGGTGTGGGATCGGCTGAGTGTGGGTGCCATGGGCCCCGGGTACCTCATGACAAGCATATGGGCTACTCGGATAGAGGATGGGCCTGGCCTTGTAATTAGAGATATAGTAATCCCTAGCAGACTTTGCCTTGTACGATAAGGAAAACACAGTCCTAATTGGGTGCGTTATATCTCTAAGAGGAGATCCCTTGGCCATAATCCGGTTGGGACTCCTACCTTGTAACCCTGTCCCCCATTATATAAGGGGAGGCTGTCAGCCGGAGGCTCTGATCTTGTCAGCCGGAGGCTCCTGCCCAGGAGGAAACAATACAACCGGAAGCTTCGGCCGGGATGATGAAGAACACAAGAACACACGCAAACTCTTGGAACACGGTGACAGAGAGATTGGTGCTGCCCAAAAACCGCAGCATTTTCTGTTCTTTCCTTCCCCTTTTATTTGCGAATTTTACAAGTGCAAAGTGTCTGCATGTCGCGCTCACGATGCGTCCATCCCCACGTCCGTGACGTCGCCCACGAACGATCGTACAGACTCGTACGCGAGTCATTCTCGCCACGATCTCACGACGTGTCCACGTGCATGCATAACAGAAGGTGACGTGAGATCCTAACTAACTACAGCGCAAGGCTTAACTAACAAATCTCCTCCTAAGCCTTGCGCATCTGTTTGAGATTGATGAGGCCGAAGAGCTTAGCGCGTAGTTCACAGAAATGCTCACGCGCCAGGGCCTTCGTCATGATGTCCGCCAGCTGCTCAGTGGTGCCAATGGAGGCGACATTCATCCTTCCTTCTTTGATGCATTCGCGAATGTAGTGGAACCTTGTATCTATATGTTTGCTACGATCGTGAAAGACAGGATTCATACTAAGTTGTATGGCGGACTCGTTGTCGATGTTGAGTTGGAACGCGCCTGCCTTCTCGCCCTTGAGCTCCGCAAGGAGGCGCACCAGCCATATGCCCTAGCAGGTGGCCGTAGTCCCGGCGATGTACTCCGCTTCGCATGAAGACAGAGCAACAACCTTCTGCTTTTGTGACTGCCAGGCGATGATATTGTTGTCGAGGAAGAAGACCACGCTGAAAGTACTCTTGCGCGTGTCATTGTCGCCGGCGAGATCGCAGTCGCTGTAGCCAATGAGCTGCGCGTCCTTCTTCTTCCTCGTGTAGTGGCAGCCAAAGTCTAGTGTGCCTGAGATGTATCTCAGTACCCTCTTGACTACTGCTAGATGCTCGGTGGTTGGTTTCTCCATGAAGCGGCTGATGTAGCCCACCGAGTAGGCCAAGTTTGGCCTGGTGTTCACCAGGTACCGCAGCGAGCCGACGATGCTCCTGTAAGTGGTTGTGTCGACGGTGGGTGCAGTGCTTGCCTTGCTCAGCTTGAGGTGAGGCTCCATCAGGATGTGACTGGGGTTGAACCCAGCCAGCCCGGCGTTCTTCAGGATCTTCGCCGCATATGCGCTCTGGCCCAAGGTGATGTCGTCCGCCGACTGAGTCACCTCTAGGCTGAGGTAGTAGTGCAGCAGCCCTAGATCGCTCATCTGGAACGTGGCCTTCATTTGTGACTTGAACTTGTCGATGTCGCCCACGCTGCCACCAGTGATCACCAGGTCATCGACGTATATCCCCACGACAAGGCGTCGCGCGCCCTCACCGCGAAGATACACCGCGTGCTCGGAGTCGCTGCGCCGGAAGCCGAGCCTGAGGAGGGAGCTGTCCAGCTTCGCATACCAGGTGCGGGGAGCTTGGCGGAGCCCGTACAGCGCCTTGACACGGCGTAGGACCTTGCCTTCTTGCCCCTTGAGGATGAAACCCGGCGGCTACTCGACGTAGACCTCCTCCTGCAGCTCGCCGTTGAGAAAAGCTGATTTAACGTCCATGTGGTGGATAGCCCAGCCCTTGTTCGCGGCGTGCACAAGGAGGAGCCGCACAGACTCTAGGCACACCACCGGCATGAATACCTCGTCGAAGTCGACTCCCTGCCACTGCACATAGCCTTTCGCGACCAGCCGGGCTTTGTACTTGGTGACGATCCCGGCTACGTCCTTCTTCGCCTTGTAAACCCATTTGAGCCCAATGGGTCGTGTCCGCGGCGGAGGGTCGACGAGCTCCTAGGTGCCATTGGCCTCGATCGCCGTCATCTCATCGAGCATGGAGTGGCGCCAACACTCGTGCTCCTGCGTCTTGGCGAACGTGGACGGCTCAGCATCGCTGGCTATCAGCAGCTACTCCATCGTTTCCCGATGCGCCAGGCCAGGCGGCGTTGCTGGACCAAGCATGTTGTCGACCCTGCGGAAACGGAGTGGGGCATCATCGTGGTCATCATCTAGATCAGCTTTACCAGTACCTGGAGGCGTGGCGAACTCTAGCCCCTGCCCAACAGCTTGTGCTGGGGTGCTGGGAGTTTGCGGCACGACGTCGTAGAACGGTGATAGTGACGAGGGCATCCGCATAGGCGATGTCGAGCTAGATGCCGTTGCTGCTACGGACGATGTAGTCGACGAAGTCACAGTGACCACTTGGGCAAGCCCGTGGTGGTCTCCTCAATGTTGAAGTCGTCCGCAGTATCAGCAAGCACTCCCACCCAGGTCCACTGGGCGGTCTCGTCGAAGACGACGTCGTGGCTGATGTGAACTCGCCACGTCAACGGATCGAACAGGTGGTAGGCCTTGGAGCCCGCCTCGTACCCGACGAAGATGGTGCGCCTGCTCCGGTCATCGAGCTTCTTGAGATTCGGCGCCGTCACCTTCATGTGTGCAACGCAGCCGAAGGTGTGCAGGTGCTGAACGTCCGGCGTGCTTCTGGTCCAGAGCTCGTAGGGGGTCTTGCCTCCTATGCTCTTGGATGAGGACCGGTTGAGTAAGTAGACGGCCGTCGTGACCGCCTCCCCCCAGAACACGCTTGGGAGCTTCTTCGCCTTGAGCATGCACCGAGCGGTCCCGACCACTGACTGGTTGCGCCGCTCGACGACGCCGTTTTGCTAGGGCGAGTTGGGCGCCCTGAGCTCGCGCCGTACGCCAAGCTCGGTGTAGTACTGCTCGAGGTCGCCCACCAGGAATTCTCCTCCCCAATCCGTGTGGAGTGCACGGACCCGCTTGCCGGTCTTGCGTTCCGCTGCGGCCTGGATACGCCGCGGCCGCGCCATCCTTGCTGGGAAGCAGCGCGATCCACATGTACCGTGAGAAGTCATCGACGATGAGGAGGAAATACCGGTTTCCGCTCGGCGTTGGTGGCGTGATGGGGCCGCAAAGATCGCCGTGTAGCAGCTAGAGCACCTCCGTGGAGTGCAACACGGTGCGCTGTGGGAATGGTGTGCGCCTGTGCTTACCTACTAGGCAGGCGTTGCACACCTGCTCGCCCTGGTTGAGCAGAGGCATCCCACGCACGAGCTCCTCTCGTCCCATCTTCCTTAGAGCGCCGAAGTTGACATGCCCAAATCAGGCGTGCCAGAGCCACGCGTCCTCCTTGGCGTGCGCCGCCAAGCACACCGGCCGTGTGATGTCGACGTCGAGCACGTAGAGCCGACTTGGGCTCCAGTGGATCTTGGCGAGTAGGCGGCGCTCCTCGTCGCGGATCCGCATCACTCCTCCCTCCACGAGCACCTGGAACCCCACCTCGTCGAGCTGCCCGACGCTAATGATGTTCGCCGTGAGGCGGGGGATGAAGTACGCGTTGGCGAGGGCGTGGTGCTCCCCGTTCTTGCACGCGAACAAGATGGTCCCGCGGCCCTCGATCTTGACGATGGAGCCGTCGCCGAACCACACCGTGCCAACGATGCCGGTGTCGAGGTCAGAAAACGCGGCGCGAGAACCCGTCATGTGGTTCGTGGCTCCGGTGTCCAGGACCCAGTGCTTCGGGTCCCGGTCTTCAGCCGCGTCGAACGCGGTGAACACCTTCTCCTCCACAAGCTCAAACTAGCGTGGGGTCACAGTAGCGCCTTCACGGGTTGGTGGCGGCAGCGGCGGCGAGATGGAGGACTCAGGGTGAGCCCCACCATCGACCACCATGCCCAGGGCGAGGAGTAGCGTCGGCTCATCGTCCTGGGCCATGTGAACCTGCTCCTCCTTCTTTTTGCCTCGACAATCCTTGGCCCAATGGCCTTTCTTACCGCAATTTCTGTAGACGTCATCGGGTTGGCTCAGCCCGCACTGGAGCCGGTGTGCGAGTCAGTATTGCCGCCTGCACCACGGCCACAACCTTTCCCGCGGCGCTTGCCGCGGCCACCAGAGCTGGAGATGCCTTGGCCAGACTCCTGCTCGTGCTTCTTGTACCTCTCGATCCATTGCTCCTCAGTGAGAAGCAGCTTACCGCCGGCAGCCTGAGGTGGGGAGGGCTCGATGTCGTCCACCACCTTCAATCTCCCCGTGACCTCCTCGATCGAGAGTTGCGAGATATCGAGAAGAGTTTCAATGGAGATGACGAGCTGCTTATACCTTGGAAGCACGACGCGCAGATACTTGGCGACCACCTTGGTGTCTAGTTCTAGATCGCCGAGGGTTGTTAGCCTCTGAACGATCCCGGTCAGGCGGAGGGCGAAGTCCTCGATCGCCTCCCCATCGCAGAGCCTGATCGCCTCGTACTCAGCGCAGAGATTCTGCGCCGTAGCCTTCCACACGCGATTGTCGCCAATGCGGAGTGTCTTGATGGCCTCCCAGGCATCCTTCGCCGACTCCTTGGTCGCGAGTGCGGGAATCATCTCCGGCGGAACCGAGCTGCAGATGGCGTCTAGTGCCGTGCGATCGTCGTGGAACTCAACGTCGCGTGCTCAACGGCATCCCACAGATGGCGGGATTGAAGCTTTGATTTCATCAACAGCGACCACTCGTTGTAGTTGGTCTTCGTCAACTGCAGCCAGTTGCCAGAGCCGCCAATCTCCCTGATCACGCGCTCGATGACGACATCCCATGGACGTCTTGTGTCTTGGGTGCACGAACGGCGCAGCGGAGAACGGCGTGGACGTAGTGATGGTGAGTGCGACGGTGACCTGTTGTTGACGCCGAAAACCACCGGCAGCGTTTGGAACGAGTCGATGATCTGGTTCGGCGTCTGGAGACACACAAAGGCCTGGGAGATTTGCTTCACTCCAGTGCAGGTCCTAAATCTTGAGGTTCGTAGGCGTGCCAGTCAATTTGACCCTGCAATTGACAAGGAGATAGAAAATATTAGACCAATGAGCCAATCGGCTAGAAGCCGAATTGGACTTGTCCCATCAGCCGATGACCGATACGGACTGTAGCACTTACACATTGACTGAAAGCCGATGATGGCATGAATAGGTAAAATAAACAAATCAATTAACTGTTCTATAGCCGATTGCAACAACAATGCAGATAGAGAAAATAACATTGAATAATGCAATCGGCTTTATCCAGCTTTCGATGAGACGAAACCTAATAACTACCGATGGTTGTACTGTTAACACCAACCTTGATAGATCGGACCGAACCGAGACAGTATAAGGTTAACGTTAACAACACTAGATCGATAGAAACTAGATTAATTGCTCAGATGCCTGAATTTGGAAGAGGCCAAGGTGGTTACGTGCGAAGTGCATGAAGGTGTTTGTGGAACTCATCAATCGGCTCGTAAGATGAAGTGGTTATTGAGAAGAGTATGATATTTTTGGCCGACGATGCTGGAAGATTGCTTTAGGTATTATAAAGGGTGTCAGGATTGCCAGAAATTTGGGAATATAGAACAAGCACCGGCATTGGCTATGAATCCTATCATCAAACTGTGGCCGTTCAGAGGATGGGGAATTGATATGATCGGCCAGGTTTATCCTCCATCAAGTAAAGGACATAAATTCATATTGGCGGCAACGGATTATTTTACAAAGTGGGTGGAAGCAGTCCCTTTGAAGATAGAAAATATTAGACCAATGAGCCATCGGCTGGAAGCCGAATTGGACTCGTCCCATCGGCCGATGACCGATACGGATTGTAGCACTTACACATCGACTGAAAGCCGATGATGGCATGAATAGGTAAAATAAACAAATCAATTAACTGTTCTACAGCCAATTGCAACAACAGTGCAGATAGAGAAAATAATATTGAATAATGCAATCGGCTTTATCCAGCTTCCGATGACACGAAACCTAATAACTATCGATGGTTGTATTGTTAACACCAACCTTGATAGATCGGACCGAACCGAGACAGTATAAGGTTAACGTTAACAACACTAGATCGATAGAAACTAGATTAATCCTGCTACCATAATAGATCGGCTGGATACAGAAACCAATGATGGCATAGATAGACAAGAAATAAATCATATGGCTAGCAATGTAAAATAAATTAGCCGATTACTGATATAACGTGTGTATTGGCTGGAGAGCCGATGATGGTGTAACGTCAAACGTGTAGAGCAATATAATCGGCTGTGCTTAATAAAAGATAACCTATCGGCTAAACACTACGATAGAACATTGCATAAATACCCATTGGCTTAACAAGGATAAATCTATTATTATCAATCTAGTAGGTTGGACCTAACTGATGCAGTACAGATTGATAATGATAAAGGAGCCTCGATAAGCCGATAGATCTAATGCAATCGGGATGTACTATATGATAACTCATTGGCTATACATTCCGATGAAACCCTTGCGTAAAAATCTATCAACCTAGCAGGAATAATTTATCGCGGCAGTTTAGTAGGTCGGACCCAACCGATGCAGCACAAACTGACGATAAACTAGACCCAGTAA
Source organism: Oryza meyeriana var. granulata (assembly GCA_003991445.1). Taxonomy (NCBI): domain Eukaryota; kingdom Viridiplantae; phylum Streptophyta; class Magnoliopsida; order Poales; family Poaceae; genus Oryza; species Oryza meyeriana. Next base: position 322,620 of record RYFJ01001537.1, read on the forward strand.
GCCAATAAAATCTACGCACAAGTGATGTGATATATCTACTCGGACTATGAGATCAAACCTAACTGATGCAGCCGTAGACAGAGCAAATATATCGTGGTAAGCCGATTACCGTAGATCGACTAGAATATCAGACCTAACTGAGGAAGTCCTAGCCGATACGGTAATCAGGGTAACGAGACTTACCCTCTCGCAGGAGGTCGAACTTAACCGATGCAGCCTAGCTCGAGAAGCAAGAACCCGTCAAAAAGGGGTGGCGATGCGCCGAAGTTTGTATTGATCGTTGTGATGATTTACAATGTACCCGGGCATACGTATTTATACCCCAAGTTGCTACAGTCTTGATCGAACACGAAACAGGAGTTTCCTATCTATAAAAGGAAAATTAACAAATCCTGACTGGACACGAGATCAGGTTTCATGAAAAATATTAAAACTACCTAATTAATAGATAAGGTAATTAATTGCCATATCGTGGTCTTAACGATTCCTTCCCGAACTCGGTTTCTTCTGGATTGGCTCCATCGGCTGATACAACCTCTCTCTTTAACCGAACATGAAAATGAACCGTACCAAATTTTGGTGTTAACACATGCCCCCCAATTTCGGAAGTCTTCATAAGATTTCGAAATTCTTTCGTTTGGGCCTCTAGATTCCTTATCATACCGAGGCAGCCCAAGGTGGCCCGCTTTCCTTAATTGTTAGAAACAGTGCCAACGGCCTCGATTCCCGCCTGGTCATCATTCCTCTATAAACCGCTTCGCCTTCCTAGCCCCTTTCTTTATGCTTTCACATCACCAGAACCCCGTCGCTTCAACTCCTGAAACCTCGACGAACTCCGGCGACCCAGGCGAACCATCGCGAATCCCTTCTTCAACCGCTGATTCTCATTCATCTTCCTCTCGCGCAATGGCATCGGCGATTGCGGTTCCTGAGGTACTCCTTATCTGATTGTTTTTTTCTTTTGCTTCGTAACCCAAACAAATCCAATCTGTCATGTTCTTCATTCGTTCTTCATTATGTTCTTGTTTACTGTAGAACCTTAGAGGCCAAATCTTGATTCCGGCCGCCGATTACCCAAACTACTTTTATCATGGCCATATGGGTAGTGAAGATCCAACAGAGTTCATTAACGCCGAAACCCAACGCCTCCCTTTCAAGAACTCCGCCATGTTGGCTAGCGATTGGACAAACAGCTTCAGATCATGGCCTACCAAGCTTCCTGGATGGAGGAACTGGTACATCAGGGTAGCGGCCGCAAAGAGAACACTCTGGAATGAAGCAGATATCGGCCACTGCATCAATCTTTCCCTGGCCGAGATGGAGAGGAACGAACCTTTGATTGCATCGGCTTCGTATTTCTGGTCAGACGCCCTCAACGCCTTCTTGTTTGGACATGGGCCGATGACCGCAACTTTGATGGATGTAACTATGCTCACATGCCTCAATACCACAAGTTACATCAATCCTCTCAACCTCCGATTCAAGCTTACTCATAGGCTTCAGACAAAGAATATCGGCGGTTGGTCCAAGTATATATCAATCCACAACAAGGGAACCGGTCTAGTCGATGATCGGGAACATGTCGCCTTCTTGAACTTGGCAGAATGCTTGGCCGATCGAAAACAGGTCCCCTTGGGACAGTACCTTCTTGGTGCCACTTACCAACTGCTGCATCAGGTGGCAATCAAGCTATCAGCCGGTCACCCAGTCGGCCATATTGGGGGTCCTTGGTGGTTTGTGCAACTATGGCTCAACGTCTACACCTCCAAGGCCACTCATGTAACTTCCCTCCTCAATCTATCTTTCCCAGCTGATCATCCAGAAGACCAGGATCCCATCTACCGCCGTTGTATCTCCATGGGCGAAGCTGCATCGGCCCTCTCTGGCTGCAAGATGACTCTCGCCGCACTCAGCTTGTGGTTCAAAGGATTATATTATGGCTTCACCAGGGATGCCACACTTTGGTTCGCATACGATGATGCAGTATCGTTTGAGATGCCTTCCAACTTCAACCCGCTTGATGCTCTGGCCGATGAGAACTCGAAGACTATCTTTTTCTCGGCTATCACCCCATGCCTATTGCCGACTGGCTTTTCTTAGGGCCGATCGCAACCATTGTATGAATTCTATCATCCATCGGTCAGCCCCCGCCAGCTTGGACTTGGTCAACTCCCAATCGGCTTATTCTTCGTCAACAAACTCCAAGCCCGGGGCAACGCCAACAATGCTTTAGAATATGATCGGATGCGGACTCTAACAGCATCCCTGCCTCTGGGCACCACCACCGATGTGGAAGTATGCACTGCCAACACAAAGCTCTTCGCCCGATGGTGCTCAGAATGGAAGAAACACTTGTCCAGTTTATCGGCTATCCACTACTGCTCGCGCCTCAACCCCGAATATGTTGAATCCGATTAAGAGGTAACCTCTTAATCCCTAATCAGTGTCTTTGATTATCTCTAACAACTTTATCCTGCAGGCTGCCGATGAAGAGCCACCAACAACAAGCACCAGCGGCCGGCCGATCGCATACCAACCACCATCGGCCAACCCACACTTGGGGCACGGTGCTCCCCCTCCATCGGCTCTTCTCCGGGCGCCACATCCATCGGGACAACGCAAGAAACTGGCATCTCACCCTAAAAAGAAACAAAAAATCAGTGCCGATGCCATGATCGTAGCGCCACCTACCACCAAGACACCATCAGCTCCTCAATCACCGCGGGTACGTGCTAAATCTCGAAATTATCTGTACCATCTTTTCATTATTGATCTTATATTCAGCCTGAGTCATCGACTCCTGAACCTCAATCTTCACCTACAAACATCGAGCTGACGACTTCTCTAGCTATCCCAACTCAAGTACCCAACCCCCAAGCCGATGTTGGAATCATCTCTCCGACTTCGGTGCTAGACATCGGCCACCCTGAAGATCAACCTGCTCATCCCTCTGATGTCGATGTCGCTCGTCAAACCATCGCTAAGGCTGCTCTTACAACTTCAGTGCCAAGCATCGGCCGTCCTGAAAAACAACCTGTTCACCCATCCGATGCCGATTCCACCCAAGCCGCCGATGTCCTACCTCAGGTAATCTCATCTCATATCCATATTTCATTTTAACTTTTACTGATCCTTTTACCGATGTCGATTTGCAGTCCTTAGCCGATCTATTCTCCTTCGACATTGACAAGTACTTAGAAGCAGACGAAGAAGCAATTACCAGCGCTATGACCAAACCATCTCTTCCATCCGACGTACGCGAACAACTGCTAGACATCATCCGTTGGCTGGAAACCCCAATAGACGCGCTGGTAGAAGATTGTGGGCTGATTCGGGCAAGATTTGTAGAAATTGAGCACTATTTGCCCAAGAGCTTGTTGACGCATTGACCCCTGCAGCATATCTGGAATCCCACAGATTCCAACTTATCAAGCTCAAGCAGCGTATAGCCAATCGCGCCGATCAACAGAAAATAGTCCAAGATATCCAAAACGATCGGCTGTCAGCTCAAACAGAGAAGAAAAAGCTTGACGATACGGCAGCTGCCCCTCAAGAACTCCAACCCAAACTTGATCGACTGAAGAAAAGGGAAGCCGATCTGCTGGAAGAACTTGAAAGAATCCGCAAGGACATCAACACAATAAAATCCCAGCTCATCGGCCTACCACAAGCTTTACAAGATCAAGAATCCAAAGTTGCAGCAGCAGTGCGTCAAGTAGTCCATCGGCGCAAGAACTTAAAGACTATCCCTGGCTCCAACGAAGAAGATATCCACGCCATAAGTGAGATTGACCAAATCCGCCTGCGTGCGATCAAAACAATTCAAAAATTCCTGTAGCTTTAAACATTAATGACCGATGGTTCTCTGAAACATGCCGATTAACCCTTTGCTGTATTATAATCCAAATGGCTTTGCTAGTTGAACATCTCACTTCATCCTTGCTTGGTGATGTTTGTATTTGTTTTATCTAGAGGCGATATCAACTGATATCGGCTGTCTTTAGGCGATGTAGCAACATCGGCTTTTACTCTGAATTATAGAAATCGGCCGCATCCAACCGATTCAGGAGTTAATCCAAACGCTCGGATGGTACTTCTTGAGATATTTTCCGTTAAGCGCTTTAGCAAACTCCGTTCCCTCAAGATCCTCTAATATGTAAGCATTGCCGGGTACACAACGACTAATCCGATAAGGCCCTTCCCAATTAGGCGACCACTTCCCAATTAGGCAACCACTTTCCGAACTTACTATCTCTAGACCCGATCGGCAAAATCAACTTCTAGACAAGATCTCCTTCGGTAAAAGATTTATTCATCACCTTCTTGTTATAATGCCTAGCCACCCTAGCTTTATTCTCCTTGATCCTTTCCAGCGCCCGTAACCGATTCTGAGCCAAATCCTCGAGTTCATCTGTCATTAAGTTATAATAATCATTGGCTGTCAACTGATTCTGCAAAGAAACCCTCCTGGAGCCGATGTTAGTCTTCCAAGGTAGAACTGCTTCATGTCCATATACCAACTGGTACGGTGGCACCCGAGTAGACCCATGGCATGCCATCCGATAGGCCCACAATGAATCAGCTAACGTAGTATGCCATCTTCACGGTTGCTCATCAATCTTCCGCTTGATTAACTTGATCAAACTCTTGTTCAAAGCCTCCGCTTGTCCATTAGCTTGAGCATAATAAGGTGATGAATTTAACAATGTAATTCCCATACTGGCAGCAAATTGTTGAAACTCATCGGACACGAAAATAGATCCCTGATCGGTAGTTATCGTTTGAGGAATCCCAAACCGATAAATTATATGCTCTTTTACAAATTCAATCGCATCCTTAGACGTGAATTTCTTCAAAGGGACTGCTTCCACCCACTTTGTAAAATAATCTGTTGCCACCAATATGAATTTATGTCCTTTACTTGATGGAGGATAAACCTGGCCAATCATATCAATTCCCCATCCTCTGAACGGCCACGGTTTGACGATAGGATTCATAGCCGATGCCGGTGCTCGCTGTATATTCCCAAATTTCTGGCAATCCTGACACCCTTTATAATACCTAAAGCAATCTTCCAGCATCGTCGGCCAAAAATATCCTACTCTTCTCAATAACCACTTCATCTTATGAGCCGATTGATGAGTTCCACAAACACCTTCATGCACTTCGCACATAACCACCTTGGTCTCTTCCAAATTCAGGCATCTGACCAGAACTGCCTCAAAAGTCCGATAATATAACTCTCCATCAAGCAGCACATAGTTAGTAGCTTTATATCGAAGCTTCCTGGAAACTGATTGTGATGGATTTTGCAAATAACTAATTATCTCCTGTCTCCAATCATCGGCTTCATCTTGAACATCACTATCAGCTATCTCAACCTCAATCTGTCTATTTAGCCAATAACCCGAAGCAATCTGCGCAAGATCATTAGCCTCTATATTATGTTCTCTAGGAATATTATCCAACGATACCATTCTAAAATCTTTCAATAAATCTCTACACTCTTCATAATACGATCTCAAGACATCATCTCTACACTCATACTCCCCAGACAACTGCTTGATCACTAATAAAGAATCTCCAATGATCTCTATGATATCGGCCCCGATCTCCTTTAAAAGTTGAAGTTCTTTCAGTACCGCCTCATACTCCGCTTGATTATTAGTCCGATAAGGTTTAATTGTAAAAGCAAACTCAAAACTTGCCCCCCGAGGTGATATAATGACCAATCCGATACCAGATCCATGCTTGCAAACCGATCCATCGAAAAATAAAGTCCACGGGATTAGCTCCACATAATCTTCGTGAATTCCCCTGTGTTGCACAATCAAATCGGCTATTGCTTGTCCCTTGATTGCTTTAGCTGATTCATACCTCAAGTCAAACTCCGTTAAAGCAAAGATCCATTTACCAACTCACCCTTTCAAAACTGGAGCTGACAACATATACTTCACCACATCGACCTTGCAAACCATTGTACACTCAGCCGATAGGATGTAATGCCTCAATTTTGTGCATGAGAAATATAAACAAAGGCATAATTTTTCCACCGTAGGATATCTTGTTTCAGCATCTAAAAGCCTTCTGCTCAAATAAAACACAACTTGTTCCTTGCCTTCAAACTCCTATGTCAAAATAGACCCGATGGATTTCTCATTGGCCAATAAGTATAATTTGAACGGCACTCCTTTTTGCGGCGGAATTAGAACAGGTGGGGAACTTAAATAACTCTTGATCTCATCAAATGCCTTCTGCTGTTTTGCCGCCCACACAAACTCTTGATCGGCTTTCAATTTCAACAACGGAGTAAAAGGCTCAATCCTTCTTGATAAATTTGATATGAATCTCCTTACGAAATTAATCTTGCCGATCAATGATTGTAATTCTGTCTTATTGGTTGGCGGTTCTGTGTTCTTGATGGCTCTGATGCTCCGTTGACTAACTTCAACTCCTCGCTCATGAACCATAAAACCCAAAAACTGTCCAGCCGATACACCAAAAGCGCATTTGTTGGGATTCATCCTTAGTCCATATTTCTTTGCCCTTTCCAGCACTTTCCGTAAATCGGCTATATGGCCCTCATCACTCTTGGATTTAACCACCACATCATCGATATAAATATCCACTAATAAGCCGATGAGATCATGAAATATATAATTCATTGCCCTCTGATACGTCGCACCGGCACTCTTTAGCCCAAATGTCATTACTACCCACTCATACAAGCCGATAGCTCTAGGACACCGGAACGCAGTTTTATGTATATCTTCTTCCGCCATAAAAATTTGATTGTATCCTGCATTGCCATCCATGAAGCTAATAATCTTGTGGCCCGATGTTGCATCTACCAATAAATCTACTATCAGCATCGGATACTCATCTTTGGGGGTAGCTTTATTCAAATCCCGGAAGTCGATACATATTCTCAATTTTCCATTCTTCTTTTCCACCGGGACAATGTTAGAAACCCACTCAGCATATCGACACGGCCTTATAAACTTTGCATCATATAACATTGTGATCTCCGCTTTGATCGGCTCATATAACTCTGCCTTAAATCTCCTTGGAGCCTGTTTAAATGGCCGATACCCAGGTTTAATAGGGAGCCGATGTTCAACAATCGATTGGCTTAATCCTGGCATCTCATGGTATTCCCAAGCAAAACAATCCCGATATTCTTTTAACAACTTTATTAATTCTTCGTGAAACTCGGGACACAATTTTTTACTAATGTACGTCGGCCTTGGCCTATCTCCTGGTCCTATATCAATCTCTTCCATATCATCGGCCGACGTAAACCCTTGTTCTAGCTTTCCCTCGAAGTCTTCAATGGTGCCCATCAGAGTAATAATTCCGAGCCGACTTGCCGAATCGGCTGTATCTCTTGACTGGTGATCTTAAGATAATCCCCTTCCCATATTTTTCCAGACAAGCAATCGACACCATCGGCCTCCCAGATTGGCAAATCGGTCATCGCAACGTTGGTCGACTGATCTGCTAGGATTACCTCCACTTGATCTCCTTGCCACTGTATCAGACTCTGATGCATCGTCGAGGGCACGCAACAGTTTGCGTGAATCCAATCTCTACCAAGAAGTAGACTGTATGATCCTTTTCCATCAATAACAAAAAACGTGGTAGGTAATGTCTTGTTGCCCACTGTTAATTCCACGTTCAACACGCCTTTTGTCTCCAATGGATTCCCGCCGAAATATTCTAACACCATATTTGTCTTGATCAAATCTTCGGCAGTTTTCCCAAGCTTTCGATACGTAGCATACGGCATTAGATTGACAGCTGCTCCCCCATCAACTAGCATATTCGTCATTGGCTTCCCATCCACATAGCCCTTGATATATAATGGCTTCAGGTGCCGATGCTTTGACTCTTCAGGCTTATCAAATATGGCTTGGTCGGGTTGCAGCGTCAACTGAGCAAAGGCCTCCTCATTGTCGTCTTCATCCGATGAAAATGCTTTATACTCCCGAGGCAAAACAAAAACCATATTCACTGGAGCCGATGAATCAACCTCATCGTCACTTTTCTTCACGCGCCATACCTGCTTGGTCTGCTTGTGGCGATGATCGGCTTCCTTGTGATCTTGTTGTTGTTCTTCCTGTTGCTCTCGATGCCGTAGCCGCTGTGCCCTTCTTTTCTGACTCTTCATAATATTCCACTAGGACACCACTGAGGATTCTGGATTTGTCGTTTTTCATGTGTTTCCTCATCATCTTGCTCAAAGAACTCTTCGTGGATCGGCCCTAATCGGCTGTGTACCGATGCTCGTTTTCCAAGCGGCCGATCTTGTGAAAACCTTTCCTAATCATGCCGATATCCCATATCGCTGCACTCAAGACAATCTTGAATTGACGGCAACCTCATTCCCTGATCCCAACAGAACCTGAAAAATGAGCAATCCCAATGCGAATTATACCTCTCCTCGTACGATGAAGCCCGCTGTTCCTCTTCGCGCCTTGAATATTTTTCTATCAGGTCTGATGAAGTAATCCTTGATCTCTTGTCCTAACGCCTTCCTCCATCGGCCTGATCCCTTGATGACCCTGCATAAACCATATTCACAGGGAATGGATGTCCATCAATTTTCATCGGCTTCTTGTCTTCAAATTTGATCCTCCCCTGTTCAACAGCCAATTGAATTTGTTGCCGAAAAACTTTGCACTCATTGGTATGGTGCAATATCGTGTTGTGCCACTTGCAGTACCTCTTCTTCTTCAGTTCTTCGGTAGATGGAATCACATGGTTTGGCAGGAGTTGTATTTGTTTCTCTTGCAACAACAGATCAAAGATTTTATCGGCTTTATTGATGTCGAAGTCATATCGCTCCTCCTTGCCGATATCCTTCACCCATGGGCATGATACTGACTTCTTGTTTCTAGCCCACTCCGCCAATCCTACTTCAGCATCGGATCCTTCATCTTCTGAGTCCGATGAATAAACCTGTACCTAAGCAACCCTTCTCTGAAATTTATCCTTTTTTGCCTCTTGAAATCGGCTTTCATGAGCCGATACCTTTTGTACCAGGTGCGCCAGACTTTCGAACTCCTGTGATGAAAACCTCTCTTTAATTGGCGCCAAGAGACCCTGGAAAGCCAAATCGGCTAGATGTCCATCGCTCAGATTCAAACTGTAACATCGGTTTCTAACATCCTGAAACCGCTGGATATATTCTGGTACCGTTTCATCTGGTCTTTGCCTAACCGATGTTAAATCTGTCAATCTCATCTCGTGAATTCCAGCGAAGAAGTATTTATGAAATTGTTTTTCTAGATCGGCCCATCCCCGAACTGAATTCGGTGGTAATGAGGAGAACCATGTAAAAGCCGATCCAGATAGTGACAAGGGGAAAAATCTAACTCTCAGAGCCTCCTCAGCCGATGCTTCTCCACACTGTGCCAAGAATCGGCTAATATGCTCAACTGTAGATATGTTGTCTTGTCCTGAGAACTTGGAAAAATCTGGGACTCTGTACCGGTGCGGTAACGGAACCCTGTCAAACCACTCGGGGTACGGATGCTGATACATAAATGTTTGCTCCTTCGGTTTTATCCCAAACTGTTCCCTTACTATCTCTGCAACCCTTGTTGATAAATCCTCTCTCGGGTTTTCCTGTTGATATTGTATCAGTGGAGTTGGTAGCCGATTCTGCCTGGGATACTCTCTCTGATAATTACCTGAATCGGCAATACCTCCTGGGTAATTCTGCAGATATCCCCCATAATAAGCCGCCTGATGGTATCCCGCAGGAATATCTTGTTGCCCCCCAGCCTGGTTCTGTGTTTGTGCAAACAGATTTTTCGGTATATCTCTTCTGGGTCCATAAGCAACTTGATTTGGCTCTACCTTAGGTGGAAGATAAACAGGACCTCGAGTAGGCTCTTGAGCAATCGATCCATCCACTGCCTTCTTGATGAGATTATGCAGCGTGTTCACCAAGACCCCCGATTGATTGATGAGCGCGTGATGCACTGCTTCGTTCACCATCTCCTGTAACGGTTTGATTGGTGGACTCTCAGGTGGTGTATGGCTCGATTCTCCTACCAAAACTGGTTTTGGAAATTGAGATTTCTGAATCGGCCCTTGTTGCGTCATGCCGAAAGATTCCAAGTAGAGTTTCTAAAAATTGGCCATACTTTGCTCGACTTGCTGCTTCTGTTCATCAGTTAAATCTTCCATACTGACCGGGAACACGTTGTCTGTCTTGATCTCTTTGCCGGCCATGTCGAAATTCCGAGTCCCACCGAGCGTGCCAAAAACGTGTTGATGCCGAAAACCACCAACAGCGTCTAGAACGAGCCGATGATCTGGTTCGGCGTCTGGAGACACGTGAAGGCCTGGGAGATTTGCTTCACTCCAGTGTAGGTCCTAAATCTTGAGGTTCGTAGGCATGCCAGTCAATTTGACCCTGCAATTGACAAGGAGATAGAAAATATTAGACCAATGAGCCAATCGGCTGGAAGCCGAATTGGACTCGTCCCATCGGCCGATGACCGATATGGACTGTAGCACTTACACATCGACTGAAAGCCGATGATGGCATGAATAGGTAAAATAAACAAATCAATTAACTGTTCTACAGCCGATTGCAACAACAGTGCAGATAGAGAAAATAATATTGAATAATGCAATCGGCTTTATCTACCTTCCGATGAGACGAAACCTAATAACTACCGATGGTTGTACTGTTAACACCAACCTTGATAGATCGGACCAAATCGAGACAGTATAAGGTTAACGTTAACAACACTAGATCGATAGAAACTAGATTAATCGTGCTACCATAATAGATCGGCTGGATACAGAAACCAATGATGGCATAGATAGACAATAAATAAATCATATGGCTAGCAATGTAAAATAAATTAGCCGATTACTGATATAACGTGTGTATTGGCTAGAGAGCCGATGATGGTGTAACGTCAAACGTGTAGAGCAATATAATCGGCTGTGCTTAATAAAAGATAACCTATCGGCTAAACACTCCGATAGAACATTGCATAAATACCCATCGGGTTAACAAGGATAAATCTATCATTATCAATCTAGTAGGTCGGACCTAACCGATGCAGCACAGATTGATAATGATAAAGGAGTCTCGATAAGCCGATAGATCTAATGCAATCGTGATGTACTATATGATAACTCATCGGCTATACATTCCGATGAAACCCTTGCGTAAAAATCTATCAACCTAGCAGGAATAATTTATCGCGGCAGTTTAGTAGGTCGGACCCAACCGATGCAGCACAAACTGAAGATAAACTAGACCCAGCAAGCCGATAAAATCTTCGCACGAGTGATGTGATATATCTACTCGGACTATGAGATCAAACCTAACTGATGCAGCCGTAGACAGAGCAAATATATCGTGGTAAGCCGATTACCGTAGATCGACTAGAATATCAGACCTAACTGAGGAAGTCCTAGCCGATACGGTAATCTGGGTAACGAGACTTACCCTCTTGCAGGAGGTCGAACTTAACCGATGCAGCCTAGCTCGAGAAGCAAGAACCCGTCAAAAAGGGGTGGGGATGCGCCGAAGTTTGTATTGATTGTTGTGATGATTTACAATGTACCCGGGCATACGTATTTATACCCCGAGTTGCTACAGTCTTGATCGGACACGAAACAGGAGTTTCCTATCTATAAAAGGAAAATTAACAAATCCTGACTGGACACGAGATCAGGTTTCCTGAAAAATATTAAAACTACCTAATTAATAGATAAGGTAATTAATCGCCATATCGTGGTCTTAACAATTCCTTCCCGAACTCGGTTTCTTCTGGATTGGCTCCATCGGCTGATACAGCCTCTCTCCTTAACCGAACATGAAAATGAACCGTACCAAATTTTGGTGTTAACACCTGTCGCCTCCACCGCCGCTAGATGTCCTCGTATTGTCGGCGCCCGGCGGGGTATGGCCACGGGACCCCCTTGGAGATGCCATGGCAGTCGTAAGACCTTTCGCAAGCTCTGATACCACTTGTCAGTCGCAGAATATATCCAGCGGTTTCATGATATTAGAAGCCGATGTTACAGTTTAAGTCTGGACGATGCACAGCTAGCCGAGTTAGCATTCCAAGGTTTGTTAGCTCCGATCAAGGAAAGATTTTCATCTGAAGACTTTGAGAGCCTAGCACACCTAGTACAGAAGATATCGGTTCATGAAAGCCGATTGCAGGAGGCTAGGAAGGAATGATGAGGCCCGAACAGAAGAATTTTGAAGTTTGATAACAAACTCCGAAATTGGGGGGCATGTGTTAACGCCAAAATTTGGTTCGGTTCAATACCATGTTCGGTTAAGGAAAGAAGCGATATCAGCCGTTGGAAGCTAACCCAGAAGAAGCCCGATTCGGGAAGGAATCGTGAAGACCACAGCATGGCAATTATCTATTAATTAGGCAGGTTTAATACTCTTTAGATAAACCTGATCTCGTGTCCGATCAGGACATGTAATTTTCCTTTTCTAGATAGGAAAGTCCTGTTCCGTAGCCTATCAGGACTATATCAACTCGGGGTATATATACGTATGCCCGGGTACCTTGTACATGATCTCTCGATCAATCAAATTCGGCGCATCGCCACCCTTTACCAACGGGTTCTTGCTTCCCGAACCGGGCTGCATCGGTTAGGTCCGAACTCCAGCGAGAGGGTAAGTCTCGTTACCCCATCTACCTATCGGCTAGGACTTCCTCGGTTAGGTCCGATATTCTAGTCGGTTTATGGTAGTCGGCTTACCACGATATATCTGCTTTGTCTATGGCTGCATCGGTTCGGTTCGATCTCTTAGGCCGATCAGGTATATCACATCACGTGTGCATAGTTTCCATCGGTTTACTGGGGATAGTTTATCGTCAGTTTGTGCTGCATCGGTTGGGTCCGACCTACGAAACTGAGCGATAAGTTGTTCCTGCTAGGCTGATGATCTCTGTGCAAGCGTCTTATCGGAATGTATAGCCGGTAAGTTATCAGATACATCACAATTGCATTAGATTTATCGGCTCATCGAGGTTCTTTTATCATTATTAATCTGTGCTACATCAGTTAAGTTTGAACTACTAGATTGATGGTGATAGATTTATCCTTGCTGAGTCGATAGGTTTCTTGCGATGTTTTATCGGAGTGCTTAGCCGATAGGTTATCTTTTAAAGCCGACTGCATTGTCTATTGGTTATTATTTTGCTATTTTATCATCGGCTTCTAGCCGATGTACATGTATTCTCTTGGCAGTCGGCTAGCTTATGATTTATGCTATCTTATGGTCTGTTTATATCACCATCGGCTTCTAGCCGATGCATCAATACCTCGTTTTATATTCATCTACATTATTCTGCTATCGGTTTTCCAGCCGATATAACACTGTTTTTGGCATGCTACACTATCATCGGCCTTCAAGCCGATGCACACGCTCTATCGGCAGTCGGGCAACCGGCTGGTTTGTTATCTACTTATATTATCATCAAGCACAGGCTGACTTGGTTATCTATATCGTTATCGGTTCCTTAGCCAATATACAAGCGTTGTTGGTAGTCGGGCAGTCGGCTCAAAGGACTCGGGCACGAGCACGAGCGAGAACCCGGGCACGGGTACACACGGAGTACTCGGGCGCGGGAACGGAGTACCCGAGCGCGGACACAGCCGCGGACACAGGTGAGGACCCGGACACGGGTAATACATTCAGTGCGGCGCTATCGGCAATCGGCTGGAAGAAGTTTGTATTGGATGTTTGGCCGATTGGATTACTAGTCTAAATTTTCTCTCCTTGTCAATTGCGGGGTCATATTGACTGGCACGCCTACAAACCTTAAAATATTTAGGACCTGCACTGGAGCTAAGCAGATCTCCCAGGCCTTCGCGTGTTGCAAGGCGCCGAACCAGATCACCGGCACGTCCTTGACGCTGCCGGCGATTTTCGGTGCCAACAGGGCCCCGGGTACCTCACCAACTGTATTGGGCCACTCGGACGGAGGATGGGCCGAACCATGTAATTAGAGATAAGATAGCACCCGGCAGACTTTACCTTGTACAATGAGGGAAAGACAGTCTTAGTCGGATAGGTTACTATCTCTAAGAAGGAAATCCCTTGACCGTATCCGGTTGGGATCCTTATCATGTATCCCTGTCCCATAGTATATAAAGGGAGACAGGGCGCTCCATGAGGGCAAGAGCTCATAGAAGCACACAAAGGGATCATCGATCCACAAAACACCTCAGAGGAATAACACCTCAACTGGACGTAGGGTATTACCTCACATCGAGAGCCTGAACCAGTATAAATCTTCTTTGTGTTCCTCTGCAATTCACCGAATTCCAGGTCGCCGAGTAGCCTTATAGTTTTATTGTCGGTGCAAAGCATCGACAGTTGGCGCGCTAGGTAGGGGCTCCGGTGAATTCTTCATCAGCAGATTCGATGGATTCAATCAACGGAGTCGAAGGCAGCATGTTCTCCTCCGGAGACACCATCACCTTCGGGAGTCTCGATTTCGTTGCCGATCAACTCGGCAAACTCACCTTGGTTGAAGCAGATCCGATCTTACCAGCCAAGGAACCAGCCGACATTGCACCAGTCGGCCCACAGGACGCCACCATCTCCTTCAACGACTTACTCCGGCAGTCCTTCACGTCGCCAAGCATAGGGACAACTCTCTCCTTTGGCGTCCGACTTGCGCTAGGCCTTGAGCCAACGCGGGTTGGGCCGAGGAGGGGAGAGATCGTCAACCTCCCACACAGACTCGGTGACGCTACGCATCTACAACCCGCACAGTAGACTCGATCTCCAGCCATTCAGTTTGGACACGGCCAAGCACCGTTTCAGATTGGATCTAGAGAGGTCGGAGTTGTTCTCACTCCGATAAACTACTCGGAGTCCGACACCAAGTCGGATAGTGGTTCGAGCGCGAGCTCGGACTCTAGCTTGGCGAGCTTCCTCCTCAACCGCGAGATCTTCATGGCTCCAACACCGCCTTCCGAGGTATGCCGACTACAAGAGGAGCAACAGGAGGAGGCGCGCCGACTACAACAACAAGAGGAGGCCAACCGCGAGGCTCGCAATGACGGGCTACGCCAAGCTGGGCGAGCAGCACAGCAGCAAATCCTCCAAAACAAAGTCGGCGACCACGACGTCTTTGTCACGCCGCAACCCTGCTAGATACACTCCAGCTCGGGCCAGATCACCAGGCCACCGTGACTATCTCCAAGATCAAGGCGATGATTACAGCTGCTGCCTGTCAGCAACAACAGCAGTCGGGCGGCACACTTATACCGACCAATCGGTCGGGTTCTCCGGTGGCAGGCTGATCTGTATCAACGCGATGCCGAGCGGCCGGCTCCAGTCGGCAACGCGAAGAGTCCCGGCAAACATCGCTCGGCAATACCTACAATGACAACCGGCGGCGTCGCCAATATGACCGCCGCCCCAATCAAGACCTCCGAGAACGACTACACCGTGACCTCCGTAACACCATTAACGCTCGGCGCGAAGAACGCGAAGAAGATGAACGCCGCCGACTGGAGGACGAAAACGAGCGCTTCGGTCTCCACCACGAGCGGCTACGCTGCCAAGATCGGAGCTGGAGCCCAGACGAAGACAAAGGCATCCTAGCCTTCACCCGGGAGCTACAGGAAGTCCATTGGCCGGCTGGTTTTAAGCCTATCGGAATTGAAAAGTATGACGGCAAAACAAACCTGGAGTCCTGGCTCACTGTTTACATCCTAGCAGTTCGAGCTGCTGGGGGCGACAACAAAGCCATGGCTAACTACTTCCCAGTCGCGCTAGCCGACTCGGCGAGGACATGGTTGACGGGCCTCCCGAGGCGGTCGATTGGTTCCTGGGGACAACTCAGGGAGCGGTTCATCGCTAATTTCCAGGGGACCTACGAGAGACCAGCTTCGGAGCATGACCTTTATCAACTCCACCAGAAGAATTCACCAAGAGGTTCTCCGAGAAGTGCAATCAAATCCCAACTGTCAAAGACGAGGCCATCATCGCAGCCTTCCGCAAGGGAGTAAAAGACGCCCCGCTCATTGCAAAGTTCACTCGTAAGCCACCATCCACGGCCCGGGCTCTCTTCGACATGGCCAACAAATACGCTGACTCAGCCGAAGCGGTCGCCGAGGCCCTCGACAAGAAGAAGGAGCACCGACAGAAAGACCAGAAGGCGAAAGCCGACAACGAGCCGTCTCAGAACAAGTCTAGCAGCCGCAAGCGGAAGTCGGACAACGAGGTGGCTAATATGGAGCGCAGTCGGTCATGGCCCCAGCGGAACAACGACTACCAGAAAGTCATGAGCGGGCCATGCCCCTTCCACCCCAAGGGCAAGCACGTGGCCAAAGACTGCTACATGCTCAAGAAGTTTGCCTCCGAGCAGGCTTCATCGTCTGGCGCTGACAAGGACAAGGACAAGCCAGACTCCGGCCCGGCTGAAGACTTTCAAGATCCCCAAGCAGAGCTCAACCACATATTCGGGGGGCCGCACGCCTACGAGTCCAAGCGCAAGCAGAAGCTATCAGCGCGGGACATCAACGCGGTCTCCACAATGGATACCCCCCAATACCTGCGCTGGTCAGAGATGGCCATTACCTTCAACCGCGCAGATCACCCAGATCGGTTTTCTCACTCGGGACGCTACCCACTCGTCCTGGACCTGGTCGTCAGAAACATCAGGCTGAAGAAAACCCTCATCGACGGAGGTAGCACACTCAACATCCTATTCGCCAAGACTTTGGACGAGATGAAGATTCCTCGTTCAGAACTACGGCCGAGTACTGCGCCCTTCCACAGGATAATTCCCGGCTTGTCATCAACTCCAGTCGGGCAGATAACCTTGCCGGTAACATTCGGCACGCGGGATAACTTCCGCACGAAAAATGTCTGCTTCGAGGTCGCCGACTTCGAGACCGCGTATCACGCGATACTCGGACGACCGGCACTCGCCAAATTCATGGCGATACCGCACTACACATATATGGTGCTCAAAATGCCCGGGCCAGCAGGAGTAGTCCCCCTCCGCAGCAACATCAAGCAAGCCTTCACCTGCAACAAGGAGAGCTGCGAACTGGCTCAATCACAAGAAGCGGCAGTCGGACGCGATAGCATTCGGCAAGCTGCCACAACTGAAGTCGAGCAAGATCAAGTTCCGGCAAAAAAGGTAGCGAAGTCGGGAATCTCAGCGGACTCTGACACGAAGAAGATCCCCCTGGACCATTCCGACCCCTCCAAGACTGCTCTAGTCGGGACCGGACTCGACCCCAAATAGGAAGACGCGCATGGAAACCGTCCGACATGCCGAGCGTACCAAGGGAGGTGATCGAGCACGCCCTAAATGTGAAGACAGACGCCAAGCCAATCAAGCAACGGCTGCGGCGCTTCGCTCAAGACTGCAAGGAAGCTATCCGAGAGGAGATCACCAAGCTCCTCACAGCCGGGTTCATCAAGGAGGTCTATCACCCGGATTGGCTGGCAAACCCAGATCTGGTTCGGAAGAGAAACGGTAAATGGCACATGTGCGTCGACTACACCGATTTAAATAAAGCGTGCCCCAAGTACCCATTTGGTCTTCCCAGGATAGATCAGGTGGTAGATTCCATGGCCGGGTGCGACTTACTCAGCTTTCTCGACTGCTACTCGGGATACCATCAAATCAGCCTGAGGGAGGAAGACTGCTTAAAGACATCTTTCATCACGCCGTTTGGAGCATACTGCTACATCACAATGCCGTTCGGTTTGAAGAACACTGGAGCAACCTATCAACGGGCAATTCAGCGGTGCCTGCACACTCAGATCGGGCGCAACGTGGAAGCCTAAGTCGACGACATGGTGATCAAGACCAAGTCCAAAGAAGACCTCATCGCTGACCTGGAAGAAACCTTCCAAAATCTTCGACGATTCAAGATGAAGTTGAACCCGAAAATATGCGCCTTCGAAGTGCCATCCGGCAAGTTACTCGGCTTCATCGTCTCTCATCGTGGCATCGAGGCCAACTCGGAGAAAGTCAACGCCATCAGAAACATGGCACCCCTGACTAACCTCAAAGACGTCCAAAAGTTGACAGGCTGCATGGCGGCACTCAGCCGGTTTATCTCCCGACTGGGCGAATGGGGAATGCCCTTCTTCAAGCTACTCAAAAAGGCCGACAAATTCCAATGGACTCTGGACGCCCAGCAAGCCCTCGAAGATTTCAAGCAATTTCTCACATCACCTCCCGTGTTGGCGTCACCTATGCCCCAAGAACCGCGAATGCTATATCTGGCGGCAACTACTCAGGTAGTCAGCACGGTTCTGGTGGTGTAGCGATCCGAACAGGGTCATATTCAAAAAATACAACGGCCAGTTTACTTTGTCAGCGAGGTGCTTGCCGATTCAAAGTCGAGATACCCGCAGGTCCAGAAGCTGCTATATGGCCTACTTATCACAGTCCGGAAGCTGGTGCATTATTTTCAAGCACATCATGTCACGGTGGTTACATCGTTTCCATTCGGGGATGTCCTTCATAATCACGAGGCCACCGGCCGAATCGCTAAATGGGCACTCGAGTTGATGGCGTTCGATATCACCTTCCAGCCACGGACAGCAATTAAATCGCAAGCTCTAGCCGACTTCGTGGCCGAGTGGACAGATGTTCAACTGCCTACATCAACAGCAAAGCTAGAGTACTGGACAATGTACTTCGACGGTTCCCTGCGGATCAGCGGCGTCGGAGCTGGAGTCATATTGATGTCCCCCACCGGCGAAAAACTGAAGTACGTTCTACAAATCAACTTCTCGGCTTCCCACAACGTCACCGAGTACGAGGCACTCATCCACGGGCTCCGCATCGCTATATCACTCGGCATTCGTCGACTGGTTGTGCGCGGGGATTCTCAACTCGTGGTAAACCAAGTCATGAAGGACTGGACATGTCTCGATGACACCATGGCGGCATACTGTCAGGAGGTCCGCAAGCTGGAAAACAAGTTCGATGGGCTGGAAATCACACATGTCCTGCGCCAATACAACGATGCGGCAGACGAGCTGGCAAACATGGGATCCAAGCGAGAAGCGGTTCCGACTGGAATCTTCATCGAGCAACTTATGGAGTCATCAGTCAAGAAGAAACCGGTGCCGGATCAGTCGGGAGGCGAACCTACCCCGACCATAGACGAGGTGCTGCACATATGTCAAGACTGGAGGACTCCTATTGTCAAATTTCTCCTGGACGACGAACTCCCAGAAGATCGCAGTCAAGCCGAACAGATCAAGCGTCGAAGCAAAAGCTTCCTGCTAGTCGGAGAAGACCTATATCGAAGAAGTGCATCCGGTGTCCTCATGCGCTACATCACCACCGAGGAGGGCAAGCAGATACTGCAGTTGATCCACTTGGGCATATGTGGCAATCATGCCGCATCCAGGACGTTAGTTGGAAAGGCTTACTGACAGGGATTTTTCTGGCCAACAGCAGTAACAGACGCCAAGGATATCGTTCGCAAGTGCGAGGGTTGCTAGTTCTACGCAAGGCAGACAAATCTACTAGCCGAGGAACTCCAAACTATCCCCCTTTCTTGGCCATTCGCAGTATGGGGGCTCGACATGGTCGGACTTTTCAAGAAAGCGCCAGGAGGGTTTACACATCTATTCGTCGCGGTGGATAAATTCACCAAGTGGATTGAGGCTAAACCAGTTGCAACCATAACAGCGGCACGAGCAAAGGACTTCATCCTGAGTATACTATACCGATTCGGAGTTCCTTACCGCATCATCACCGACAACGGTACTCAGTTCACGGCAGCGTATTCCAAGACTTCTGCGAAGAGTTCGGCATCAAGATCTGCTACGCATCCATGGCACACCCATGAAGCAACGGGCAGGTCGAATGAGCCAATGGTATGGTCTTACAAGGCATCAAGACAAGGATATTTGACTGACTACAACCATATGCGGGCCGGTGGGTACAAGAACTCCCATCCGTTCTCTGGTCTCTCAGAACCACGGTTAGTCGGGCAAGAGGGCAATCCCCTTTCTTCCTGTCTACGGTGCCGAGGCTATGCTACCGACAGAGTTACAGTTCGGCTCTCCACGAGTCCGGGCTTACTCAGAAGACATTTCAAATACTACCCGATTGGTCGAGCTAGATCAGTTGGAAGAAGCAAGGGACACCGCAACAATCTAGTTGGCAAGGTATCTTCAAGGCTTGCGTCGCTACCATAATCGCAATGTCCGTGGCCGTGCCTTTTTGGTCGGGGATCTCGTCCTCAAGAAAATACAGACCACCAAAGACAGGCACAAACTATCCCTAATCTGGGAAGGGCCGTTCATTATAGCCGAGGTCACGCGGCCAGGCGCCTACCGATTGAAGACCGAAGACGGTGCCCTTATCAGCAACTCATGGAACATAGAACAGCTACGTCCTTTCTATACCTGAGTTTTATACTTTTTTCATGTGTACAATTCCTCTGACTCACTACACCGCTTGTATCAACCGAGTATTGTGTCGGGGGCTGCATGTATTATATGTGTGCTGTCAATAATATACAAGCCCGTCTTACTCAGTTTGGAAGTCCTATTACGATTGTCATGCTTGCCCGAGTACAGTTCTTTATAGCGAACGATTTTATTAAGTTCTGACAGACTAACTCGGCGTAGACTACACAGTCGGGTAAGGCTGATGATAGCTGAGTAATAATTCAGAGCTTGGCGGCAGTGCACATATATTTACACATGTTTTATACAAAATCTTATACATACCGACTACATAACATGTTGCCCTTACAGACCCAGGTCTCGGGTAATAGCTTCAGCAGTCGGCTTCGCCCGGGCGATCAGCTCCCGCGCCTCCTCAGGCGTCATCTCCTCGGCAAACCCCTCCCCGATGGCTTCAATATCTGCCCTCGGGTAGATAGACTTGGTCATTGCCAGGGTTTGGGCCACGCCGGCAACGACACGCTCATCCGAGTACCTTTTCAGGGCACTCGGTGCATTGTCAAGGCGCGTCATCACTTGGGGAATCCTGGTGCAGCTGGTCCCAACCGGGCGGGGATCTATGAGATCAAGGAGCCCTTTCACGGACCCGACGAGGGCCTCCCGTGACTCCCTGATAAGCTCTATCTCCTCTATGTAAAACCGATACTGGGCTTGGACATTGGTTCTCATATCTGTCCGGGTCCGCCGACAAGAAAACTTGTTAGGCTCAGTCATAGATGGAATGACTAGTGGATTGGTTAAGATCGGGGTCAGGTTGGGGACTTACTTTCGTAGTCGGCCTCCCACCAGGCCACGGTCTTTTCTAGTTCGGCTTTCTCCTTACCGAGCTCGACGACGGCCCCTTTTAACTCGGCCTTCTCCCGCTCAAGCTCGGTGTTGGCCTTTGTCAGGTCGGCCTTGACCTTTTCAAGTTCGGCCCTAGCTTCCTCGGCCTCTTTCAGCTGAGCCTCCTTCTCTGTCTGGGTCTTTAACTCTGCTTCGAGGTCTGCACAACAGATTAGCCAAGAGCTCAACCGTGCGGTCAAGACACAACTGGGCAGTCGGGAGCAACATAGCTGGGTACATATGTCAATGGTTCAGTCAGGAAGATGCACTTGGAGAATTGACCTCTAATCTTTCCGGCTTGGGCCCAGGTCTCCAACCTGAGCTAGGTGGCGCCCTCTTTCAGCCAGGCCTCCCTCCCCGCGTGGCGCTCCTCCATCTCGGCCTTCAATGCCCGGAGCTGCTCCAACTCTACAAGATGGGGAGCCATTTCAACCAAGATCTCCGTCATCGCCTCATTGCGGTCAACAAGGTCCTGCTCAGGAAGAGAACAAATCGAAGATGGAGTCAAAATGTCAGAATGGCAAGACCACTCGGGCTTCATCACGGGAAGCATACCCGAACTCCCTCGGACCCGGCAAGGGCAGCGCGAAGCAATCTTTCGCGTCCCCTCTCCGCTGTAGCCTCATTAAGCCTGAAGCTCTTCACGATCCCGTCAGGCAACGTCCATGTGAATGTCTGGGGCATCCTACGCGGAGGAGGCTCGATCCGAGGCAAGTTTGGGATCTCTGGTGGCGGCGACGACGACGACGACGACCAAGACGGCGACGGGGTCCCGGCCTCCACGTCGGCATCCCCTGCGTCCTCAGGGATTAACTTGGGGGCTCCGACAACAACCTCTGCAAGAGGCGGCAACTCAGGGGCTGGGGCAGCAACCTCAGTAACTGCCCCTTGGTCGGGTGGTGCCAAGGGCCCCGCAGTCGGGACTACCTCAGTCTCCGCGACTGGGTTGGTCACTGGCTCAGCGGGCGCGCTCGTGGGCACTGGCTCGGCTGGGGCGGGCTCTTCAAGAGGAGCGGTCTCATTGAGATCAATGTCGACATGCTTCCTGCACGACAGAACAAGACTTCGCAAGGTCGCTTCAACAAACAAGACACACAAAAGACCCAGAACAGCTTACCTCTTGGAGAACCTGAGTCTCCCACCAGGTGATCTAGGCCCCGGCGCTGTGCACCCAGCAGCCGGGCTAGTCGGCGTCGTTATCAACGACGACTCCTCAGCTTGAGCTAGCCCCACCTCAGGTGTGGCTGGCTTGGGCACCTCCGTACTCGGCGGCGTCTCCCCAGGTTGGCTACTCGGCAGTCCTATTGCCAGGCCCAGCAATGTCGTCCTCGGCTCCGCGGGACTCATCCTGGGGCTTGATCGCCTGGGCGTCGCGGTGGCAGTGTCCCTTATCTTCAGCCCTCCTACCGCGACCCGTGGTGTCATGGCTCCTTCGCCCCGGCGAATCTTAGGTTTCTTCCTGGCCCTCTTCGACTCGGGTTGGACAGCAGTGGGACTCCTCGGCCTTTTTGGCGATTTGATGGCCGACAATGGACGCGAGTCTTCATCAAACTCCTCGCACCACTACGGATGATTCAACAAAGTGCATCACATGGCTGGGAAATCATACAGGTAAGCCCGCAGGAATTTACTGCAAAAAAGAGATGGAGGTTACCTTGGTGCGGGGCCAACTGCACCTAAAAGAAGCAATCCGACGCTTCTTGTCTTCGGTCTCAATCACCCCGCTGGAGAAATATCCAAACAGGGTCTCCGTCACCTTCAGCCTGTCGGCCGCCTCATGGTTGACCCGGTCGGGATCGTGCCTTCCTGGTAATCCAGCGAACGCGCTCTCAACTTCAGGGGCTGGAAGCGCGAGTCAAGAACCTCCTGGCCACCCAGGGTCTAGTCAGGCCATTATCCTTGAAGTTCTTCAGCTTCGTCAGTAGCTGGTGCACTTGGCCCATTTCCTCGTAGGTTGGGTCCACCGACCAGTTCGGCAAAACCACCGGTGGCAAGCCGGTGAATGGACGCAAGGAAGGAGCCAGATCGGTGCAATAAAACCATTCCTTGTGCCAGCCCTTCAAGGAGGATTTCAAGGGAAGATCAAGATACGACCTTTCCCTATCACCCCTCAACAGAAGACCAGCCCCCCCCCCCCCCCCAATTACATTGATGTTATTTTTGGAAGGTTGGGGCTTGACGTGGAACAAATGCCTAAAGAGATTAAAATGGGGTTCCACGCCCAAATAACACTCGCACAGAGTAACGAAGATGGAGATCTAAAGAATCGAGTTGGGATTCAAATGCACCAACTCCAGCTTATAGAAGTCAAGGATTCGGTGGAAGAAATCGGAAGAGGGCAGACACAAACCCCGGTCGAAAAAAGAAGCAAAGACAACGGTTTCGCCAGATCGGGGATTTGGAGCCAACTCACCTTAACTGGCCGCCAGTGGATCACTTCTTGGCTCGCAATTCAGGTGCTTCTCCAATCACGACAGCTTCACCGAACCGCAATCTGACGTCGGCCAAGTACTCCCCGGCAAGCCCACAGATTCTGACGCTTTTGGCATGGTTGGAGGCAAAGAGATTTGGGGGAGAAGCCATCGGGGCTTGGAACAGACGAAGAAGACCAACGTTGCCCGAGTTCAAAAGCGGAACAGTAGTAATAGCTAACCCTAGCCGGGCGAGAAGTGAAAAGTTGGGCGCAGAAGCGGAAGACGAAGTGATTGGATGATTTGGGGAAGATGACAGAATCTTTTTCTCTCTCCCCGTTTTTTATAAGAGCCAGTGCCGACTAAATGGGCTTGGGCCTACACAGTCAACACTGGGCCATCAAGACATGAGTTCCTACAGTAGCATGCTCCATGTGGGCCGCCCGCAGGCTGAGTTGAAATTATAGCGCTGGTGCTACTAACAGGAGCCGATGAGGTAAATAGATATGCTTCATGAGAGCCTTATTGCTAAACATATATGTTTGGGTATCTGTTTTATCCACCAGGTCTCGAGGATATGTCCTTATAAGGATCACAAGCTGGTCTTCATTAAAATTGAGGATGCAGGTATCTTTCTCGAGTACACCTTACCACACCATGGATTTGTTTTCATAAAGTGGTACTCGGCCTACATGCGTGGCCACCAGTTGCCATCAGCAACATTATTCCGGCTGATATGATGCTGAAGAGTCCAACTTTCGAGTAGTGCACTACTCGGGAGAGACTATAAATATCTTTTCCCGCTGACATGACACGGATGAGTCTAACTCTTGAGTGGGACGCCACTCGGGAAAGACTATAAACTTTCTTTTTCCAGCTAACATGAAGCTGAAGAGTCCTATATACGAGTAGCATCCTACTCGGCAAGACTATAAATATTTATTCCGACTGACATGAAGTCGAAGAGTCCTACATACGAGTAGCTATCTACTCGGCAAGACTATAAAGTTTTTTTCGGTTGACATGATACCAAAGAATCTCATATACCAGTAGTAATCTACTCGGGACTGTTGAAGCCGAAAACCGCCGGGGCCGTTCGGCGTCGTGGGGACACGCGAAGGCCTGGGAGATCTGCTTAGCTCTAGTGCAGGTCCTAAGTTTGTTGAGGTTCATAGGCGTGCCAGTCAATTTGACCTCGCAATTGACAAGGAGATAGGAAATAGTCGCTCTGAACGTGTTACCCGTGTTCGGGTCCTCGCCTGTGTCCATGCCCAGGTGCTCCGTTCCCGCGCTCGAGTACTCCGTGGCCGCGCCCGAGTACTCCGTGTGTACCCGTGCCCGGGTTCTCGCTTATGCTCGTGCCCGAGTCCTTTGAGCCGACTGCCCGACTGCCAACAGCGCTTGTATATCGGCTAAGGAACCGATAACGATATAGATAACCAAGTCAGCCTGTGCTTGATGATAATATAAGTAGATAACAAACCCGCCGGTTGCCTGACTGCCGATAGAGCGTGTGCATCAGCTGGAAGGCCGATGACAGTGTAGCATGTCAAAAAAACAGTGTTATATCGGCCGGAAAGCCGATAACAGAATAATGTAGATGAATATAAAACGAAGTATTGATGCATCGGCTAGAAGCCGATGGTGATATAAACAAACCATAAGATAGCATAAGTCATAGGCTAACCGACTGCCAAGAGAATACATATACATCGGCAAGAAGCCGATGATAAAATAGCAGAATAATAACCAACAAACAATGTAGTCGGCTTTAAAGATAACCTATCGGCTAAGCACTCCGATAGAACATCGCATGAAACCTACCGACTCAGCAAGGATAAATCTATCACTATCAATCTAGTAGTTAAACTTAACTGATGCAGCACAGATTCATAATGATAAAAGAATCTCGATGAGCCGATAGATCTAATGCAATTGTGATGTATCTGATAACTTACCGGCTATACATTCTGATAAGACTCTTGCACAGAGACCATCGGCCTAGCAGGAACAACTTATCGCTCAGTTTAGTAGGTCGGACCCAACCGATGCAGCACAAACTGACGATAAACTATCCCTAGTAAACCGATAGAAACTATGCACACGTGATGTGATATACCTGATCGGCCTAAGAGATCGAACCGAACTGATGCAGCCGTAGACAAAGCAGATATATCATGGTAAGCCAACTACCATAAACCGACTAGAATATCGGACCTAACCGAGGAAGTCCTAGCCGATAGGTAGTCGAGGTAACGAGACTTACCCTCTCGTTGGAGTTCGGACCTAACCGATGCAGCCCGGCTCGAGAAGCAAGAACCTGTTGGTAAAGGGTGGCGATGCGCCGAAGTTTGTATTGATCGCTGAGATCCATTACAAGGTACCCGGGCATACGTATATATACCCCGAGTTGGTACAGTCCTGATAAGCTACGGAACAGGACTTTCCTATCTAGAAAAGGAAAATTACAAGTCCTGATCGGACACGAGATCAGGTTTATCTAAAGAGTATTAAAACTACCTAATTAATAGATAACTGCCATGCTGTGGTCTTCACGATTCCTTCCCGAATCTGGCTTCTTCTGGGTTAGCTTCCAACGGCTGATATCGCTTCTTTCCTTAACCGAACATGGTATTGAACCGAACCAAATTTTGGCGTTAACAGGGACAGATTATCAGGTTAAAGATCTTTGACTTTATGTTTAATTGTCTTCACAATTAAGCACAAAGTCGGGGGCTACACCTAATAGGTGCGCCTATTCGGTGCACACTATTCATACAACTACATGAAGCCCTTCATAGCTTCGCTGCCAGCTGACATGAAGCAGGACCCGGGAGAAGAAGCACTCAGACAAATAGTACTCGGGAGCAATGCACTCGGGAAGACTTCACCGTGGAGGATGAGCACTCGGCATCAGCTGTGACTCAACTATGAAGGTCTCAGGGGCTACTGTGGAGGCCATGGGCCCCAGGTACCTCACCATCTTTATTGGGCCACTCGGACAGAGGATGGGCCGAACCATGTAATTAGAGATAAGATAGCACTCGGTAGACTTTACCATGTACAATGAGGGAAAGACAGTCTTAGTCGGATAGGTTACTATCTCTAAGAAGGAAATCCCTTGACCGTATCCGGTTGGGATCCTTATCATGTACCCTTGTCCATAGTATATAAAGGGAGACAGGGCGCCCCATGAGGGCAAGAGCTCATAGAAGCGCACAAAGAGATCATCGATCCACAAAACACTAGGAATAACAGCTCAACTGGCCGTAGGGTATTACCTCACATCGAGGGCCTGAACCAGTATAAATCTTCTTTGTGTTCCTCTGCAATCCACCGAATTCCAGGTCACCGAGTAGCCCTATAGTTTTATTGCCAATGCAAAGCATCGACAAACACTACAACTGGACGTTGGGTATTACCTCATATCGAGGGCCTGAACCAGTATAAAATCTCTCTATGTTCCTTTGCAATCCATCAAGTTTCCATGTGCCGAATAGCCCTATATATTTATTGCCGGTGTAAAACATCGACAGTTGGCGCGCCAGGTAGGGGCTTCGGTGAGATCAACATCTACAAGCCTGGTGGATCCAATCTACGGAGTCGACAGCGACAACTCTCTCCGCCGGGGCACACACATGCAGCTTTCGCCGGCAGCCCGCGATTCATCGCTGACGGTACAGATCGGCATCTACCTGGCAGAGCAGACCTTAATCCATCCGCCGAGGAACCAGCCGATCCGCGCCAAGTCGGCACAACAAGACGCTGCAGCACCTTCATCGACTTGCTGCGGCGATCTAACCACCTGTCCTGGCCTCAGGACAACTCTCTCCCTCGGCGTCGATTCGCGTAGGCTTGAGCCAGCCCAGGTCGGCTATACGAGGGGAGAGGATCGTCATCTCCTGCACAGACTCGGCAAGCACGTGGATATCCGCCCAGCCTCACTACGTGCGAAAGCCTGCCTCAGAAGCAACCACCATGAAATTGGCAGCCCCTTGTTTTCTCTGGCGCATCCTTGGGTAAAACGGCCGTAACTTTCGCATACGGATCGGAATCGGGCAAACTTTTTATATTGCGGACATCTACACAAAATTTTACATCCACTTTTCCCGCATCATGTGGGGTTCTGCTGCCAATCCATGAATCGAAATTTCGCCGCTTGTAAGATTGAGTTTTTCGAGCCCCCGAAGTTTCGGTGGCGCGTGTTCCTCAAAGCTCACACTGGCGGATATCTTCAAAGCAGTAGCATCCGATGGCAGCATGACCCGATCCCCTTCAACTCGAATAGCGACCTAGGTCGCTCGAGATTGGTCTAGGGAGGTTGGAGTCGTCATGACCATCAACTACTCCGATTCAAATTCACCGGTCGAACGATAGTTCGGCAAGTTTCTCTCCACCTCGTGAAGTCTTCATGGAGTCCAAGGATATAACTCTAACGAATAAATACGCCGACTAACGACCAACCAGGAGGAAGATGAAGGCCCGCGCTACGAGAGCAACAAGAGGAAGATCACAGAACGAGCAGGCCGAGCAAGACGCGGTAATGACATCTACACAAAGCGGGCGCGCGTCAACAACATGCCTC
>RYFJ01004389.1:0-38819 GCA_003991445.1 Oryza meyeriana var. granulata
CAAGTGTGTCTCTGCCCGCCCACAGGCAACCGACGGTAAGCCCTAGTAAGCACCGTCGTCGTCGTTCCAAACCCGCTGCATAGAAGTACCCCGATTGTTGGGTCCCCCTCAATCATCTCTAAAAAAAAAAGAAAGTCACACAAGCGTGGAATGTGTTGAGTACATACGTACTCTTGCAAGACTTTAGTATTTGCAATGGTATTCCATAATATGCGAGATAAAACAAGGAATGGTTTAGTTCTGCACTTTGCATAAAATAATATATAGCGAAAAAAATATTGCGGTTTTGCAACGAAATTTCGTAAATCAAGCTAGCATAGTAAATCAAGTATGCAAGCCATCGACCCAAGTGTTTCCAACCATCTAGGCTCCCTGCCCATTTGCCAGCCAACCGTCGGCAAACACCTGCCACAAACTTGTCCAGCCAACTCCCCATTTGCACCATGATTTTCCGCCAAAACAGTTCCAAAATTTCAAATCTACTACGGATGGAAATTCCCAAGTCATCCATAACCGAGGACACGTTTTACTCGAATAGTTTAACTCTCGAGAGTGTGTATAAATGTACCCACATGAAAGTGACAATTTGAGCTACCACACAGAGATTTTTTTTTTGTTTTTTTTTTTTTTTTTTTTGTTTTTTTTTTTTTTTTTTTTTTTTTTTTTTTTAAACACACCATCAATGACAAGCCTTTCTACCGTTGACCTAGCAATAATCCCGTGCTTATGATCTATCCCTAGGGAGTTGGTAGGCTCCCAAAACCCTAAGGCTCACACGATGTGCTAGTCACCCTTGAACAATAATCAAGGTACCTTCGGGCCATGGACAAAAACCATAACCTGCACTAACCCAATGTCAACAATAATGACCTACAACTACCACTGGCGGGTCTATTGCTAGGTATCAACATTATACTAAGCCAGGGACTCCCCATAAGAGCCAACATGGGTTTGTACTATGTTTCTTGGTTCTAGCTACACTATAGAATCGGTCCTTAGCGACACAGGCGAGACAACCACCTAATTGGTACCAGAAACAAGGCACCAAACACTACATCCACTTGCCCAAGTCAAAAGCATGTTTTCAGTTTTTTTGTTTTCCACCCAAGAGCACAGGGGAATTACCCACTGTCATTTCCATAATTTCCACAAATGCTTTCATTTCCCAACATCCAATCAAGTAACAAGCAACATTGATTAATTAGCAAACTAAGCATACTATTGAATCCTCCAACCACCATGAACCCAAATTTTTCAGGTGCAACATAAGTGACAAGGATCATGATACACAAGTAATCAAGGACAAGGGCATATGCAACAAGAGGTTAACTACCCACGAATCCCACACATTTTCTAAGTAAAACATCGCATGCATAATAGTTTGCAATCAATATAGTTTGTAAGTTTGAAATATAGGAGCAATTGATCAAGGGGGTGCTTGCCTTGCTTCTGGACTTCCTGGTACTCCTCTGGTTCCTCCTCAACTGGGTCAGCAACGTCGTGCTCTACGAGAATACCAAACGAATGCAATGAAAACAACGGCAAAATTTAACAGTACAGGAAGTACAAATATTTTTGCAGAATATGGAAGTGCATGATTTTAGATGAATTTAGGAAAGAGAATCGCTTGAATCTGAGTTCGTATGACGGAGAAACGGCTAAACAAAGTGTACTCTGTCCTAAAATCAAAAATAATTGAGAAACAACATTTTTGCTCGACCGAACTGCTGAAACGGCTGAAAACATTCTACCGACTTAACAGGTGGTCTATTTGGACTTTTTGTTCTAGGGCAGTTATATGGTACGAAACCTACATATGTGCTACTGTGAACCTAAGGATAGCTCCCAGAAGTGGATATGCACCAACTCGCTAGGATGTTAATCGCACACGCTCACACGTCGCTAAAATGGCCTAACACGTGAAATCCACCGGGCGTGAAGTATTAATCTAAGTCATTTGGAGGGGTGGAGGGTTTCTAGGGCCTAGGGGTCACTGGATGCACAAGTGGAACCTATGGGAAGGCTTCGGTAGCGGCGAATGCCTCGGTCGAAAAACGATGTCTTTGTACGTGCAAACTACACGTCTTCGCACGTTAACGATGACCGGCAAAATCGGGGAATCCAACAGCAGTTGCTCTACTTGTGGTTTTATCCCGTTCTAACACTAGTGGGGCCAACCTGGCTTGCATGGGGCTGATGGGATGGCTGTCGCTCTGTTAACGCCGAAATTTAGTATGGCTCTGTATCAGATTCGGTCAAGAAGGAAATTACAGTTAACTAATGGAAGTTGATTCAGAAGAAACCGGGTTCGGGAAAGAGCCGTGAAGACCGCAGTACGGCAGATTATTAATTAGGCAAGATTAATATTTTATCTTTAGGAAACCTGATCTCGTGTCCGGTCAGGTCCTGTTAATGTTTCCTTCTGTAATTAGAAAATCTTGTACCATGTCCAATAAGGACTCGTATCAACTCGGGGTGTAAATACGTATGCCCGGGTGCTTTGTAATATATCTACATCAATCAGATCAATACAATTTCGGTGCATCACCACCCCTTCAACGGGTTCTTGCTTCTCGAGCCGGGCTGCATCGGTTAAGTTCGACCTCCTGTGAGAGGGTAAGTCTCGCACCCCGGCCACTGCATCGGCTAGGACTTCCTCGGTTATGTCCGATGTTCTAGTCGGTTCACGGTGGACGGCTTACCACGATATATTTATTCTGTCTATTGCTGCATCAGTTTAGTTTGATCTCATAGATCGATTAGGTATATCACATCACGCGTGCGCAGATCGTATCGGCTTACTGGGAGCGATTTATCATCAGTTTGTGCTGCATCGGTTGGGTCCGACCTACTAAACTGCCAGTGATAAATCGTTCCTGCTAGGTTGATATTTTTTGTGCAAGCGTCTTATCGGGATGTATAGCCGATAAGTTATCATATTTTACATCACAATCGCATTAGATCTATCGGCTCATCGAGGTCTTGTTATTATCATCAGTCTGTGCTGCAACGGTTGGGTCCGATCTACTAGACTGTTGGTAATAACTTTACTCTTAATAAGCCGATGGGTGTTTATGCGATGTTTTATCGCAGTGTTTAGCCGATAAGTTATCTTTATATCCAGCCGATTTGTCACAAACATGTTTAAAAAATCGCTGCCAAGTCGGGGCGGCACGAAATTGGATATCTTGGTTTTTCCCTGTGGCGAGGACGCGGGCGCGGGTACAAGCGAGGACCCGGGCACGGACAATAGGCGAGGATCCGGGCGCGGGAACGAGCAAGGACCTGGGAACGGGCACGAACAGCACGCGAGGACTCGGGCGCGGGCACGAGCAAGGGCCTGGGCACGGGCGCGGGCAGCACCTTTGGGGCGGCGCTAGCAATTACTATCGCAATCGGCTGAAGTTCATTCAATCCATTTATTTATGCATTCTGTCTATCGGAGGATGAAACTCCAATCGCGGGGAGTTTGGGGACCCCCCTTTGAGGTTCGGCCAGGGGAGTTGTTCACAGGACGGCTTGTGGCGTCTGGGAGATGATCGGCGAAGAGAATGGCACGCAAGGAGACAGGAAGCGTAGACAGGTTCGGGCCATGCGGAGGCGTAATACCCTACTCCTGTGTGTGTTTTGCTATCTGGAGATGTGGCTTGTTGTTACAAGATGAACTCCGGGTGCTCAGGAGCTAGCCGCTCTTCGGGAAGAAGAGGGACCGAGAGCGAGAGAGAAAGAGCCCGAGATCACCCCCTAGACCTGTGGCATGGATCCTCCTTTTATAGGCTGAGGGGAGTCCATAGTGCCAAATATACATGAGAGAGCTTTTCCGGAGACTTCTCCTATTGCACACGTCTGCCTGCTACACCCACGCCGGAGTTGGTCTGCTGCAGGTGGCTAAAAGTCGTGAGGATGTGACGGCGCACGCCGTCGCCGCCGAAGTCAAAAGTCTCTGACCGCACGGTCGTGTGTCCACGGGGGGCCATCGTGAGACGCCCACACGTGGCAGAGCAGGCGACAGGGGCGACACACCCCGTCGCCTCGTCATTAATGCGGGTAGTTGGCAGCTGGTCCGCTCGAGTCATGCTCGTGCCCAGGGGCAGGCCCCAGGAGAGAAGCTACGAGCCCCGGGCGTGGGAAGCGCGCCCCGGGCC
The DNA here is from genome assembly GCA_003991445.1 of Oryza meyeriana var. granulata. NCBI lineage: Eukaryota > Viridiplantae > Streptophyta > Magnoliopsida > Poales > Poaceae > Oryza > Oryza meyeriana. The sequence continues at coordinate 4,146 of RYFJ01004389.1, forward strand.
CGGGAAGGCCAGAGTGAAGCGCCCCGAGAACGCGCCCAGGACCGAGCCGTGGGCCCCGGGCCCGAGGGCGAGACCCGGGCACGGGAAGTCCCGGTACTATGTCCCGGGGGCACGCCTCGGGAAAGGAGCTATGGGCCCCGGGCCCGGGGGCGAGACCCGGGCACGGGGAGTCCCAGCAATGTGTCCTGGGGGCGCGCCCCGGGACCGAAGGCGAGGCCCCGGGCACGGGGGCGGGACCTGGTTCCGGGAATGCCCTCGGGTCTCGGGCCCGAGGTAGATGTAGGCGCCGTCGCGAGGCGCCCCAGAAAAGCGTACCCGGGCCCGGGCAATTCTCGAGCCCTAGGTACATGGCGGGGAAACAGCCGTAGCCGGCCGTCACCGGTGCAGACTGCGGCCCCCGGAGGGGCTGACATGGCAGAGGACCCACGCGTCCCCGGGGACTGTGGGACCCCCAGTTCCATTTCGATGATAGTGGCCCCTGGCCCTGGTGCTCGACCGGGAACCACTCTGGGAGGAACAGGCCATGTCTTTAAGAAATGAGGGGACGCGGGGTCCACCTGGTTAGCCATGAGGTGGTGGAGCTTGCCGACTTGCTGCGCTTACTGGACTTGCTTGCCAGGAACAAATATGGGTGGGACCCGGGACCCGGCCGTAATACGGTGGATATGTGCCCGGGGCCGGGGGCACGGGCTGGATATATGGAATGAATCGGGACAACTTCCCCGGACTCGCACTCACCAAGGCGGTGCTATCTAGGTAATCGCGCCCCATCTGGTTGTGAAAATGTCGAGGAAGCCGTGGTGGTTCGCGAGGAGGCACAGGAAGCCGTGGCCGAGACCGCTGCAACGGAGGCAGGGTTCCTCGACCGCGGCGAGCACCTTGGGGAGCCGATGTCTGACGAGGCCGAGGGAGACGCCAGTCCCCTTCTGACTCCTCCCGGGGTCCGGTCCGAAGAAGACCAGTGACCTCCCCCCGTGCGACAACATCTCCGGGCCTCCGCTCGTGCTTGCGCTCCGATTTTGCCTGTCTTGTGCAAAGAGAGACATTTCTATATGTGTATGATCATGTTTATTTTTTCGTACCTTTGCTTATTGTGTTGTTCAGAGGTTGCTTCTATTCGGGGCCCCATGTCCGGGAACGCCGAGTACTGGGCGCCATCCGACAGTGAGAGCCAGCAGCCGCGAACAGTCGTAGAGCCTGAGACCCCTCTCCGGGCCCTGGCGTGACCGCCTGCCCCGGGAGCTCGGTCCCCAGGGGCAGCGAACGCGATGGTTGCCCGCCCCGGGAATCCGGTCCTCGGAGCCGCGAGCAACCGAACGCGAGCCTTGCGGAGTGCCCGTGCCTCCGGGAGCTCGGTCCCGAGGGAGCGCGAGCACCCGAGCGTGGGTCCTGCGGAACGGTTAAGTCCGTAGGTCCGAGCCCTTCCGTCTTCCGGATCCGGGGGCCCTCCGTGCCCCCGGGCGCAGCGTGGCCGCGGGACAGACGCTCGACCGTGCCTGGGGCCACCTTCGGGGCCCAGGAACGCCTTCCCCGGGCGCGTTCACCTCGGGCCCCAGGTCCCGGGGAGGTTCCCGGTCCCGGGGCATGTTACCGGGGCGCTAACCCGTGCACCCTACTTAAGCCTGCCGGGGAAGGGTTTAACCTGCACACAGTGAATTGTGAGAGTACTTGGCTCGTTCCTTTGTCCATTCCATGCTAGGAATCGTGGCGTCGACCACCTCTCGAAGGCGTCCTTGCGGTCGCGGCTGTGCGGAGGAAAAGATCACGCATAAGCATTTCACCCCCTACCTCTGGACAACCCGATCCCGGGGCTAGCCATCGGGGGCACCGGAGCCGCTGGGACCCAGCGCACCGCGCAGAGGGGCGCCACCACGGTCCCGTGGGCTCGACAATGCCCCGGGACTAGCACGTGGGGACACGGTAGCCCGTTGGTAGGGAACTGATGATTATGCGTGAAACCTAGCCGCCGTACGGGCGCGGCCCGATTATGCCGCCAAGGGGTGAGACTGCCACGATCGCAACACACAGAAAAAGATGAAAGGCACGAGCCCGGGAAGGATATTAAAAATGCTGTTTATATGAAAGCGTATACACATGGGGGCCCCGGCCAGCGCTGAGATTCGGAGAAATCCAGCGCTGACCCGGGTGCACTGCAACTTACAGGATGTGTTTACAGATGAAATTTGCGAAGATCTCCGAGGCTTACCGAGCCCGGTCGGGAGACACCGATCACCAGGAAGGGGCCTTCCTGCAGGGGGAAGGTATATTTCATTCCGGCACGTGAGAGGACACGGCGGAGGACTAGGTCCCCATCCTGGAGTGATCGGGCCCCAACCTTACACCGATGATAGCGTTTGAGGCTCTACTGGTTAGGAGCGAGGCGCGCGGCCTCGCTGGCGAAGTATACCGGCTTCTGTTGTGAGCGCCCCTATCCCGGCCTGGGGCCGGGAGCACGGGCTCAACTCCCTCGGGAGGAAGCGAGCTTTCGTGGCTGGGAGCATATGTAGGCCCAGGGCCCGGGGGCCCCGGCTGGAATGTGGTTTGATATATGCCGGGATCCGGGGGCCCGGGCTTGGATATGGGAAGTGTCAGGATGACTTCCCTGGACTTGCTCTCGCCTGGGTGAAGTTGTCTGGGTTATCGTCCCTAGTCCGGGTGCCGCATCCCTAGGCCCGCACTCGCCTTGGCGAGGCTGCCCTGGTTCAAGCCCCCCAGAATTGGGCCCGGGAGGTAGGTCCCAGGCCGCGTGTTTGTCAGGCAGGGGGCGCTCGACGATGAGCGCTGTGCTCACCACTTGTGGGGTTGCCGCTGGGCTCGGTGCCGTGGCCAGCAACCCGCGCATGATGGCTTGAAGCCACGGTGCGAGGAGCGGGCGTGCGCCCCGCCACCGAGGGTAGCGAGGGCGCTCTCGGGTTCTTGGAACTCGAGTGGTTGCCCCGAATCGAGACTCGAGAGCCAGGTTCGGACCGTCCGCCTGGGGACCGGACCGTCCGAACCCCGACGGTCGGACTGTCCGCCCAGGGGTCGGACCGTCCGAATCCCGACGATCGGACCGTCCGCCCAGGGATCAGACCGTCCGAATCACCTCGATCAGGCTTGGCCTGCTACTGTTCCTGCCGGAACTTCTTGACATGTTCGGCCAAGTTCTGGATGGCATGGCACTCCGTGAGGTCGTGCGAGTCCGTCTCGTGGACGGTGCACCAGTTCCGGGCCGTTGCCGGCGGAGGCGGCGCACGTGCGGCCCTTTGCCGTTTGCCGCTGTTGTCGTCCCCGCGGGTGTCGTCGGCCCGGGGGGCGCCCACAACAGCCAATGCGAAGCGCTCGGCGGCTGCCCTGTCCTTCTGGCACTTCCTCCTGTCCCGACGCGATGCGGAGCGTGAGAACTCACCGTCCTCTTCAGGGCCCTCATCAGGGGCCTCAGGGCGTGGCCTGTTCCACGCCCGGGCCTCCTCCTTGCGGGCGCAGAGGTTGGCAAGGCCGAACAGCTCAGCCATGGTCTGGACGTCGCGGGTGCCCAGTTTCTCGAGCATGCACTTGTCGCGCACGCTCGAACAAAAAGCGTGGATGACCGCGTGAGGAGTGATGTGGGGGATAGTGTTGCGTACCTGGCTGAAGCGCTGCAGAAAACGCCTCAGCGACTCGTCCCTGCCCTGACCTAGGGCGTGGAGGTCCGCCTCGGTCCCAGGGCGCGGGAAAGTGCCTTGGAAGTTCGCCACGAACTGGTGGCGGAGGTTCTCCCACGAGTAGATTGACCCCTCGGGGAGGTTCATCATCCAGGAGCGAGCCTAGGCCTTGAGGGCGACGGGGAAGTAGTTCGCCATCACCTTCTCATCGCCGCCGGCGGTGGTGTATATCTGCAGGAACTCCGTGGGGTCGACGGAGCCGTCATACTTCTTCGGCAAGCTGGGCCGGAACCTGGCCGGCCCGCGCACCTGTCGGAGGCCTGGGGAGAGCGCCAGGCAACTCGAGCCGTACTGAACGGGCTCAGGCGACGGACGACAGTTTCCTGCTGGGGAGTTGGAGCTGGAGGCTTGGACCTCAAGGCGCGCGGCAGCGTCTGCGCGCCGTTCGCGCTGTTGCTCCAAAGTGACCCGGGTGTCCTCGTGGGACCGCATCCGGTTCAGCCGGTGACGGAGGTCGTCACGGCCATTCTTGGTCAGAGGCGTGGCGTGAGGCGCCGCGCTCCGGGCTTGGTTCCGCTTCAGGGAGAGGGGCTGGCCCGCGCTAGGTGTCGCGTGGTCGGCACTCCCGGCCCCTGCACTGCTGTCGGCGGCGACCTGGCGATGGGCCGCGCCTTCTAGGTTGGTGACTTCGTTGAGCCAGCGCCGCTCCCGGTCTCCGCCTCCGGTGAATGCCGAAGGGTGGCGCAGGAGGGCTTCTGCCGCCAGGAGGGCTCCTTGCGGCGATGCTGGCTGGAAGTCGAGATGGCGGCACGCCGTGGATCGACGCGTCCACTCGCGCCTCATGGATGAGGCCGCGGCAGACCCGGCGCGGCACTTGCCGGCTCCCTCCACAAGGGAAGGGGCTGAGGCCGCACAACCAGGCCGCTGCTGGGTGAAGTCGGCTCGCAGGGTGCGCACCGCACGTCTCCAGGAAGACGAGGAGGGGAAGTGTGGCGGGCTCACCACGGGGCTAATCTCGCCCGGCGGGGTGACGCCACTGGACTCCTTGTCGGAGTCCCGCGGACGATGGCCTCCTGCAGTGGAGCATGCCGGAGTTGGGGACGCCGGCGTGTCGCCTATAAGAGAAACTCCCCCTACCTGGCGCGCCAGCTGTTGGAGGATGAAACTCCAACCGCGGGGAGTCTGGGGACCCCCCTTTGAGGTTCGGCCAGGGGAGTTGTTCACAGGACAGCTTGCGGCGTCTGGGAGATGATCGGCGAAGAGAATGGCACGCAAGGAGACAGGAGGCGTAGACAGGTTCGGACTGCGCGGAGGCGTAATACCCTACTCCTGTGTGTGTTTTGCTATCTGGAGATGTGGCTTGCTGTTACAAGATGAACTCCGGGTGCTCAGGAGCTAACCGCTCTTCGGGAAGAAGAGGGACCGAGAGCGAGAGAGAAAGAGCCCGAGATCACCCCCTAGACCTGTGGCATGGATCCTCCTTTTATGGGCTAAGGGGAGTCCACAGTGCCAAATATACATGAGAGAGCTTTTCTGGATACTTCTCCTGTTGCACACGTCCGCCTGCTACGCCCACGCCGGAGTTGGTGTGCTGCAGGTGGCTAAAAGTCATGAGGATGTGACGGCGCACGCCGTCGCCGCCGAAGTCAAAAGTCTCTGACCGCACGGTCATGTGTCCATCGGGGGCCATCGTGAGACGCCCACGCGTGGCAGAGCAGGCGACAGGGGCGACACGCCCTGTCACCTCGTCATTAATGCGGGTAGTTGGCAGCTGGTCCGCTCGAGTCATGCTCGTGCCCGGGGGCAGGCCCCGGGAGCGAAGCTGCGAGCCCCGGGCATGGGAAGCGCGCCCCGGGCCCAGGAAGGCCAGAGTGAAGCGCCCCGGGAATGCCACCAGGACCGAGCCATGGGCCCCGGGCCCAGGGGCGAGACCCGGGCACAGGAAGTCCCGGTACTGTGTCCCGAGGGCGCGCCCCGGGAAAGGAGCTGTGGGCCCCAGGCCCGGGGGCGAGACCCGGGCACTAGGAGTCCCAGCAATGTGTCCCAGGGGCGCGCCCCGGGACCGAAGGCGAGGCCCTGGGCACGGGAGCGGGACCTGGTTCCGGGAATGCCCTCGGGTCTCGGGGCCAGAGGTAGATGTAGGCGCCATCGCGAGGCGCCCGGGAAAAGCGTACCTAGGCCCGGGCAGTTCTCGGGCCCCAGGTACTTGGCGGGGAAACAGCCGTAGCCGGCCGTCACCGGTGTAGACTGCGGCCCCCGGAGGGGCTGACGTGGCAGAGGACCCACGCGTCCCCGGGGACTGTGGGACCCCCAGTTCCATTTCGCCGACACTGTCTATTTATTTTATCAGTTTATAGCCGATTTTCAAGTATTCCTTCGGTGATCGGCTAGTTTGGTATTTGCTTATCATTATTAGTTACTGTTCATGCCATCATCGGCTTCAGTCGGTGTATAAGTGCTGCAGTTCATATCGGCTATCGGCCGATGAGACGAGTCCAGATCGGCTTCCAGTTCAGTTCAGTCTAGACGGTGTATAAGTGTTGAGTCCAGTTCAGTTCATTGATCTAACATTTTCTATCTCCTTGTCAATTGTAGGGTCAAATTGACTGGCACGCCTACGAACCTCAAGATTTTAGGACCTGCACTGGAGTGAAGCAAATCTCCTAGGCCTTCGCGTGTCTCCAGACGCCGAACCAGGTCGTCGGCCCCCGGCGGTTTTCGGCGTCAACACGCTCACTCAACCACAAGCGCACCTAAGGTGTTCGGTGAAAAGCCAAGCTAAAGTATAGCTTGTCTAACTCTGTCCTCTCATGCTCTAGTGCATGGGTAGTGATGCAGGGTCGCGGGGAAGCTCTAGTGGTCCTGCATGCAAGGTCGTAGGGTTCTAATTCATGCGGCCATGCTCCAATTGAGCCTCATCCACACATGTGGCCACGGTGGTGTCGCTTGGGTGGATGGCAAAACAACGGCATGACAGGCCAAGCCAAGGACGTGGGGAGCACTAGTGGCCTCCCAAGAATAAAAAGAAAGCACATGCAGAAACAGGAGCTCACCGAAGAGTGCAGGTGGTGGGGTGCAACATTGAGGCGGTGGTCGGCTCGGCAACAGGGTTGCTCGTGATGGAGGCTGCAGACAAGCGCTGCGATGAGTTCAATGAGTGAAGGGGAGATGGTGATATAGCTAGGACAGCATTAAACTCACCAGGGCAGAGTTTAGCGGTTGCAAGGTCACGGCGGCACCCGGTCGGCGTTGCAAAACACGATGGGGCTGTGGTGGTGCTTGCTGCATGCCGAGGGCAAAAATGGAGTTAGGTCAGGCAGGAACACATGGTGACACAGCTGAGACAAGGTGAAACTCACCGGAGCTCCCAGACGGAAGGCGTGTGCTCGCCGGTGCTGTGGGCGGTACCTCACGTTCCCGGCGAACCAAGGGGCAATCCCTTGGGTCCTTGGGTGTGTGAGCAAGAGGGCGAGCTGGGTTGGCAGGAGGACATGGGTTTGGTTAAAAAGGAAGGCAGGGAAGGGAGAGGAGGGGGGGGGGGGGCGCTGGTCTTCTCCATCGGTCTCGCGATGGTGTGTGCGCGGGCAAGCGTGCAGCAGACAGACGAGACAAGGCAGGGCGCTGCTGAGGCTGTCGAGGGCATCTCGTGAGGTCCCATGGCGGCTCTGCCTCTCCCTCTCATGTGGCCTAGGGCGTGCAGGGGAAGCCACATGGTCGAGCTGCACGGGCGGAGAGAGATCCTCGCGTGATCCTGCTTGGGCGATGGAGAACAGGGACTCCCTGAGTTGGCCTGGGTTTGGCTGGGCTGTGGAGTCCGAATTAGAGGTGGGGCCCAATATAAAAAGTGTGTCCAAAGGGGTTACCTACCTTGCCAAGTGGAAGAATTGGGTCAACAGGTCGAGAAAACAGGAGAAACCGAGAGGAAGAGGGAAAGAACTCTTCTCGGGTGAACAGTACCCAGATTTTTGGTGAAGATGGTTCGATGGGCCAACTTGCCTCAAACCAAATGAAACTTGGAGGCAAGGCTGGTAGTAAGGTATGGAATTTTTAGGAATTTTTCTAGAATTTTTGGTGAAGATTGAAAATTGAGGGTTAGATAGGGTGGTGGGAATAGTTTATATAGATTGTACGAACTTTTATTTGTTGGCTGGGATTTTCATGCATGAAAGATGACATGCAGTGCATGCAGATGAAAAAAATGGTTTTATGCACCAATGAACAAAAGTGGGCTGTTACTGTGGTTGTGGTTATAGAAGGCCAAACGGGCCGCCCGGCCCGGCTCGGCCCTAGCACGATAGTGGCATGGCACTATGCAGCACGACACTATGAGGCACATTGGCCTGATCGTGCCATGCCGTGCCAGCACGCCGTGCCTATTTCTAGGCCCAGGCACGGCCCTATGGCTCCAAAACCGTGTCGTGCCAGCCCGACAGCCCGCTAGGCCTGTCGGGCTTAGTGCCGGCCTAGGCACTAAAAGCATCAACCACTTAATCAGCACAGCACAAGTTCAAAAATTTGAATTATTCAATGGAATTCACAGATTCAAAAAGTTCTCAACAGATCACATTATATCCAGAAATCATCAAATACTTGAACAATCTCAACAGATCACATTACATCCAGAAATCATCAAATACTTGAACAATTTCAACTAGTCATAGATCACATCACAGACATACAAGAACATAGATCACATAGACAATTTTTTTAAGTTTGAGCTGGTGCAATGGCTGCCTCATTAAAAACCTATCTAGGTAAAACTCACACCTCGTGAGAAACCCTATATAGGAAAAAAGAGTACAGACCAACTCAATCAATTCAAATAGTTCATCATTACTGCAATACAGTTCCATCATAGGTTACACATTTGAATCATGATCAAGATATAAGTTTTCAAAACTAGCTTCAAGTTCCTTGTCCTCCACCATTTGCTGTAGTCTTGCTGCTCCAGCCTCCCAATCCTTGATGCAGGAGAGCATCTCCACCATCTCAGGGCTCAGCCGACGCCGCCGCTCCTCGATGATCCTGCTAGTTGTACTAAAAGCAGATTCTGAAGATATGGTAGAAATAGGCACAATCAAAACATCTTTAGCTAAAATTGAAAGAACTAGGTATGTAAGTTTGTGCTCATGCCACCAGTTCAAGATGTTGAAGCTATCATCATGGTGGTTGATAGTGTCACTGTCCAAGTAGGAAGAGAGTTCAAAACAACCAATACCAGCTGCTCCAATGCTTACTGCATGCAGCAAGGCACTAGAAGAAGTTCTTCTAGACAGAGTAGGAATAGGGGTGCAAAAAGAACTCAAAGAAGTACTAGGACCAGGACCAAGTCCAAAGTCAAGTGTATCATCACCAGCACCATCAGAAAAAATATTATCCCAAGCACTTTTTTTCTTACCAGAACTAGAGGGCTGTGAAGGCCTTTGCAACTTAACTGCACCAAACTTGTCATCATACCTCTTAAAGATGGTAGAAGGTTGAGCTCTTACCTCAGTGAAGTAAGCTGAATAATCAGTACCAGTGAGGTTAGATAACAACCTAAGCACATTGCTAAAACCTTTCAACTTAGCTCTAGGATCCAAGATAAATGCAACAGAATAAAGCAATGGAATGTCCCTCCAGTACTTAAGATAGTAGTCATTCATAGGCACAACCACATGTCTAAGCAGTCTATCATTTTCATAAGTCTTTATGTGCTTAGATATCAGAATAAGATGATGCAACATTAGTGGAGATGTAGGATAATAGACATCAGATAGTGCAACAGTTGAATCATAAAACAATTCAAGAAATGATAAAACTTTCTCTGCAACATACCAATGATCTCCTGTCAAAAGTAAAGGCTCATCTTCACCCCTGGGATAGTGAGTCTCAATGAACACACCAAAAGTCTGCTTGTAAGGGACTAGATGCTTAAGCATGAGGTATGTAGAGTTCCACCTCACATCCATGTCCAATCCAAACTTTCTTGGCCTCACATTAACAGCAATGCAATACCTCTTAAATGCAGCAATGCGCAGGTTAGAAGAGTTTAAGAAAGAAATTGCAGTTCTAAATGCTTCAAGGTATTTCTTAATCTCAGACAAGGTAGACTTTACAATCAGGTTAATAATGTGACAAGCACAACGCTGATGCAAGAATAGATCACCAATATAAATAGACAGTGCAGGTGTAAGTTTGTCAATGGCATTAGTATTAGCAGATGCATTGTCTAAAGTAACAGAGATCACCTTTGCACATAAACTATACTCCTCAAGCATAGAAGTCACACGATCAGCAATGTTCTGACCAGAGTGGGATTCATCAATGAGCCTTATACCAATGGTCCTCTTCTCTAATTGCCAATCAGAACTAATATAATGAGCAACCACACTAGGGTAGTCTTCCTTAGCATTACCAGACCAAATATCAGATGTAATAGCAACAGAAGAAACACTAGAGCTTAAAGACTCTATAAGCTTACCACTGCAATCATTAAAGTATTTCACAAAATCTCTAGTGGTGGTTTGCCTCGAGACAGAAGCAAACCTAGGATTATGTGCAACCTTAATGTACTCCTCAAATGCATCAGATTCACCAAAACAGAGAGGAAGATCTAGTCTAGCAATCAAACGACAAAGATGTGTACGTGCAACAGCAGGACTATACTCCTAGTGACGAACATTACCATCTGAATTGAACTTAAGCAAAGACTGAGACACGCGAGACTTTTCCTTTCTCGCTTGGCATCTATCAACATGCCGCAAGAGATGGCCAGTGCCACCAGAGGATAAGGCAGAGTACTGATTGCCACAATGAATGCACTTGGCACCAACCCTTACTTTCTTACCATTGATTACCTTGAAGATCTTTTCGAAATCATTCCAGGCTTTAGAGGTGGATGGACGGGTCCTCTTGTTGCCCCCCGTGCTCACGGTCTCTGGATCGAGCCGATCGGCCACCACAGCAGCAGTTGCAGCATCAGCCCCATCATCGCCAACAAGGTCGATGGGATCGGCTACGCTGCGGCTGAACAGCTCATCCCGTCCATCGCCGTGGTCACTCTCATCATCTCCAGTCTGGCCCATCATCCGAAGATCATCGTTGATGGAGTGCCCCTAGTACTCGTCGGTGCCGTCCTGCTCGAGCCCGTCCATCGTGGAACCAGAGCACCAGAGGGGGTCCTCTGGTTCCTCAACGGCTGCGCGAGGTGGACGAACAATGGCTCCGGCCCAACCCTCTGGTTCCTCAATGGCTGCGCGAACAAGAAGAAGAAAGAGAGGAAGTTAGGAAGAGCAATAACTCATAAACAAAAGAACACATGAATAGATCTAGGGTTAGGGTTTGGGGTCCGAGCACTTACCTGCGAAACCGGAGCACCAGAAGCGCCGGCAAGGTCGACGAGTCACGGATCTAGGAGATGACGAGATGGAGACTAGGGATTAGGGATGGATTCGAGGATCCGTTCACCAGAGATTAGGAGAGGAGGAGAGGAAGTAGAGAGGGAGAAGACGAGAGGAGCTCTGGCGGAGTGTACCATGCCGGCCGGCAAAGGCGGAGAGCCGCCGCCGGAGATGGAAAAGACAGGAGAAGCTCTAGATCTAGAGCAGCACGTGGTGGAGCGAGCGAGGAGAGGCGGGAGGAGCTCTAGCGGAGTGTGCCGTGGCGGCCTGAGGCAGAGAGCCGCCGCCGGTGAGGGAGAAGATGGGAGGGACTCTAGATCTAGAGCGGTGAGCGACGGAGAGAGCGAGGAGACGAGGTGACGCTAGGGTTTGGGGGGTTGGGATCGGGAGCGGGGAGCCGGTGGCGCCAGCTTATATAGTCCTGGCCCCCCCTCGGCCTCCAACCGCTAGCAAGTCAGGGCCGTTGGTAGGCCGGCCAACGGCTACCTTGGCAGGCCAGGCTGGGCCGCTAGGGAGCCGGGCCACCATCGTGCCGGCCCAAAAATCGGGCCGTGCCCGGGCCGGATTGGTGGGCCAGGCACTGCCCGATGGATAGGGCTAGGCCGGCATGGGCACTATTCACATCGGGCCATGCCATGTTTGGGCCGGGCTTTTTCGAGCCGTGCCTTAGGCCGCCCAATGGGCCTGGCCCATCTGGCCAACTATAGTTGTGGTGGAGGTTGTGTCACGTCGGGGAGTGATGGCTAGCGACGATGGCACGGCGAGGTGGTGCTCCACTCAACCATACGGTCACTCGTGAGAGCGGGCCGGTACGGGAAGGAGGACGACCACGCGGACGGCCACGTGCCGGCAGTTGCTGGGTAGAGCAGCGGCTAACAGGTGGGGTCATTTCGGGGCAGATATCGGGCGGACGCGAGCGTGCAGGGCGCCGTGCAGACACCTGCAACTTGCCGGCTCAGGCCGCCAAACTCTTGGCAGGCCGAACGCTAACTAAGCCATGTAGCACCCATGTTTTTTTTACTTAAAAGCCTTTTGAAAATTTTTGAATTTTAAATTTGGATCTTATTTGAATTTTTGAGTGAAGTGGCAAGTTCTCGGATCTCATTTTTTTCCTCCAATCAAGTCCCTCTCAAATTCTCTGGTTTTATGCCAAGCCAAAAATAAAATTTGAATTTAACTTTCTCATTCAAATCCATCAAAAAACTCAAATAAAAAACCTTGAAAAATTCAAAAATTTTCACTGTTCATTTGCCCAGCCCAACTCTTTTGCTCTCTCTTCCCCTCCCCCCATGCTTTTCCCAGCCGCACCCTGCCGGCCCAACTCCTCTCTTTTCTTCCCTAGGCGCAGCCCAGCTCCATGGCCTAAGCTAGAATTTTTTATTTTTATATTTTTTTAATAAAATATTTACAAAACTACATTTTCATTTCAAAAATTTACAAAAATATACTCCCAATGCCCTCTGGGAGGGCATTTTTTAAAAATTGCCCTCCTAGAGGGCGATTTAATGATGTGGCTGACAGCCGTCAGCTGGCCGTCAGCACTTTTGCAAGCAGCCCCTGGCCGCCCAGAAGCCGCCCTCTCAGAGGGCGGCAAGGGGGCCGCCTGCAAAACGCCGGCCGTGGGGCTAGCCATTTTGCAGGCGGCCCCCTTGCCACCCTCTGGGAGGGCGGTTTTTAGCCAGCCCAGTATAAAACCCCCTCCCAGACTCAAAAAATGTCATAAAATTCACAAAAATTACAGAAAAAGAAGAGAGAGCCGAGAGCAAGGCTGAACGAAAGCAACGAAGCTATACCGGTTTGCTGATTCATTTGCAGGTAAAATCTATTGTCCCTTTGCAATTTCTATTTCTATACAAAAATTGATGCAGTATTGTACTGGTTACGTGTATAGTACTATATGAAAATACGTTGTTACTCGTAGATGTGTAGGTTTTTAGTCAATCTGTTAGATGACTTAGTTTGTGTAGAGATGGTAGTTATAAAATCTCGATTACACGGTTTTAGATGTGAGGAGAATGTTGGTACCTTGTTTAACTGTATTTTTTCATCAACAGATATGTCAAATAAAGTGATATTTTAGTTATTTTACGGGCAAGGGAATGTTAGGTATGGTCCACAAGGTGTAGATCTGTCGGAGTTTAGTTCAACGGCTAAGGGCATTGATAGGCCAGCTGAGCGAAGTTTCGGGTCAGTGTACAACTGGCTAATGCGAGCCTTTTGACTCGACCCCAGATCAACGCAATAACCTTGTATGTTGTAGTTAGTCATGCAGTTGAAGGTTTTTTTTGGGAACTGATGCTGGTGGATTGCACTGCCACTTGGAGATGTGTTGACGCCGAAAACCGCCGGGGGCCGATGACCTAGTTCGGTGCCTAGAGACACGCGAAGGCCTGGGAGATTTGCTTAACTCCAGTGTAGGTCCTAAAATCTTGAGGTTCGTAGGCGTGCCAGTCAATTTGACCCTGCAATTGACAAGGAGATTGAAGATATTAGATCAATGAGCCAATCGGCTGGAAGCCGATCTGGCCTCGCTCATCGGCGATGCCGATATAAACTGTAGCACTTATACACTGACTGGAAGCCGATGATGGCATGAACAGCAACTGATAATAATAAGCAAATACCGAACTAGCCGATTGCCGAAGGGATACTTGAAAATCAGCTGTAAACTGATAAAATAAATAGGCAGAATGCGTAAATAAATGGATTGAATAAACTTCAGCCGATTGCAATAGTAATTGCTAGCATCGCTCCAAAGGTGCTGCCCGCGCCCGTGCCCGGGCCCTTGCTCGTGCCTGCATCCGAGTCCTCGCCTGCTGTTCGTGCCCGGGTCCTCACTTGTACCCGCGCCCGGGTCCTTGCATGCTGTTCGTGCCCGGGTCCTCACTCGTGCTCGTGCCCGGGTCCTCGCCACAAGGAAAAACCGAGATATGCAATTTCGTGCCGCCCCAATTTGGCAGCGATTTTCTAAACATGTTTGTGACAAATTGGCTAGATATAAAGATAATTTATCGGCTAAGCACTCTGATAAAACATCGCATAAAACCCATCGGCTTATTAAGAGTAAAGTTATTACCAACAGTTTGCTAGATCGGACCCAACCGTTGCAGCATAGACTGATGATGATAACAAGACCTCGATGGGTCGATAGATCTAATGCGATTGTGATGTAAAATATGATAACTTATCGGCTATACATCCCGATAAGACGCTTGTGCAAAAAATATCAATATAGCAGGAACGATTTATCACTGGCAGTTTAGTGGGTCGGACCCAACCGATGCAGCACAAACTGATGATAAATCACTCCCAGTAAGCTGATACGATCTGCGCACACGTGATGTGATATACCTAATCGATCTATGAGATCAAACTAAACTGATGCAGCCATAGATAGAATAAATATATCGTGGTAAGCCGTCCACCGTGAACCGACTAGAATATTAGACTTAACCGAGGAAGTCCTAGCCGATGCGGTGGCCGGGGTGACGAGACTTACCCTCTCGCAGGAGGTCGAACTTAACCGATGCAGCCCGGCTCAAGAAGCAAGAACCCATTGAAGGGGTGACGATGCGCCGAAATTGTATTGATCTGATTGATGTAGATAGATTACAAAGCACCCGGGCATACGTATTTATACCCCGAGTTGATACGAGTCCTTATTTGACACGGTACACAATTTCCTAATTACAGAAGGAAACATTAACAGGACCCGACCGAACACGAGATCAGGTCTCCTAAAGACAAAATATTAACCTTGCCTAATTAATAATCTTCCATACTGCGGTCTTCACGGCCTTTTCCTGGACCCGGTTTCTTCTGAATCAACTTCCGTTTATTAACTGTAATTTCCTTCTTGACCAAATCTGATACAGAGCCATACCAAATTTTGGCATTAACACATGCCCCCCAATTTCGGAGTTTTCTATAGGACATTGAAATTCTTTCATTTTGGGCCTTCAGATTCCTTCCATACCGAGGCGGCCCAAGGTAGCCCACTTGCCTTAATTGTTTGAAACAGTGCCAACAGCCTCGATACCCGCCCGGTCATCATGCCTCTATAAACCGCTTCGTCTCCCTAGCCTTTTTACGCTTTCACATCACCAAACCTACGCTTCATCTTCGGAGACCTTGACGAACTCCGGTGAACTCAGACGAAACGTCGCATCTCTTTTCTTCAACCGCCGATTCCCGCTCTTCTTCTTCTTGCGCAATGTCATCAGCATCCACAGTCCCCGAGGTAATCTTTCTGCCCGATTGTTTTCTCTGATTTTGTAGCCTAGATGAATCCAATCTGTCGTGTTCTTCACCTGTTCTTCGTCGTGTTCTTATTCACTGTATAACCTTAGAAGCCAAATCCTAATCCCAGCCGCCAATTACTCGAATTTCTTCTATCACGGCCCAATGGGTAGCGAGGATCCCACAGATTTCATCAGCGCCGCGACCCAATGCATTCCTTTCAAGAACTCCGCCATGTTAGTTAGTGGTTGGACCAATAGCTTTAGATCATGGCCGAGCAAGCTTCCTGGGTGGAGGGACTGGTATATCAGAGTATCGGCCGCAAAGAGAACCCTCTGGGAAGAATCAAACATCGGCCACTGCATCAACCTTTCTCTAGCCGATATGGAAAAGAACGAACCTCTGCTTGCATCGGCTTCATATTTCTGGTCAGATGCCCTCAACGCCTTCATGTTCGGGCACGGGCCGATGTGTCGATGTTTTACACCGGCAATAATACTATGGGGCTACTCGGCGACTTGGAATTCGGTGGATTGTAGAGGAACACAAGGGAATTATACTGGTTCAGGCCCTCAATGTGAGGTAATACCCTACGTCCAGTTGAGGTGTTATTCCTCTGAGATGATCTGGCGATCAATGATCTTGCGTGCCCTCATGGGGCGCCCTGCCTCCCTTTATATACTAGGGGACAGGGGTACATGGTAAGGATCCCAGCCGGATACGACCAAGGGATTTCCTTCTTAGAGATAGAATCCTATCCGACTAAGACTATGTTTCCTTATTATATAAGGCACAACATGCCGGGTGCTATCTTATCTCTAATTACATGGTCTGGCCCATCCTCTATCCGAGTGGCCCATGTACTGGTAATGAGGTACCCGGGGCCCATGGCCTCCACACGATGACCCCCACCTTGATGGATGTGACTATGCTCACCTGCCTCGACACGACGAATTACATCAACCCCTTCAGGCTCTAATTCAAGCCTGCTCATCGGCTTCAGACAAAGAACATCGGTGGCTGGTCCAGGTATATATCAATCCACAATAAGGGAACTGGACCAGTCGACGATCGGAACATGTCGCCTTTTTGAACATGTGGCTGGAACGGTTGTTTTTGGTGGTGCAACCCTCGGCCCAACGACCAACATGCAATGTCTGGCAGAGTGCTTGGCTGATCAGAAACAAATCCCCTTGGGGCAATACCTCCTTGGCGCCACTTATCAGCTGCTATATCAAGTAGCGACCAAGCTATCGGCCGGCCAGCCCATCGGCCATATTGGGGGTCCTTGGTGGTTTGTGCACTTATGGCTCAACGTCTACACCTCCAAGGCCTTTTTTGGGACTTCTTTTCTTAACCAATCCTTCCCGAGTAGATTACTACTGGTGTATAAGACTCTTCGGTATCATGTCAACCGGAATAAATTTTAGTCTGGCCGAGTAGGATACTACTCGTGTATGCGACTCTTCGACTTCATGTCAGTCGGAATGTGTGTTTATAGTCTTACCGAGTAAGATGTTACTCGTATATGAGACTCTTCAGCTTCATGTCAGCTGGAAAGGGGGTTGATAGTCTTTCCCGAGTGGCGTCCCACCCAGAAGTTAGACTCTTCCGCATCATGTCAGCGGGGATGAGAAATTTATAGTCTCTCCCGAGTAGTGCACTACTCGAAAGTTAGACTCTTCAGCGTCATGTCGGCTGGAATAATGTTGCTCATGGCAACTGTTGGCCATGCATGTAGGCCGAGTACCACTTTTATGAAAATAAATCCATGACGTGGTCAGGTGTACTCGAGAAAGATACCTGCATCTCCAATTTTAATGAAGACCAGCTTGTGATCCTTGTAAGGATATATCCTCGAGACCTGGTGGATAAAACAGATATCCAAACACATATGTTTAGCAATAAGGCTCTGATGAAGCATATCTGTTTACCTCATCGGCTCCTGTTGGTAGCACCAGCGCTATAATTTCAACTCAGCCTGCAGGCGGCCCACATGGGCATGCTACTGTAGGAGCTCATATCTTGGTCAGCCCAATACCGACTGTGCAGGCCTGAGCCCATCTAGTCGATACAGGCTATAAAAAGACGGGGAGAGAGAAAAAGATTCCATCGTCTTCCCCAAATCATCCAATCTCTTCGTCTTCCACCTTCGCGCCTAACTTCTCGCTTCTCGCCCGGCTAGGGTTAGCAACCACTGTTCCCCACCCGGACTCGAGCGATTTCAATCCTCCTCGTTTACTCCAAGCCCCTGATTTGCTTTCCCCCAAATCTCGCCAACTCCAAGCATGCCGAAGGCAACGAATCCTGCGGGTGCACTTAGGAGTTCTTGGCCGATCTCAGATTGTGGCTCAGTGAAGCTGAGACGGATGGAGAGCGAGCTGAAGCTGCCCAGTCAGGAAGTGATCCGGTGGCGGTCGGCCAGGGATGAGTCGTTCCCCAACCCCCGGCCTGGTGAAACGGTAGTTTTCGCCTCTTTTTTTGATCGGGGCTTATGTCTTCCATCTTCCGATTTCTTCCGCTGCATCCTTGATTTCTACGGGCTGGAGTTGGTGCATTTAAATCCCAACTCAATTCTTCAGATCTCTATTTTTGTTACTCTCTGCGAGTGCTTCTTGGGCGTTGAACCCCATTTCATCCTCTTTTGACATCTGTTCCACATCAAGCCCCAACCATCCAAGAGCAATATCAATGTGATTGGGGGGGCTGGTCTTCAGCTGAGGAGCGATGGGAAGAAGACGTATATCGATTTGCCCTTGAAATCTTCTTTGAAGGGCTGGCACAAGGAGTGGTTTTATTGCGCCGATCTAGCTCCTTCCTTGCGCCCGTTTACTGGTATGCCGCCGGCGGTGTTGCCAAGCTGGTCCTCGGAGCCGACCTTTGAAGAACTGGGCCAGGCACACATATTGCTGACGAAGATAGATGACCTCAGGAGAGCCGGCTTGACAGGGCCTTGGGTGGCTCGTTGTTTTTTGACGAGGCGCGTCCAGCCGCTAAAGTTAAGAAACGCATTCGGCTGGGCCTTCCAAGGCAAACACGACCCCGACCGAGTGAGCAGCGAGACGGCGGACAAGGGGGCAGTGACCGAAACCTTGTTTGGCTACTTCTCCAAAGGGGTAGTCGCCACCGAAGATGATAACCGTCAAGTTGCTGCATATAGCTTCATCCGGCCGCGGACCAAGGTAAACTTCTACTTTCTTCTGTGATGAATGCCTGCGAAACCATAGTTGTTCAACGTACCATGACGCATTTGGTTGATTCACTTATAGTGGCATGAAGAATTTGATGAAGACTCCCGTCCGTTGTCGACCGTCGCGTCGAAGAAGAGGCCGAGGAGTCCCCCTGCCGCCCAACCCGACTCCAAGAGAGCGGGAAAGAAACCGATTTTGTACCGGGGCGCAGGTGCCATGACGGCGCGCGCTGTAAGCGGCAGCTTGAAGATAAAGGACGCTGCTGCCACAACGCCCACGCGGTCAAGTCCCAGGCTAAGACCTGCGGGTTTGAGCCCAACGTTGTCGAGCCCGGCCGCGGCGCCTCCGAGGGTCCGGCAGGAGCAAACGCCGCCAAGGGCGGAAATGTCCGAGCCGACTATACCGGAGCCGGGGCCGACTCGGGTTGATGCGCCACCGCCGACTGCGGCGCCTACTGGGCCGACCGTCGGAGCTAGCGCTCCGCTGGGGAGCAGGTCGCCCAGCAAGAGGCTGAAGTTCTCCAAGAGGTGCGCTGCTCCGGGTCTTCTGAAGTCTTTGTGTGTTGGAGTAATATCTTGATGTCTTGCTTCGTTGTGCAGGAAGCGAGCCGATATCGATCTCAGGGAGATCAGCCCATCTGCTTCACTTGATGAGCCTGCCTCAGCCGAGCCAACAGCGATGAACCCACCTGTTGAGCGGAGGCCATTCCGGTTGCTGAGACCGAGGTGGCTCCGACTGCAGGGCTGCTGCCGCCATCCGACCAAGGGGTGGCTGCTGAAACTGAGGCCCCAGCCCCCGAGGCGCCGCACGTCGCGGAAGCCACGGATGGAGCCCCTATGCCAGTCCTCGAAGTCGTAGGGGATGACGGTGCTGAGGCCGGGGCCCCATCGCCGTCGTGGTTGCCGTCGTCGCCATCGCCGCCGCTATCGCCACCGCCAGAGATCCCTCATCTGCCTCAGATCGAAGCTCCTCCACGCGTGATGCCCCGGACCTTCACATGGACAACTCGTGACGGTACTATGAAAAGCTTCAGGCTCGATGAAGTGGTGTCAAGGAGAGAGCGCGAAAGCCTGCTTCGCGCCGCTATCAGTGGGTCCAAAGGGGTTGCGGTATGATTCTTGTAGCAAAGCTCCAGCATTCTTCTCGTTTTGGTGTTTGACTCTGTCGTCGGTTTGTTCCTTGTCCCAAGCAGAAGCTTGTGGACCGCAACGAGGCGATGACGGAGATCTTGGTCGAGATGGCTCCCCACCTCGCAGAGTTGCAGCAACTCCGGGCATTGAAGGCCGAGATGGAGGCGCGTCATGCGAGGAGGGAGGGCTGGCTGATAAGTGGCGCCAATCAGCTCAGGGAGGAGACATGGGCCCTAGCCGGAAAAATCAGAGGTAAGATCCTCGAGTATGTCTTCCCGACTGAACCATTGATGTGTCCTTCCAGCTGCGTTGTTTCTGCCCGCTCGGATACGTCATGACTACACAGTTGAGCTCTTGGCTAATCTGTGGCGCAGACCTCGAGGCGGAGAAGGAATCACAGCTGAAGGAGGCCGAAGAAGCCAAGGCCGAGCTTGAAAAGGTCAAGGCCGACCTGACGAAGGCCAACACCGAGCTTGACCGGGAGAAGTCCGAGTTGGAGAAGGCCGTCATCAAGCTCGGTAAGGAGAAGGCTGAACTGGAGAAGACCGTGGCTGAGCGGGAGGCCGACTATGAAAGTAAGTCTTCAACCCGACTGTGATCTCAACCAATCCATTAGTTATCGTGTGTATAGCCGAATTTGACAAGCTTACTTGCCGGCTGATCTGGGCAGACATGAGAACTAACGTCCGGGCCCAGTATCAGTTCTATACAGAGGAGATAGGGTTGATCAGGGAGTCACGGGAGGCCCTCGTCGGGTCCGTGAAAGGGCTCCTTGACCTTATCGATCCCCGCCTAGTTGGGACCAGCTGCAGCAGAATCCCTCAGATAATGGGGCGTCTCGAGGACGCACCGAGTGCCTTGAAAAGGTACTCGGATGAGCGGGTCGTCGCCGGCGTGGCCCAGACCCTGGCGATGACCAAATCCATGTACCCTAGGGCGGATATTGAGGCCATCGGGGAGGGTTTTGCCGAAGAGACGACGCCAGAGGAAGCACTGGAGCTGATCGCCCAGGCGAAGCCGACTGCCGAAGCGATTACCAGAGACCTGGGTCTGTAAAGGCAATACATTAGTAGTCGTATGTATAAGCTTTTGTACATGGTCATGTGTAAATACGTGTGTCGTGCCGCCAAGCTCATCACTCAGTTGTCATTAGCTTTACCCGACCGTGTAGCATGCACCGAGTTAGTACGATAGAACTTGATAAAAAACGTTCAGAGTACGACGCTATACTCGGGCAAACGCGTTGGTCGTGGCAAGACTTCATAACCGTGGTGAAAAGAGCTCGTATGTTATTGGCAGAGCACATATATACATGCAGCCCCCGACTCACTAGTCGGTTGAGACAAGTGGCGTAGTGAGTCAGAAAAACTGTACACATAAAAAATGTAAAACTCAGGTATAGAAAGGACGTAGCTGTTCTATGTTCCATGAGTTGGTGATGAGGACGCCGTCTTGGTCTTCAGTCGTAGGCCCTGCGCGTGACATCGGCTATAATGAACGGCCCTTCCCAGATGGGGATAATTTGTGCCTGTCCTTGGTGGTTTGTATCTTCCTTAGAACGAGATCCCCGACCAAGAAGCGCGCCTCGACATTGCGATTGTGGTAGCGACGCAGCCTTGGAGGTACCTTGCCGACTGGATTGTTGCGGCGTCTCTTGCTTCTTCCAGCTGATCTAACTCGACCAGTCGGGTGGTTTTGAATCGCCTTCAGAGTAGGCCCGGACTCGCGGAGAGCCGAACTGTATCTCAGTCGGTAACATGGCCTTGGAACCATAGACTAGGAAGAAAGGGGATTGCCCTGTTGCCCGACTGATCGTGTTCGAGAGACCAAGACGGATGGGAGCTCTTTTACCCACCGGCCCGCGTATGTTGTAGTCGGTCGAATATCCTGGCCTTGATGCCTTGTAAAACCATTCCGTTGCTCGCTCAACCTGCCGTTGCTCTGTGGGTGTGCCACAGATGCGTAGCAGATCTTGATGCCGAAATCATCGCAGAAATCTTGAATAGGCCTGCCGCGAACTGAGTACTATTGTCGTGATGATGCGGTTAGGACTCCGAACCGGTATAGTACTGAGGATGAAGTCCTTTGCTCGTGCCGTTGTGATTGTTGCAACGGGTTTAGCCTCAATCCACTTGGTGAACTTATCCACTGCACGAATAGATGCGTGAACCCTCCTGCGCTTTCTTGAATGGCCCGACCATGTCGAGCCCCATACTGCGAACGGCCAGGAAATAGGAAGTTTGGAGTTCCTGGGCGGGAGATTTGTCTGTCTTGCGAGAACTGCAACCCTCGCACTTGCGAACGATGTCTTTGGCGTCTGTGACTGCTGTGGGCCAGAAGAATCCCTGCCGTAAGCCTTTCCAACTAACGTCCTGGATGCGGCGTGGTTGCCAATATGCCCGAGTGGATTGAATGCAGGATCTGCTTGCCTTCCTCGGTGGTGATGCAGCGCATGAGGACACCAGATGCGCTCTTCGGTACAGTCTTCTCTGACCAGCAGGAAGCTTTTGCTCCGACGCTTATCTGCTCGGCTTGATTGCGATCTTCTGGGAGTCATCATCCAGGAGGAATTTGACAAAGACCCCTCCAGTCTTGACATATGTGCAGCAGTCGTTAGTAGCCGGGGTAGGCTCGCTCCCGACTGCTCTTGTGCCGGTTTCTTCTTGATTGATGCTCCATAAGTTGCTCGACAAAGATTCCAGTCGGACTGCTTCTCGCTTGCATCCCATGTTTGCCAGCTCATCCGCCGGTCATTGTATTGACGCAGGACGTTGAGATTTCCAGCCGTCGAATTTATTTTCCAGCTTGCGGACTTCCTGACAGTATGCCGCCATTGTATCGCGAGGCAGGTCCAGTCTTTCATGACTTGGTTTACCACGAGTTGGGAGTCTCCGCGCACGACCAGTCGACGTATGCCGATGATGTGGCGATGCGGAGCCCGTTGAACGAGTGCCTCGTACTCGCGCATGTTGTGGAAGCCGGGAAGTGGATTTGTAGAACGTACTTCAATTTTCGCCGGTGGGGATGTCCAATATGACTCTAGCCCCGGCGCCGCTGATCCGTAGGGAACCGTCAAAGTACATTGTCCAGTACTCTAGCTTTGTTGTTGGTGTTGGTAGTTGAACTTCTGTCCACTCGGCCACGAAGCGGCTAGAGCTGAGATTTGATCGCTGTCGTGCTGAAAGGTGATGTCGGAACGCCATCAGCTCGAGTGCCCATTTAGTGATCCGCCGTGGCCTCGCGATTATGAAGACATCCCCGAGTGGAAACGTTGTGACCACCGTGACTTGATGTGCTTGAAAGTAATGCACGAGCTTTCGGACAGTGATGAGTAGGCCGTATAGCAGCTTCTGGACCTGCGATATCTCGTTTTTGGAGTCGCAAGGACCTCGCTGACGAAGTAGATGGCCGTTGTATTTTCTGAATATGACCCTGTTCGGATCGCTCCACCACCACACCGTGCTGACTACCTTGTTGTTGCCGCCAGGTAAAGCATTAGTGTTCCTGGGGCAGAGGTGACGCCAACACGGGGGTGATGTGAGAATTCTCTGAAGTCTTCGAAGGCTCGCTGGGCTTCCGGAGTCCATTGAAAGTGTCCGCCTTTTGAAGGAGCTTGAAGAAGGCATGCCCCGTTCGCCCAGTCGGGAGATAAACCGGCTGAGTGCCCGCCATGCAGCCTGTCAGCTTCTGGACGTCTTAAGGTTGTCGGGGCGCCATGTTCTTGATTGCGTTGACTTTCTCCGGGTTAGCCTCGATGCCGCGGTGCGAGACGATGAAGCCGAGTAACTTCCCAGACGGCACTCCGAAGGCGCACTTGTCCGGGTTCAACTTCATCTTGAATCTTCGAAGGTTTTGGAAGGTTTCTTCCAAGTCGGCAATGAGGTCTTGTCTGGACTTGGACTTGATCACCACGTCGTCGACGTAGGCTTCCACGTTGTGCCCGATCTGAGTGTGCAGACACCGCTGAATAGCCCTTTGGTAAGTTGCGCCTGCGTTTTTCAGGCCGAACGGCATTGTGATATAGCAATACGCTCCAAACGGCGTGATGAAAGATGTTTTTAAACAGTCTTGTTCCCTCAGGCTAATTTGATGATATCCCGAGTAACAGTCGAGAAAACTGAGTAGGTCGCACCCAGCCGTGGAGTCAACCACCTGATCTATCCTGGGAAGACCAAATGGGTCCTTGGGGCACGCTTTGTTGAGGTCGGTGTAGTCGACGCACATGTGCCATTTACTGTTTTTCTTTCGGACCAGGACTGGGTTTGCCAGCCAGTCTGGGTGGTAGACTTCCTTGATGAACCCAGCTGCGAGGAGCTTGGTGATTTCCTCCCGGATAGCATCCTTGCGGTCTTGAGTGAAACGCCGCAGCCGTTGCTTGACTGGCTTGGCGTCTGGCTTTACATATAGGGCGTGCTCGATCACCTCCCTTGGTACGCCCGGCATGTCGGACGGTTTCCACGCGAAGATATCTTTGTTGGCTTGGAGGAAGGTGACGAGCGCGTCTTCCTATTTGGGGTCGAGTCCGGTCCCGACTAAGGCAGTCTTGGAAGGGTCGAAAGGGTCCAGGGGGATCTTCTTCGTGTCAGAGTCCGCTGAAATTCCCGCCTTCGCTGCTTTTTTCGCCGGAATTGGATCTTGATCGACTTCGGGTGTGGCGGCTTGCCGGATGCTATTGCGCCCGACTGCCGCTTCTTGTGTTTGAGCCAGTTTGCAACTCTCCTTGTCGCAGGTGAAGGCTTGCTTGGTGTCGCTGCGGAGGGAGAGGACTCCTGCTGGCCCGGGCATCTTCAGCACCATGTATGTATAGTGCGGTATTGCCATGAATTTGGCGAGGGCCGGTCGTCCGAGTATCGCGTGGTACGCGGTCTCGAAGTCGGCAACCTCGAAGCTGACGTTTTCTGTACGGAAGTTGTCCCGAGTGCCGAAGGTTACCGGCAAGGTTATCTGCCCGAGTGGGGTTGATGACAGGTCGGGTATTATCCCATGGAAGGCGCGCGTGCTCGGCCGTAGTCTAAACGAGGTATTCTCATCTCGTCAACGTCGAACAGGATGTTGAGCGCACTGCCTCCGTCGATGAGGTTTTCTTCAGCCTGATATTTCTGACAACCGGCCAGGACGAGTGGATACCGCCCCAGGTGGAGACCCGATCTGGGTGATCTGCGCGATGAAGGTGATGGCGTTTCTAACCAGCGCAGGTATTGGGGGGTGTCGGCGTGGAGACCGTGTTGACGTCGCGTATTGAGAGTTTCTGCTTGCGTTTGACTCGTACGCGAGTGGCCCCCTGAAGATTGGTTGAGTTCGCTCGGGGGTCCTGGAAATCATCAGCCGGACCCGAGTCTGGCTTGTCCTTGTCCTTGTCGGCGCCAGAAGATGAAGTTTGCTCGGAGGCAAACTTCTTGAGCATGTGGCAGTCCTTGGCCCCGTGCCGGCCCTTGGGGTGAAAGGCAAGGCCCGCTCATGACTTTCTGATAGTCGTTGTTCCGCTGGGCCGCGACGAGTACGCTCCATGTTGGCCACCTCGTTGTCCGACTTCCGCTTGCGCTGCCGGAACTTGTTCTGAGAACGGCTCTTCTCGCTTTCGCCTTGTTGTCTCTTTGTCGAGCTCCTTCTTTTCGTCGAAGGCCTCGGCGACGGCTTCAGCCGAGTCGGCGTATTGTGTGGCCATGTCGAAGAGAACCCAACATGGATGTGGCTTCCGAGTGAACTTCGCGATGAGCGGGCGTCTTTTACTCCCTTGCGGAAGGCGGCGATGACGACCTCGTCTTGATGTTGGGATTTGATTGCGTTTCTCGAAAACCTTTGATGAATTCCACGCAGAGACTCGTTCTTCTTCTGATGCATGGTAAAGGTCGTGCTCGGAAGCCGTCTCTCGTAGGTCCCTTGGAAGTTGGCGATGAACCGCTCCCTGAGTTGTCCCCAGCGAACGATCGACGCCTTGGGAGCCTGTCAGCCATGTCCTCGCCGAGTCGGCTAATGCGACTGGGAGGTAGTTAGCCATGGCTCTGCTGTCGCCCCCAGCAGCTTGAACTGCTAGGACGTAAACGGTGAGCCAGGACTCCGGTTGGTCTTGCCGTCGTACTTTTCCGATTCCGGTAGGCTTAAAAGCTGACTGGCCAGCGGACGTCCTGTAGCTCCCGAGTAAAGGCTGGAATGCCTTTGTAATCGTGAGGCTTGGGCTTCGATCTTGTGGTGTAGCCGCTTCGTGGTGGAGCCGAAGCGCTCGTTTTCGTCTATCAGTCGGCGGCGTTCGTCTTCTTCGCGCTCTTCGCGTCGGGCGTTTATGGTGTGGCGAAGGTCACGGTGAATTTGTACTCGGAGATCTTGATTGGCCGGCGGTCATACTGGCGATGCCGCCGGTTGTCGTAGTTGGTGTTGCGAGCGTTGTTTGCCGGGACTCTTCGCGTTGCCGACTAGAGCCGGCTGCCCGACGTTGCGCTGATGCAGATGACTCCGCCACTGGAGAACCCGTCCGATTGGTCGGTATGTGAGTGTTGCCTGATTGTTCTTGCTGCTGGCAGGCGGCAGCAGTAATCATCGCCTTGATCTTGGCAATAGTCGGTGTGGCCTGGTGATCGGGCCCAAACTGGAGCGTATCCAGCAGGGTTGCGCGCCACACGTTCTGTTGCGGCGTGACGAAGACGTCGTGGTCGCCGACCTTGTTTGGAGGATCTGCTGCTGGGCAGCTCGCCCAGCCTGTCGTAGCCCGTCATTGCGAGCTTGGCGTTGCCTCCTCTTGTTGTTGTAGACGGCGCGCCTCCTCATGCTGCTCCTCTTCTAGTCGGCGCACCTCGGAAGGTTGTGCTGAAGTCATGAAGATCTCGCGGTGGAGGAGGAAGCTCGCCAGAGTAGAGTCCGAGTTGACGCTCGAACCGCTATCCACTTGGTCGGACTCCGAGTAGTTTATCGATTAGGACGACTCCGACCTCTCTAATCCAATCTGAAACGGTTCATGACCATGTCCAAACTGAATCGCTGGAGGTTGGGTCTGCTGCGCGGGTTGTAGGTGCACAGCGTCGCCGAATCCATACGGGAGATTGACGATCTCTCCCCTTCTCGGCCCATCCCACGCTGCTCAAGGCCTAGCGCGAATCGGACGCCAAAGGAGAGAGTTGTCCATGTCCGGCAATGTGAGGGACGTCGTAGTAGATCGTCGAAGGAGATGGCGACGTCCCTGGGGCCGACTGGCGCAACGCCGGCTGGCTCCTAGGCTGGCGAGATTGGATCTGCTTCAACAAGGAAAGGTGCGAGTTGATCGCGACGAAATCAAACTCCCGAAGGTGATGGTGTCTCCATTGGAGAACTTGTAGCCCTTGACTCCGTTGATGGGATCCATCGAATCTGTTGATGAAGAATTTGTCGGGCCCCTACCTGGCGCGCCAACTGTCGATGTTTTACACCGGCAATAATACTATGGGGCTACTCGGCGACTTGGAATTCGGTGGATTGCAGAGGAACACAAGGGAATTATACTGGTTCAGGCCCTCAATGTGAGGTAATACCCTACGTCCAGTTGAGGTGTTATTCCTCTGAGATGATCTGGCGATCAATGATCTTGTGTGCCCTCATGGGGCGCCCTGCCTCCCTTTATATACTAGGGGACAGGGGTACATGGTAAGGATCCCAGCCGGATACGACCAAGGGATTTCCTTCTTAGAGATAGAATCCTATCCGACTAAGACTATGTTTCCTTATTATATAAGGCACAGCATGCCGGGTGCTATCTTATCTCTAATTACATGGTCTGGCCCATCCTCTATCCGAGTGGCCCATGTACTGGTAATGAGGTACCCGGGCCCATGGCCTCCACACGATGACCCCACTTGATGGATACTATGCTCACCTGCCTCGACACGACGAATTACATCAACCCTTCAGGCTCTAATTCAAGCCTGCTCATCGCGCTTCAGACGAAGAACATCGGTGGCTGGTCCAGGTATATATCATACACAATAAGGGAACTGGACCAGTCGACGATCGGAACATTCGCCTTTTTTGAACATGTGGCTGGAAAACGTTGTTTTTGGTTGCAACCCTCGGCCCAACGACCAACATGCAATGTCTGGCAGAGTGCTTGGCTGATCAGAAACAAAATCCCCTGGGGCAATACCTCCTGGCGCCACTTATCAGCTGCTATATCAAGTAGCGACCAAGCTATCGGCGGCCAGCCCATCGGCCAATATTGGGTCCTTGGTGGTTTGTGCACTTATGGCTCAACGTCTACACCTCCAGGCCTTTTTTGGGACTTCTTTCTTAACCAATCCTTTCCAGCCGATCATACAGAAGACCAGGAACCCACTACCACCGATGTATCTCCATGAAGCTGCATCGCTCTCCCTGGCGACAAGATAACACCTGTTGACTCAGTCAATGGTTCAAGGGGTTTTATTATGCTTCACCAGGGAGCCACACTTTGTTTGCATACAACAATGCATCGCCATTCGAGATGCCTTCCAACTTCAATCCACTCATACTCTGGAAGATAATAAGTCGAAGCCATATTTCTATCGCCATGACCCCTTGTCTGCTACCGACTAGCTTTTCTCTGGGCGATCGCAACCATCATATGAATTCTACCATCCTCAGTCGGCTCCCATCAGCTTGGTCTTGGTCAACTTCCAATCGGCCTATTCTTCATCGATAA
Organism: Oryza meyeriana var. granulata; assembly: GCA_003991445.1. NCBI lineage: Eukaryota > Viridiplantae > Streptophyta > Magnoliopsida > Poales > Poaceae > Oryza > Oryza meyeriana. Next base: position 32,352 of record RYFJ01004389.1, read on the forward strand.
ACTTCAGGCCGGGCAACGTCAACAATGCCCTAGAGTATGATCGGATGCGACTTAACAGAATCCTACCTCTGGCGCCACCACCGAGAATGTATGTACTGCCAATACAAAGCTTTCGCCGATGGTGGTCAGAATGGAGAGACATCTATTTAACTTAGCGCCATCCACTACTGTTCTCGCCTCAACGCCGACTAAATCGAATCGGATAAAGACGATAATATCCATAAGCCTTAATCACCATCTCCGATCATCTCTCATACTCTTAATTTTGCAGGCTGCCAACGTCGAGCGACCAACGACAACCACTAGTGGTCGCCGATCATGTATCAACCCCCATCGGCCACTCCGAACTTAGGGCGCAATGCTCTCTCTCCATCGGCTCTCCTCCAGGCGCCCTGACCGACAGGACAGAAACGCAAAAGCTGGCGCATCGCCCTTCTCTCAAGAAGCAGAAAACCAATACCGATTCATGGTCACGGCGCCACTTACTACCCAAACAACATCAGCCCCTTCATCCCCACAGGTATGCTAAGTCTTGATATCATTATCTGTTTCCCCATCTTTTTCATCATTTCATTTTCAGCCCGATCATCGGCCCCTGAACCTCAACTTTCTACTAACATCCCTCCAGCATTGAGCCGATGACTTCTCCAGTAGCTCCACTTTCAGCACCCAGTCCAAGCCGTTGTTGAGGCGTTCCTACTACATCACCTGACATCGGCCGTTCTAAAGAACAACCTACTCATCCACTTGAAGCCGATGCCACCCAAGCTGCCGATGCCCTACTCCAGGTAATCTCTCTATATCCATACTTCACTTTTAACTCTTTACTGATTCTTTTACCGACGTCAATTTGCAGTCCTTAGCCGATTTGTTCTCCTTGACATGGCAATACTTAAGGCAGAAGAAGCAATAGCCACCAGCGCGGCAATCAAACCATCCTTCTCAGCCTATGTGCCGGAGTACTTAACGAATATCATCAGTCGGCTGGAAAATCCAATCGACACACTAGTGGAAGACTGCGGGCCGATCCGGCAAGACTTGCAGATATTAACATCATTTGCCTGAAGAACTCATCGACGCACTGACTCCTGCGGCATATCTAGATCTCATAGATTCAGACTCATAAGCTCAGGCAGCGCATAGCGATCGTGCTGACCAACAGAAGATAACCCAAGATATCCAAGTTGATTCGGCTGTCAGCCCAAACAGAGAAGAAAACGCTTGATGACATGGTAACTGCCCCTCAAGAGCTCCAATCCAAATGGCCAACTGAAGAAAAAGGAGGCCGATTGGCTGCAAAACTTGAAAAAACTCGTAAGGATCTTGAAATAATAGAATCCCAGCTCATCGGCCTGCCACAAGCTATACAAGATCAAGAGGCTAAGTTGCAGCAACGGTGCGTCAAGTCGTTCATCAGTGCAAAAATTGAAGACCATCCCGCCGATGAAGACATTCGTGCTATCAATGAGATTGACAGATCCGTCTGCGCGCGATCGAAACAATCAGAACTTTTTGCAAAACCTTGATACTAAACGACTGAGATTTCCAGACACGGCCGATTAACTTTTACTGTAATATATTCTTGATCGGCTCTGTTGCCTGTTTCTTTCAATTGTCCCTTAGTATTTTTGTCTTTGATCTAAAGCGATATCAATTGATACGGCTATCTTTAGGCGATGCAAAAACATTGGCTTCTGAACTGTTTTAGAAATCGGCGCATCCAGCCGATCAGGAGTTAATCCAAATGCTCGGATAGTACTTCTTGAGATATTTCCCATTAAGCGCTTTGCAAACTCCGTCCCCCCAGATCTTCTACTATATAGGCATTACCAGACACACAACATTAATCCGATAGGGCCCTTCCAAATTAGGCGACCACTTTCCAAACTTATTATCTCTGGACCCGATCGGCAAAATCAATTTCCACACAAGATTCCCTCAGCAAACGATTTATTCACCACCTTTCTTTTTATAATGCCTAGCTGCCTTAGCCTTGTTTTTCTTGATCCCTCTAGAGCCCTTAACGATTCTGAGCAAATCCTCGAGTTCATCTGTCATCATGTTATATAATCATTGCTGTCAATTGATCTGCAAAGAAATTCTCCTAGAGCCGATGTTATCTCCAAGGCAAAACTGCTTCATGTCCATATACTAATTGGTAAGGTGGCACCCGGGTAGATCCATGACACGCATCCGATATTCCATAATGAATCGGCTAACGTAGTATGCCATCTTCACGCTTGTTCATCAATCTTCCGCTTAATCAACTTGATCAAACTCTTATTAGAAGCTTCCGCCTGTCCATTAGCCTGAGCATAATAAGGCGATGAATTAATAACTTGATTCCCATACTGGCAACAAACTGTGAAACTCATCGGAACATGAAAATAGATCCCTAATCAGTAGTTATCGTCTGAGGATTCCAAACCGATAAATTATGTGCTCCTTTACAAACTCATCGTTTCTTTGACGTAACTTCTTCAGAGGAAGTCGTTCACCCACTTTGTAAAATAATCTGTCACTGCCAATATGAATTTATGTCCCTTACTCAATGGAGGATAAAACTGGCCGATCATTCAATTCCCATCCTCTGAACGGCCACGGTTTAATGAGTAATTCATAGCCGATGCTGGTGCCCGCTGTATATTCCAACTTCGGCAATCTTGACATCCTTTTATAGTACTTGAAGCAATCTCCAGCATTGTCGGCCAAAAGTATCCTCTCTTCTCAAACCACTTCATCTTATAGCCTATGATGAGTCCCACAAACGCCTCATGCACTTCGCACAAACCACTTGCTCTTCCAAATTCAGGCCATCTCAGCAAACTCCGCAAAAAGCATAATAATAAGTCCATCAAGCAACCACAAATTTAGTAGCTTTATACCGAAGCTGCCTAAACCGATTCACGGATTTCAGATAACCACTATCCTGTCTCCATCATTTCGATCGTTCATTATCGTATTTCAACTCAAGTTATTTACATAACCCAAGATTGGGCAAGAGTCTTGGCTTCTAAATTCTATCTCTAGATATGATCCACAACATCTTGAATCCTTCAAGCAAATCTGTACACTCCTCAAAATATCTCAAAACTCATCCCTCACTATACCCCAGAAATGCTTACACCAACAAAGATCACCAACATCTCTTGTATCGCTCGATCTCCTAAAAGTTGAGTCCTTTTATTACCGCCTCGTTATCCGCGGATTATTAGTCCTGTTAAGTTAAATTTAAAACAAAACTCAAAACTTCCCCCAGCGATAACAATGACCAACCGATACCAGATCATGCTGCACACTATCCATCAAAAAACAAAGGCCATGATCTGCTCCACATAGTTCCCCCTCTTCGCACATGAAATGGACCACCGCTTGTCCCTGTGACCTTGATTGCTTTAGCCGATTCATATCTCAATCAACTCGCAAGCAAATTCCATTACCATCGCCCTGTAAACTGAGCGACAAATTATATTACCACATCGGCCTTCAAACACGTGCACCAAGCCTAATATAATCTTAACTTGTGATGAGAATATAGACAAAAGCATAATGTCTCCACCATATCATAGTCTAGTTTTAGCATCCAAAAGTCTCTCTAAATAGAAACACACGCTCTTTCCTTCAAACTCCTGAATAAAACAGCCCGATGATTTCTCATCGCCACAAGTATACTTGAATGCGTCTTTTCTACCGGAATTAGAACATGGGAACTCAAATAACTCTTAATTCCATCAAATGCCTTCTACTATCTGGCCCCCACACAACTCTTGATCGCTTTCAATTTAACAACGGGTTAAAAGATCATTCTCCCTAACAAAGTTATATAATCTCCTGACAAAAATAATCTCCGATCAATACTTAACTCTGTCTTGTTGCTGTCTCCTTCTTGATGCCTGATGCGTTGACACTTATCCTCGCTCATAACCATAAAACCCAAAATGCCCGAGCCACACCAAAAGCGCATTTATTGGATTCACCTTAATCCTATTCTTTGCCCGTCCAATCACTTTCCCAAAATCGCTATATGGGCTTTTTTTCATTTTTTTTCCCCCCACTTCTTTGATTAACCACCACATCATCATGTAAATCTCGACTGCAAGCCATGAGATCAAAATATAAATTCATCCCTCTGATAATCGCCACCGCACTTTTAACCAGACTCTTACTATTCCACTCATATAGCATAGCCCCGACACGAAACGCAGTTTAGGGTAATTTCTTCACATAAAAATCTTATTGTATCCTGTAGTCCGTCCAAAGCTAATAATCTTGTGGCCTGAGCCTGCATCCACCACAAAATCGCATCGCATCGGACTCACTGGGTAGCTTTATTAAATCCCGAAGCGAGCATATCCTCAATTTCCATTTCTTTCTACCTGAACATATAAAACCCACTCACATATCGCAGCCTTATAAACTTTGCGTCATACAACTTGTGATCTCCGCTTTTATCGGCTCATATAACTCTGCTTTGAACTCCTTGGACTTGAACGCCATTCCTGTTAATGTCGATTCAACATATCTTAATCCTGGATCTCAGATACTCCCAAGCAAAACAATCCCATACTCCTTCAACATTTAGCAAGCTCTCAAGTTCAGGGCATAACTTTTGTTATGTACTCCTTGTTATCTCCTTCCATGCAATCCCTCTAACATCGGCGACGAACCTTGTCCCAGTCCCTCAAATCTTCAATGGAGCCACGATAAACAATCGGAGCCGACTGCGAATGGCTATATCCCTTCTTACCAAATATCTCCTCCAGTTTTCCGACAAACAATCAACACCATCGCTTCCCAGACCGGCAAATCGGTCATGCAATGTGAGTTGACCATCGCTAGATACCTCAACTGATCTCCTAGCCACTGTATCAGACATTGATGCATCTCAAGCACGCAACATCATGAATCCAATCCCTGCAAAAGCAGACCTATATATCCTTTTCCATCGACGAAAACTTGTAGTAATGTCTTGTTCCCACTATCAACTCATTGACACGCCTTTCGCCCTATGAATTCCACGAAGCTTTTACCCCATATCTCTTGATCAAATCTTCGGCATTTTCCCCCAATTTTTGAAATGTAGGCCATTAAGGATTAGAAACAGCTTCTCCCCATACGCATCTTCTCTCCTTCCCTTACAAGCCCTTTATAATGAGGCTTAAGTGCCGAGCCTATCCTCAGTATCAAATATAGCCTGATCGGGTGCAACGTTAGCTAGCGAAAAACTTCTTCATCCGTCTCGTTGTTTCCCTCCGTGAGAGTGCCCTGTTTCTCGACGCAAAAGAAACCGTTTCTGGAGCCGATATCACCTTCATCGTCCTTCTCTTCAACCCATACGCATATTCTCTTTGTTACGTTGATCGCGTTTCTGATGCTTTTCTTCCTGTTCTCTCATGGTGTCGTAGCCGTTGCCTTCTCTTTGATTCTTTTCTGATACCCCGGGGTAGACACCATGAGGATTCTGATGTTGTTTCAGTATTCTTCATCATTTCTTCAAGAATTCTTGAGGATCGCCCCAACCGGCTGGTTACCGATCGTTTCAATCCATCTTCAAAAAACCTTTCCTGCGACCTGCCAACCTCAGATTATCGCACTCAGCAATTTCAATGATGGCAATCTCATCCTTGAATTTCCCAGTAGAAACGGAAGAACAAAAATTCCAAGCGATTATATCTCCCTGTCGGTTCAATCCAGTCTTCTACTTTAATATTTCTCTATCATGCCCAATAAGTAAATCCTAGATCTATTCCTCATGCCTTCCTCACGGTTGATCCTTGACACAATCCCGCATAAACCATATCACGGGAACGATTCCATTCACTTCATCGCTCTTTCTCAAACTGATTCCCCTGCTCATAGCCGATGAATTTCAAAAACTTCATATTGCGGTGCGATATTTGTGCCACTTCAATCTTTTCTCTCAGTTCTCTGCATAATCACTATTTCGAATTATCTGTTTCTTTTAGTAGAGTCAAAGATTTACGCGTATTACTTCAAAGTCATATCATCCTCTTCCAAACCTACCACGCATGATACTATGTTTTTCTAGCCCACTCTCCAATCCAAACCTTAGCATCGATCCCTCATGTCTGAGTCGATTAATAAGCTTGTACCTGACAACCGCCTCCGAAACTTCTCCTTTCTCCTTTTGAAATGTCTTCATGAGCCAAACCCGACCTGCGCAGGACCGAACTCCTTGATAAAACCGTCTTGATTCGCAAAAACCCTAAAAACTAAATCCTAGAGTCCGTCATCAAATTCAACATAACATCGTTCTAACTCCCAAAACGATATTCTCACCGTCTTACATCTCGTCTCTACCTAACTGATGTAAATCTGTGTCTCATTATGGGCAAAAAGAAGTATGTAAACTGTTTCTAATCGCCCATCCCGAACTGAATTCGACGTAATGAGAAAAATCAGAACTTCCAGCAACACAAGGAAAAACCTAACTCAGAGCATCTCCCG
>RYFJ01004390.1:0-29655 GCA_003991445.1 Oryza meyeriana var. granulata
TCGAGAGCAATTGTACCGTGACACGTAATCCACCTTCTTCACGTGTGAGCCACCACCTGGCCACCCTAAGGAGCGCAAGCTCACCATCGACACCGGACTGGATTTCACCTCTCCTAGTTACCGCCACTTTGGCTTCGAAGAATACCTGCCTGCTTAACTACCTACTAATAGTCATATGGCAGCTTTGGCACCAAAGCAATGGACCAAGTAAAACATCCACGACCTGTTCCTCAAACGTTCAACTAGCTAATCCTTTTCCGCTCAGGACCTATGGCAGGTCGAGCAGCTCAGTGGGATGACTTTAAACCAATCCATATTGCCCCTTAGTCCCAGACATCCATGCTAGCATCTCTGACGTATGATAACATTGACCTCCCCACAACTCCTGATCTACTCCAAGCTAGGAAGCTCGCCACAATCTAACGCAGCATTAAAAACTTGCCTTCTATGCTAGCAAGGAGCAACGAGCACCCTCTTGCCTGGCGCGACAAACTTTGCACGATAAAATAACCATACAACTTTCTTTATAGACAAACACTTAAAGGTTAGCGAATCAAAGTTACAAGCAACCTGTCAAAACTTTCTTCTTCTTTTTTATAGATGACACCAAAATTGAATTTTTTCATAAGTATTTGATCATTCGTGCTTATACAGCTTAAAGTCCTTAATAATAAAAAAATCATAATAAAATAAACGATACTTATTTTTTTAATAAAACGAATGGTAAACGTACGTATTAAAAATAAACTGGTCATTTGTTAAAAAAACATAAGAGTATAGAACGACGGGGGTACATTACTTACATTAATGATGGACATTTTTTAACAAGTTGGAGAAAACTAGCCTATGTTCAGATTGGCATTTTTTGACAGAGGGAGTCGAAGACGAATGAATTAAACCTCCGATACAAATTTTATAAAAAATTTAGCGTTCCATTGTTTGAAAGTAAGTCAAAGTGCAATGATCAGAGATTGGTTTACCTTAGCTACATAAATGCTTGGGCTAGCTCACCGGCACACATACACAGGGGTCCGGCCTCCGGCAGCGCAGCAACCCCTGCCACGGCCTATATTCTACGCGACCCGTGAGTTCCTGAAACACAGGCAGTTGCAACCGGTTTGCCGGCTAGCTAGCACGCATCTCGTTTCCTTTCTGTGTATAAATCCCAATTTTGAAATGACGAAGCTTACATTGAAGCACCAAACATAAAAAGCAAATATGTGCTGTAAGCAAGATGCTCAGATTAATTCAAGATAAAAAGCACATTAACATATATACCATTGCACCCCTCAACTATTGAATGTCTTAAAAAACACCCCTAACTAGCTGCACCTCTCAAACTATTGAATGTCTTAAAAAAAACACCCCTAACTACGAAAGGCAGATATTTTACACCCGTCTACTATGAAAACTAGACAAAACACTGTCTAAAGCAATATAATCCAATTTTTATGATGGTTTTATGATCTTTGACATCCAAATATGCGTTCTTTCACTTACATTTAAACTATTTTTATATCCTTTTCACCGACATGTAAAAAATACTACTTAAAATCCCAAATCATAAAAAACAACTACTTAGAACTGGATTAAGGGGTTATTTGTCTGCGTTTTAGTAGTTGACGGGTCGTACTTAAGGAATGTTTAAACAAATACAATATTAAGAGGTAAATGTGGACTATTCATAATTTCAACCAGTTCAGATATGTGCACACGCACACCCTATGAGGCATGCATAGCTAGGTCTAGCTAAGGGAGAAGACCAACCATGAAGAAGACAGTAATCACAAACCAAAAGACGACACAAGAGATAGGACACCGGCAATCCACCGCCTGTGATTCTGCATCCGATTCTGTCGGCAGCAATCTATTAAAATTCTATGTAGTTTTTGAAAAATAATTAAATTTTTATAGCAAATACAAGACAACATAAGTTTGCCTGTTTCTGAAAATTTTTTTGAATCCACCCTAGATAGGGAGGAGCGAATAAAAAACCACGCTCAGCTAGCACTAATACCATTAAGACCCAAAAAATACAAAGGGTAAACGGACACAATCAATAGAGATGGTTCATATAAATGACCATATAGATTTCATTCTAGTAAAAAAAGTACATTCGAGGTAGCCTTTACTTGCTATTAAAAGATCCGACATATCCAATTACAGTTGTAAAAATTCATGTGAAATTAATCGAAAACCCGATTTTTATTCTTTTCTAATAATGATAGAAATCCGGCATAAACGAGTCCTGCCACGTCAAAATATGTCAATTCCGGTCTCATAATTGAGACAACAAAATAACAAAGACAAAAGGAAAAAACGGAAGACTAAGCTTTCATCTTCACTGCCTAATACGTCCTGCCATGCCAAAAACCACCCTAATCGACCTTGGAAATCAGCCTGAACTCCTGCATCCCTCATCCACATGCAATCCAACCTCTATCGACCCTATCTCCCACACCGTCCCACAGTCAGCTGATCCAACCCAATCCAAACTGACAGCTCTCAGCCTATGTCTTCCCTCATTCGACGCCTCCAGTAAAATAAGAAAAGAAGCCCCATGAACAACTTGCGCTAGATACGACACGATACAACACTCTATATATCAACACTTACCCCAATCCGAGCCATCCACCATCGCATTGCCAACCAGTCCTTCTCACTCTACCATTCCGCTCCCGCGTTAGCTGTTTTTGCTCACCAGAATTGATACCGTCTGCCATTAGCATCCAACCACACCCAGTGCCCCTGGCCACTGCTAATGAGTCCACCTCTTCTTTCTCGCCCAGCTACCTCGCGCACCGAAATGCACTAGATCCCAATCCACCCTCCTCGGAGCCATCCATCCATAGCTTACCTGACTGCATAAAAACACCACTCTTTCCTATGCAAGTATGTATTTAGATGCTGCAACAAAGGTGCACTAATAAGCACGCGCCAGCCGTACCCGTACTCTCTCATTAAGCCACTAATTACCCCCTATCACTACATTAATCTTAATAATTTTAATTATAAAAAATACATAAATAAGCAAAGTTAAAATTTTAATTTCAATGAAAGTTTCAAAAATCTAATTAAAAGTTTTTAAATTTGGGGTTAAATTTCAAAATTGATAATTTATTTAAATTCTTAGTGATAGTTTTTAAATGAGTTAAATCTTCAAAATACAATTGAAAGTTTTAAAATTAGAGATAAAGTTTCAAATTATTAGTATCAAAATTACTATTTTCAATATTTTATTTTTTTATATTATTTTTAATGTGTATGCACAGTTGGTTGCTGCTGCACCGCATTATGCGCGTAGCAGCTTGGCGTAAAAAAAAAGCACGTGTGCTTAGCAGCTTTTATGTAAAAAAAATATACATTTAGCTCACGGACCATTTTGTCCCAACAGTTTCGCGTGCCACATTTGCCAGCCTCAAGAGAGCCGCCCCCACGCATGATGACCACCCCAGCCACATACCACGCCAGCAGCATGCTCCAATTACCATTTGCACCCACCAGTAGTCCAACCCCACCTTTCCATCCTTTCCTGGCATGGCCAATTAATTTTTAGCTGAGCAAACGAGATGCTCATATGCATATCTCTACACATATATGGATGGAAGGCCTCATTGGTTGGGCTCTTTTACCGAAAGGTCCCCATCAAATCTGATCCATAAGATAAAAACTGCTGCGCTGCCCACCACTGCACTGTTGTGCAAACTGAGTATTATGGTAGATGCCCTGTCCAGTCTACATAGTTAAAAGTAAGAAAGATGAGAAAAGAAAAGAACACACCAAAAACAGTGCACCATTAGCACATGTTTATGAATATAATTATTTTAAACTTAAAAAAATTAGATTAATTTTAAACAACTTTATATAAATTTTTTTAAAAAAACCCGTAGCTATTTTAAAAAACTGCTCAATCAAAATAAGAGAATTTTTCCTAACATGTTGATAGCCAATTCTACCTCGCTGACAATTCCACCAAACCCTGTTTCTGTGATTATTATAACTTTTCTTGCTATTCTTTCATGTTGGACAGCCTCTGTAGATGGAGAATTTATTAACAATTCAACGACATCGTGATTTTCAGAAAATAAAAATGTCCATATTCTCTACAATGCCTTGGCGTAAGCTTGAAGGCAAGCCTTGAGCTTGAATGAATGATATACTAGTGATTGGTGTAATTAACGCGGCGTCCCTACCTAATGAAGCCGGAAGCAGGGCCTTTTCTCTCTCTCACCGGGAGATGTACACGTGAAAGTGTGATGTCTTCTTGCCAACCTGCAACATCGCGCGCAGCTAACTTAGGCAGAGATGGTCCTGACTCTTCATTGAGTCCACAAATTATTGGGCAACCTACCGGTGCACTGAAAGAAAGGGGTTATGGATGTAGACTTTTTTTTTATGTAACTTCACATGTGATATATTTTGTGCATAAACTATCTATTCCGTCTATACACACACAATTGCTTATATTCAAAAAATACGAAAATTTCGCAAATACAGTTAAAAAATATGTATGAAAACAGAACATTACGTGTTTTGTTAGAGCATGAAGAATTCGATTTTAATGAAAAATATGTAAAACTTTTTTATGGAAAAACAACATATTGTATTCAGCCTGTCAATATTCGTTTTATGCAAGAGATTTTAAAGTTTGAGCTATGAAAAAATAAAAATTGAAGGAATACTTTAGTGACACTCTTTGCACCAAACAAACACGAAAAATTTCTGTAAGGAATTGAAATTGCATCGAAATTGTACATTTTTCATTCCACCAAATGTCCGAAATGCACCATTTTTATTGCTTTTCAACGTTTATCTCTAATTAGAAAACTAGCCGCCAATCGGTGATGCACGCTAATACACCAAATTGTTGACTATATAAAAATTCTAATAGTATGCTAAATATGCTGTATTTTTTGAAATTATCGCCCTGACTAAAAGAAGATCATTATATAACAAATCCTGCAATTATTAATTCCAAATTTTAATAAAGTAATAAAAATACTACATTGAAGGTAAGATGGGTACAACTTCATAAATTATAATTTGAATATGATATGTTAGTAAAATTAAATCAAAATTAAGATAGTACCAGCTTCAATTGTTCAATTCCAATTTAGAATTAAAAATCTGGAAAAAGTAAAACTAAATTAAGAAACCCAGTTTTAACTTACTTTTGGACAACGATATTATCCCAAAACACATATTTTCCATTAGGTGTCAATCTATATATTCAAAAAAATTAAAAAAATATACCTATATAAAGAATTTTCAAGACAATCTAATAAATAATTTCATATTTTAATCTTGATATTTTTGTGTCTATTAACTATTAATTATTTTGATGTTTGACTACACTATTCTAATGCCATCCTTTGAAAATGTGGAGCAAGGTATTTCTATGTGTATTTTATTGCCATGGGCACTTAAAAAAAGTGGTATATGCTGAGACATCACAAGAATGTGGTTTTTTGCCAGTGGACACTGCACGCATTATTTTATAATTTCTAGCTTTTTGGAGAGGAAAACGACCGCTTTGCCCCTAAGGGCTTTCCCAGTTGACCAGATCGGATGCATGGCTATGACTCGTCTCTGTATTCATCCGCAAAGAGGATGGGGACCACCGCATGCTCCCTTCTGACGTGAGAAACCAGGCGACTACTGTCTCCATCTCGCTCCCCAAGCCCGATGCGACCTAGCGACAGCTGCCAATGGGGAGAGAAGCCAACCACCGTCGGAGAGAGTCCAGCCAGCGCCAGTTCTCAGCATAGCTGCTCCCTCGAGCTTCCTCACTGGGCGCTTGCTCGATTGTCTCAAGCAAGAAAAAGAGCAGTGTAGGGGGAGCTCAACAAGTTGATCAGCGACAAGCAGTGATCGGCTTCTCCCCATGGGCCACCGTTGCCTGGTCACCTGGTCGTGCTAGGAAGGTGCTACTCACTCCAACAAAGGGTGCCTTGCAGCTACCCCCTATGGTCAAGGATTGAGAGTGGGAGCTCAAAGTCAAGTCAAATTGGCCATTGCTATAGCCACCATCGGCTGCTGTTGCTCTAGTCACTGCCTGCTTCGTTGGGGGGAATCTCCGCGCCCCTCCTAACTAAGACCGCGCTGCCTCATTATGGGATGAGAGAGAGAGCTCCAGGATAGGAAAGATATTGGTCCAGGGCAAAATATTCAATTCGTGAAAATTCTCTCTCCAAAACAATCGGAAATTATAAAATAATGCATGCGGTGTCTATGGGAAAAATAACACATTTTTACCATGTCCATAGGCAAAGGCATGTTTTTACGGTGTTCTCCAGCAAAGACCACGATTTTTGGTTGTCCCGCAACAAATTTTGCCTTTATTTAATGCAAACTCTCATTACAATCTTCTGCACCTTGGGTAATATAATTCATCTAATCAACGCCCATATATTTTTCTGATAAACATGGGATCTTCCTTAAAATGTCACTTACTATCTGTATAGATTTATAAGTTGATAAGAAACGATAGGCAGAAATGAAGAAACTCACAAATATCTAATTTTGAGATATATGTAATTTCCTATAGTTTTCTCCTATTATATAGCATCAGCTCTTCAACCGTTCCTTTAATATGGCCTTCAACTATCCTTTCTTGATTCCTTGGACAATAATGTCCTTTGAAGAATATGTTATTTATGTACAAACAAACTCATATTAAGCTACATATTTATTTCACAGAGAAGGTTTGCATCATACTCTTTTCATCTCTGCATATGCCAAGAGCCAAAAAAAAAGTAGCAGCCGATAATTAGATCAATTAATTGATTTTAGTTGAACTCGGTCAATTCAGAACATAATATCACAAATTTTGCTTATTCCACGACTTACTTGTGTTTCTTTAAACTGTCTTATGTAAAATGCTAAGCCAATAAAATAGTGCTCGAGACCAACATCTTACTTAAAATATGCTTTGCTGTTCATTCTTTTGAAAATAATAGTGCTTTAAAATTTAAGATTTGTTTTAGTTATGTATGTTTTCTGGAGTCCTGATTTTCTGAAGTTTAGTAGGTGAAGTTGCGTTTTTTGTCACTATGAACTGAACATATTCTACTACGTTCAGATGAAACCTTGAAATTTATTATCACATAGATCCACATAGACCGATCCTTCTGTTATCACTGACTTGAACTTATTGACTGAAATTTCTTTGTAGTATGGTGCCCTAAAGGCTGCAGCAAAAGAATTTGTCTGATGGCATAGTATGAGTCCTGGTTAATCTCTTTTTAGATGAGAATCAGTAAAGAAATATGTAGTTTGAGAAAAAATAGTACCGATTGAATCGTCAGTTGAGATGCTGGACAGGTCTGAAGGTTGTGACGTCATGTCTTTCCTATAGTCCAGAGATATAACCCACTGTCTTGATTCTGCTCTAGAACAGCTCCCGTCAGCAGAGTGCTAGTTGCCGAGCCGCCAGCGAAGTCGCTGAGTGCGAAGAAGCGAAGGAGAGGTTGACAACTCAATCAGCATAGACGAAATGGCCGCAGTTCTCATCACAGAGGGAGTTTTGTTGTTGTTGTTGAGAATTGAGATCATACAGATATATGGTAGAGTATCTTTTCTGAACAAATATATGATCATATTTGAGAAGTTAAGATTGATACCTATGGTGGATTGCACAGAGCATATTGAAACGGGCTCTAAATAGTGGCCCGTTACGTGGGATTTTTAAATCTAGGGTCATGATTATATGAGTATCCTAACCAACGATCATATTTTTTCAATTAACATAAAAGCTTCTAAAAAGTGCCAAATTAGTATAGGTATAGATAAATGAACTTTTGTTTAAAAGGCACTCCATCCATCCATATTAATTGTCCTTTTAGCATGTACTCAGCAGAAAAATGATCTTAAATTCTTTTATTAATGAGTTAATTACCTCTATTTATTACTGTGCCTTATATGTAACTGGTAATTTACTAATCCATCTGCCATTCTAAAGCTAAATGGTCTAAGGTGGCGTACGAGCCTAGTTCTGCATGCGTCTTATAAGCTGCACGTAAAACAAGAAACATCATTGGCGTGTGATTAATTAAATATTAACCATTAGAAACTCAAAAAATGGATCTATTTGATTTTTTAAGATACTTTCATATAGATAGTTTTTGTAAAAAACACACCGTTTTGTGTTTTGGGAAGCGTATTAATAAAAACCAAAACATAGGTAAGAAGTTAGAAGCACATCAGAACACTACCTAATATTGTTGTTGATGTATGAAAACTGACAAAAGAAATCTACAGTTACTTACGTCGGAAACATAATAATTTTGTGAAGACAAAAGGTCCCGCTCCTTTTGTCTAATGGATTATCACGGGCGCACTTTATAAGCTCCTATACGATATGACTTCTTTGAAAACTTTCTTCATCAATATTTTTTTTGGAAAACTTTTGTAGTCAACTCTTCAGCTTTTTACTATTTAATTCATTTGTTTGTTCCCTTGTCGTAAATTTAGTTTTATCCATCATCCATGAACTATAGAGAAATTCTTATCAACCATGGCCAAAATATAAAATTTGAAACTTAATTGTAGAGTTGATTTTAGCTTTTTTTCTTGTGGTCTATTTTTAACCTTGGCTTTAAACTGAGACATACAAGTTTTATCCATAAATTATTTTTATATTTGGTTGCTTTATTCATTTTTTAAGGCTTATCATCACTCAACCAATCAGATTGTCAGCTAGCTTTTATTAAGATGCAGATCCTGATTACCCAGGAATCTGCCCCGTGGAGGGGTAGAATATGAATACTTTGAAAAACTACTCCACTCGGCCCCAAATACTTATAAGCGTTAACCGTCGTTATTTCAACTTCAATCTTTCATAATTTTTAAAATCATTAGATTACGATGAACATAAGATTAATGTTTATGTTTAGAACACACCACACTTTAACTGCAATATCTTTTTAAGTGTTTATTATTATTTTTTTTGCAAAAAAAATCAATGGTCAAAGCTGAAAATTAGGTAGTGTTTGGTGACAGGTATTTCGAAATGAAGGGGGTATTTTTTTCTCCAATGTACTCCTCCGTACAAGTACAGTAAATTAGTGACTGTGGTGCAGCAGTAGTACAAATCTTCCAAGCTTCGGTAGAACCGCAGAAGCAGGCGAAAAACCTCTGACGCGGTGGATCCGGCGACCAGAACCACCGAGCCAGGCCAAGCACCGCAGCCGTACGTTCGTAGGTGCGTACCTCCACGCGTCGTTATCCCACTTCCTGCCACGCCGTGCTGGCAGTGGCAGCGGCCGCCGAGATTCGCCTCGCCAGCCGTCACCCCCCGCAATCGCAGATCCTCTCCTCCCACCCTCTCTCTGCTCCGCAGGCCCACGCCATCCGCACCACCGCTCGCCGTCGCGGCGCAGCCACCTACAATCACTCGACGGCGGCGGCGGAACAACTCCAGTGGTAAAAAGGCAAATGGCTACAGCGCCCCAGCTGAGCACCCCCCGCACGGCGCAGCAGAGCCGCACGCGTAACAAACCTACCAGCCAGAGCCAGCCGAACACAGAAAAAAAAAAGAAAAAGGGAAAAAAGAGGTGCCCCTCCCCTCCTCTCTCTCTCTCCCGTCTCGTCGCGTCTCCCACCTCGCACCATTCCTCTCTCTCTCTCTCGCCCCCCTCCCCTCGTCTCGAGCCCTCGATCTCCACCATCTCGCGCGCGCGCTTCGGGCGCTGGTCGTTACCCTCCACGCAAACCCCCCCTCCGTCGGATTACCCTCGCTTCGGCCCACACGGCCGCCCATTCCGGCGCGCGCTTCCGCCGCCGAGGAGGGATTTTTTTTCCGTCGTGGGCGCGCTCCCCGCGGGGGGCGGGAACGGGGTCCCGTGCCATTGGTGCCGGGGGGAGGCGCATCGGGTAGCTGGTGGAAGGGGATGCCGAGATGTGGCGGGCTACGGGTCCGGGCAGGAGGAGGAGGGCAGTGAGGCGGTGACGGCACGCGCGGCCAGGCGGCGGCGATGTCGGACGGGTCGTCGGATCTCGGCGGCGCCCGGCCGGGGGCCGTGGAGCGCGACATCGAGCAGGTGGGCTCCCTCCCGATCCTCTTTCGCTGGGCTCGAAAATGCTGCGGAAATCCCGGCTGCGGTGTTTCTCGTCTGGGCACCGCGCGTGGTTGGGAAAGCCTCTGGATGTAGATGCATTTGTTTGCGTTTATGCGCTCGTGCTGTGCTGATTTCTGCTACCGCAGTGGCTCAGCTTGTCCCCCGCGAAGAAACCGTCCGTAAAATTTTTGGGGAGTCTGGAGCCTCGGCTTTGCTGCAGCCTGCAAGTAGGGTTCCGTGGTGGGCGGCGATTTAATTACTGTAATTTGGCCTTTTGGGTTGGATATCTCCTAGTGACATCGATTTGGCTACAGTGTTTATGTTTGCTAGTGGCAACCTTTTCTCGAAGGTGATTCGCTTGGGTTGTTTTCTAGCTGTTACTTTGCTCTGCTGCAGGTTAAATGATTGAATTGGGAGTGGTATGCTATAACGGTTTCCCAACCTTTTTTAGCTGTTGTTTAATGCTGCATGCAATTGATTGAGTCGAGATATACCGCTATGTTAGTTTTGTCGTACTGCTTTGAGGGGAAGGGCCAATCTGCTAATTGAATCCATACATATCTTCTGTGCACTGACTGCTGAAAGATACTTCCCCCTTGAATGAGCTTGTAAAATTCTTTGCCCATTTTCACGAGTTTCCATTTTGTTCTCTTTGCGCGCACATGCCACATTGAAGAATTTTAATGTAGTTCTGAGTGACGGTTTACCTCAAAGAGAATAGCCTATATTTGCTAGCCTTCTAGGATAATGCCTTATGTAGAAAGATGATAATTGTTTTAGAAATTATCAATCAATGAAGACCTTTGCACGTTGCTGTTCCACGTTGCATTTATTTTATCTCTTGTGCATTAGGGAGTTAGCTTGAGTAATTCACTTTTCCTTGTAATAGCTGGAACACATCTCCAGTATTAACTGATTGGTTCATTGTCAGCTCTATGTAGTTTCAAATTGTTTGAAAGGTCAGCTGCAATTGAACATACCGATGGCCAATTTAGAATTCTTGTGATTGTTCCATTGTGTTTTAATGCCTCTCCTTTGTGGCATTTAAAATCAGAGTTATTTCATGACCTAGTTTTGTTCTTTTACTAGGATAGTAGTGTGATACTAATTACTCAATACAACGTTCCGCTGTTTTTCAGGCCATCACTGCTCTCAAGAAAGGAGCATACTTGCTGAAGTACGGGCGTAGAGGGAAGCCAAAATTTTGCCCATTTAGGCTTTCCAATGTGAGCTTTGTTTGCATTTTCTCTCACAGAGTTGTAAAGTCCTCTTTGTTTGTCCTTCAGATTTATGGATATTCTTGCTATTTTTTGCTCCTTCAGGATGAATCTATATTGATATGGTTCTCAGGGAAAGAGGAAAAGCAGCTAAGGTTGAGTCATGTGTCCAGAATAATTCCTGGACAACGAACGGTGAGTTGCCATTTCTGAAAATTTTCTACTTTCAAGAATATAGATTTCTAAGTCTTATTGGCCTTTTGATCAAATATCATATTATATCTGCTAAGTAAACTATGTATTTCTTTTGTTTGTTTGTTTTGGTGCTAACTCCTTATGAGTACATCTGTGGGCATGTCTTCAAGTTTTACCCTAACGTAATTCTTCCTCTTTAAGAGGAGTTTTGTTGCGTTCTTACTGCCAACTGACAAGAACTTTGTACAGTTCTAATATTTCTGAGATCTACTATTGATACAAATTTATGTCATTAGGAGATAGCTGTAGTCATTAGTCTTGCATCCGTAACAACAAATTACCATACCTCTTCAAATCGATGCAACTTCTCATGGTTCATTAATGATTTTCTTTTGCCCCTGCCTCAAGAAAAAAAAAACTACATACGGCAGTTACAAATTAATCTGTCCCATGATTCACAAGGGATGATTCAACTATATTTAAGGGCTGTAAATCTTTCCTAACAAGGTCTGTTTCTCTTTTGTCAATGCAGGCGATTTTTCAGAGGTATCCACGACCAGAAAAGGAATGCCAGTCATTTTCTCTCATATCTCATGATAGATCATTGGACATTGTAAGTTATGTACTGTTCATTTATATGTGCTGTTTATCATCTTGTTTTATATTTCACTTTTGATGCACACTAAATCCCTTTGCTCACTTAGTCACAAATTGATTTTGTTTGGTGATGTGGTTTTATCATGAATATCAGATATGCAAGGATAAAGATGAAGCTGAAGTGTGGTTTGCTGGGCTAAAAACACTCATATCACGTAGTCATCAAAGAAAATGGAGAACTGAATCTAGAAGTGATATGCTTTCCTCCGGTACAACTAGCCCCAGAACGTACACAAGACGAAGCTCCCCATTGAGTTCTCCTTTCAGCAGCAATGACAGTGTCCACAAGGTATATTGTGTGTTCTTCACCTACACAGAACAACCCAAGCTCTTCCTATTTCGTATGTTTCATTTTTTTTCTGTCATTTGTTGGTTTCATGCTGCCGATTTAAGATATGAAGAGCAACATGGCAAAAGTCTATGTCATACCTATGGCGTTCTCTTTGTGCTGTATGGTCTGTACAATCTCATTACATAAATATTGATGGGTTTGCAGCACCACAATAAGAATTGTATCTTTCCGATCATGTTTGTTTTCCTTTCTGCTGTCTACTTCAATTAACATCAATAACATCTTGACAATTGTCCTGCAACAGGATGGTAGTGAAAATTACCGACTTCGTAGTCCATTTGGGAGCCCACCAAAGGTTGGACTGGAGAAGGCCTTTTCTGACATTGTATCATATGCAGCCCCTCCCAAGCCCTTCTTCCCATTGGTTTCTAATGCTGGATCTGTCCACTCTGTCTCTTCTGGGCAGTCAGATAACACAAATTTACACTCAAGGGGCATCCCCATGGATGCTTTTCGTGTTAGTTTATCAAGTGCTGTTAGTTCATCGAGTCATGGTTCTGGTCATGATGATGGTGATGCCCTAGGTGATGTTTTCATATGGGGAGAGGGAACTGGGGAGGGGATTCTTGGTGGTGGCAATTCGAGAGTTGGGAGCTCCTCAGGTGCAAAGATGGATTGTCCTGTACCAAAACCACTGGAGTTTGCTGTAAAACTTGACGTACAGAACATCTCTTGTGGTGGAAGGCATGCCACACTTGTCACTAAGCAGGGAGAGATCTACTCTTGGGGTGAGGAATCAGGTGGACGTCTTGGTCATGGTGTAGATTGTGATGTGCCCCAGCCAAAACTTATTGATGCTCTTGCTAATATGAACATTGAGCTAGTGGCATGTGGTGAGTACCACACTTGTGCAGTTACGCTCTCTGGGGATCTGTACACTTGGGGAAATGGTACCTTCAATTCTGGGCTTTTAGGCCATGGGAATGAAATCAGTCACTGGGTACCCAAAAGGGTCAATGGACCATTAGAAGGCATACATGTTTCATCAATTTCATGTGGCCCTTGGCACACAGCTATAGTAACTTCTGCAGGGCAGCTATTCACATTTGGAGATGGATCTTTTGGAGTTCTAGGTCATGGAGATCGACAGAGTCTTTCGGTCCCTAGAGAAGTGGAATCCCTCAAAGGGCTACGGACTGTTCGGGCAGCATGTGGTGTTTGGCACACTGCCGCTGTTGTTGAAGTCATGGTCGGCAATTCTAGTTCCAGCAACTGTTCTTCTGGAAAGATTTTTACATGGGGTGATGGTGATAAAGGCCGTTTAGGACATGGTGATAAAGATGCAAGACTTGTACCAACGTGTGTAGCTGCTTTGGTCGAGCCCAACTTTTGTCAAATAGCTTGTGGTCATTGTATGACAGTGGCGCTGACTACCTCAGGTCATGTATATACAATGGGAAGTCCTGTCTATGGTCAGCTTGGAAGTCCACAAGCAGATGGCATGCTTCCTGTGCGTGTTGAAGGGAAGCTACATAAAAACTTTGTGGAGGAGATCTCATGTGGTGCTTATCATGTTGCTGTCTTGACTTCAAGGACTGAGGTGTACACGTGGGGTAAAGGTGCAAATGGCCGGTTAGGACATGGAGATACGGATGATAGGAGTTCTCCTACTTTGGTTGAAGCTCTGAAAGATAAGCAAGTCAGAACTGTTGTTTGCGGGATTAACTTCACTGCAGCAATATGCATTCACAAGTGGGTTTCTGGAGTTGATCAGTCCATGTGTTCTGGGTGTCGGTTGCCATTTAACTTAAGGAGAAAACGTCATAATTGCTACAATTGTGCACTTGTATTTTGTCATGCCTGCAGCAGTAAGAAATCTCTGAAAGCTTCATTAGCACCAAACCCAAACAAGACTTACCGCGTCTGTGATAGCTGCTACAACAAGCTGAATAAGGGGCCTGAGACAGATAGATATTCTTCAGCAAAGCGGGGATCAGTTATACAGGGGTTTAATGATTCTGTTGATGAGGAGTTGGAGACAAAATCAAATGCCCAGTTGTCTAGATTATCATCATTGGAGTCTTTCAAGCACATGGATAGCAGAACTTCGAAGAAAAACAAGAAGTTTGAGTTCAATAGCAGTCGTGTCTCCCCTATTCCAAATGGAAGTTCTCACTGGAGTGGGCTCAACATCTCAAAATCCTTTGGCTCATCAAAGAAATTTTTTTCAGCATCAGTTCCTGGATCTAGAATTGTTTCAAGGGCAACATCACCTGTTTCAAGAAGAGCAAGCCCTCCTCGATCCACAACTCCAACACCTACTTTGGGTGGTCTAACCTCTCCTAGAGTGGTGGATGGTGTGAAGCCAAATGATAGCATAAGCCAAGAGGTTCTAAGTTTGAGGTCTCAGGTACATATCTTACTACATTCTTTGTCCAATTACCTTTCTAATTTGTATTCTCCTTCAGTAAGTTGTAGGCATGTAAGCGCAGTTGAATATTGGGCATCATTTTGTAAGCCTTGGACGCCTGAATGGAAATTCAATATATCTTGTGTGAACATGGCAATTTACTAGTTTTTGTATGCATTCCTGTTTTTCTTCTGACTCTATTAATCTTATGACCTTTTTGTGACTATTCATGGACCTGAACCATCTATTGTGACGTACTAGTTCTTTTTCACCTACTTAAATCTTTTGACTTCCTTATTCAAGCATTGGACAGATAGATCATTAAACTCCCCATTTGTTTAAAGTGAGAGCATGCTCAACAGTGCATTATCTAACAATCTTAATATATCAGGTGGAAAATCTTACTCGTAAGTCTCAGCTACTGGAAGCTGATTTGGAGAGAACAACTAAACAGTTGAAGGAAGCTATTTCAATTGCAGGAGAGGAAACTGCGAAGTGCAAAGCTGCAAAGGAAGTTATCAAATCATTAACTGCACAGGTAAGTTTGCTTATACTTCAAGTAGGATGACTACTGTACAGACATTTGTAAACTAGCAAACTGCAAGTGTGCCTAAGCGAATGGCTCAAAACCAAGAGAACTGTGGGTTGGTCAAAAGCAGCATGGTGCCTTCTAACGGGCCTTGACGAGTACAGCTTTTCTGGTTTTGAGTCTACGACTAGTAAATGTGCATGCATTACTATCGATAGAAGACAACCATGCTGCTTTAGTGGAGTTGGAAAGTGGGAAAATAAAAATGACATAATTTGGATGTTCTTTTTGTATTTAAAAAACTAAGAATGCATGATGATCTTCAAACTTAAATAATGATTTGTACAATATGTCGAATATTTTCGCTAACAATTCTTGTTCATGTAATAGCTGAAGGGCATGGCAGAGAAGCTACCTGAAGGAGCAGGACTAGTGAAGAACAGCAGCCTGCCACCGCTGCCAGGAATTTCTATTCGAACTGATATATCAGTTGCATCTGAGAATTTAAGTAGCCCAAGAAGTTCTGGAGAACCCTGTTTAAATGGTTCTAATGGGTTGCTTGTTTCCAATGGACCAACTTCAGTTAGAAATAAGTTGAGTCACCCTGAAATTGCCAAGAATGGAACAAGGCTACCTGATTCTGATTCTAAGCATGAGTCTGAGTGGGTAGAGCAAGATGAACCAGGGGTGTATATCACTCTTACTGCCCTACCTGGAGGCACTCGAGATCTCAAGAGGGTCCGGTTCAGGTATGCACCAACCACACACATACAAAATATAACCATTAGTCAGCAAAAATCTTGTCTACCAAATGTTTCTGGCACATAGTAGTACATTATTCGCTTGGTGAGTAGTCTAGGAGTCTAGGGGGCTGTTCTTTTGGGCTTAAATAAGCCGCATGTAAAACAAGAAACGTTATTAGCGCGTGATTAATTAAATATTTATTATTAAAAAGTTAAAAAATGAATCTATTTGCTTTTTTAGAGCTACTTTCATATAGAAAATTTTTGCAAAAAACGCACCGTTGATCGTTTTGGGAAGCGTGCGCGCGGAAAACGAAAAAAATAAGTTGGGGGAAGTAGTGGGAAAGAACAGCCCCTAGGACTAAGAAGCAACGAAAATAATGGACACTTTTGGGCATTCTGTTTACCTGACTTACTATGTAGTGTAATCAACCTATTTTCTGCTTGTCCTATATAGATATTTGGAAAGGGTATGTTGTTTAGTCTGGCTTTATGGAGAGAACAGCATGAAGTGGGCAGTAGCCTCTTGTAGAAAAAATCTTGATAAACAAAACCGCTGTTAGTGAACTCTATAGATAAGGTTCCCCTTTTTGAATTTTAATAGTCATTGACTATATATATGTGGCAGATTGGGAATGCGAAGTATATTACAGTAATCCTATATAACAATTGACAACAAAACTGTCTAAAGCAGAACCTTTAACTTGCAAAACCAGATGATGGGACCCCCTCAAATCAATTATGTCCTGTTTTTTCCATGACAGCAGCACATAGATCCATCCAACTCGATTTTACTTGATATAGCATCTAGCATTGAAGTTTTATTTACATGGCACCTCTGTAAGTAGATATAGGTAAGACAGCATTCAGCGAAGTTTAGGTAAATAAAAATTAAAATCTGGTGTGGCCTTATTGTTTACCCCTCCCCCTCCCCTCACTCAGCTTTCCAATGTCTCGGCTGACCTTTCTGCCCCTCCTTAGCATTGTTATGGTCTCTCACTTCCACACGTCATGTTGTGGATGTGGTCGAGACATCCTCCCATCTGCTCCTCGATGATAATCGAGAATGTAGAGTTGTGCGGACGATTTTGGGTTGGAGAAAATGGAAAACGATGCTGGTGGGTGCCTTGCAGGGATGTGAGGTGGATGGGTGGGCATTGGGGGGAAGGGCACTGGCGTTTTGTATCCTTGGGGGGCAGGTAGATAATCGTTGGAGATGGTGGAGGGAATGGTTGGGTGGTGATGGTGCTGGAATTTGGGATGATGCCCACCATTTCTGGAGACAGGTGGAAGGTAGGCTGGAGTGGCTGTGGTGTGATCATTCTGGACTCGGGTATGTAAGCAAGAGAGGAGGAAGAGGAGAGGACACACGGGCTCACTGAGGTATACTCAACTGCTGCCGCGCAATGTCCGGCGGAGGTATTCTCGACTGCTCAGTGAGGAGAAGGTGCTAGGTGCTAGTCTGGCGGCTGGGTGGCGTCTAGCACCTAGTGCCCACCTAGGTGGTTACTCGGTCCAACTGGGGTAGAGGTGCAGAGCACAGAACAGAGTAGGAGAGCAGACTGAAATCCAGAACTCAAAAGTGTCAAAATGCAAAGCAGAGCTTTCGAGCGAAGAGTAGTGCAGAGTAGCCATATGCTTACTTCATATCTCCTTTATGGGCATCATGGTGGAGTTGGGCAGCCGGCAGTGTGGAGACAGCCAAGAGCTCAGAGCAGAGCCACCAGCCGTGTCGAGGCAGCGCAGATACGGGCATCAAGGGCCTTGAGGCAGAGGAGCAGAGAAGCAGGGCGTGTGGGAGTGATTCATTAGAGACGTGACCAAACGGCAGCGCTGGTCTACCGGCGTCGGTGAGCTGGCAACCTGATTTGCCCTCCTAAAACGTAGCTGTCCCTGTGTGCGCTCTCAGGTTTTGCCTGGTACTCTGATTTTTGGATAAGGGTCGAGCTCACTGCCTTATATTCCTCTCATCTGCACCTGCCTAGTCACATTGGCACCCATCTCACCTCCTGGGCGCCTGCCTCCACACGCCTAGGCTGCTTTGGCGACAAATTTGATTGAAGTTGACCGATAAGGCAGGGCAGCTGTTGAGCTCGCCGCCAAGGTGCAAATCACGGTGCCGACCCCCTGCCTAGCTCCAAATTGCCTAGGAGTAGGCGCTGCGTAAATCTGATTTTTAGAACACTTGTGCCACGTTAAGTGATAACCAGGTTGGATATTCCTAGAGGTTCAAAGTGTACTGGCTATATGAGTTGACGGTTGCTACTTTAGACTGTTATGGAGCTGCATGCTGCTTTTCATACTCACACAGTATTTACGAGTTAAAAAATGAACTTGTAGTTTTTGTAGTTTCTAATGGTGCATATCCACTCATTCTATGTTCTGCATGCAGCCGGAAGCGTTTCAGTGAGACACAAGCAGAGCAATGGTGGCAAGAGAATCGGACACGGGTATATGAGCAGTATAATGTTCGAGTGGTCGACAAATCGGTTGGCAGTATTGATAATGATGTACATCATTGACATAAGAAATTGACTTTCTCAGTCACTACTAAGCTCTCAAAGCTCTCACCGTTGAGCATGGGTGCTGACGCGGCTATGATATTTTGATTAGGCCCAGAAGAGGAGGGGCCTGCTGTTTGAAAAATGTGGGCTTGCATTCTTTTTACACGATTCTTTCCTCTTCCATTTCCCTTGTGTGGAATGTAGAGTGTTCAAGCAGAAGTGATGTAAATGGTTAGTGGCAGCTGGCTAATCTGTCCTGTAAATGCATAAGCAAGTGCATCAATTTTAGACTGTGCTCTTCCTTATTTTCCTTTAATTGGCAAATATAGGTGCAAAATCTAAGCGATGATGATGAAGAATATTTGGTGCTAATTGTAGATTGAGATGCAAAGTAGCTTTGAAAGATTTAAGCTTTGTTCTGGTTGACTTGAGTGCCTGTTTTGGCGAAAATTTCATGCCAACTACTGTGCTCCCCCAGATTGAACGTCATTTGTCGATCTGACATGGTGTGGATGAGGTATGTTTTCTGCGTTCACGCAAAATTCTATACTATCATTACTACCTCCGGGGTTTTTATAAACTGCGTAATTTAAAATGAATATATTAGTGTAAGTTTTATATATTAAATATATTTATAATAACTTAACTAATTGTTGTTCAAAGTTTATAAAAGTGAACTCAAAATACGCCATACGACAATGTATAAGGGAGGTTATACTTTTGAGAGTAAATTGTATGTACGGCACATGAACTTGTATAGTGAATGCAAATAGGTACGATAACTTGTTTATCACTCATTTTGGTACAATATCAAAATCTGACATGGATACCATGTTGGTTTCGCGCTAGCATAGTTTGGTCACGGTTTTCTTCTTTTTCCAGATAATTCCATTTGCAATTGAGATCTTGTGTATTGTTCTAACCCTCTCTTTATATCTTATCCAAATGACACAAATGGCCGGTGAGAAGCAACTTGATGCTCAAATCATCATCATTGTCTGACCTAAATTTTATATAGATCCCATGTAAATATTTTAGCATAATTTTTTTTACCACAAATAAGACTAAGAACTACTGAGATCACACTATGAGAATTAAATTACATTTAAAAAGAAAACCGTAAAGCTACCAGTAATGGGACATCGAATTCTCGAAGAAATACCCTGCTGCAACTTGCACGACAAGTTTCTGACTCAATATCTCAATACAAACACAACATACCAATATAATTTAATCATAGTTGAATGAATCGATCAGTAAATTATACCCTTCGTCTCAAAATATAGAATTATATCTTTTTGTTTTTGAGAAATTAAGGTTGACGTGAGAAATGTTTGTGATTGGTTGAGCTGAAAAAATAGATAAAAAAATTAAGTAAAGAAAAGTTACAATTAGTTTAGAGGAGGAGACAGATGGAAAAAGTAGTTGTATTTTAAGACAGATTTGAATTATAGAAATAACTATATTTAAAACAAAGAAAATAGATTAAATGCTGAGTGGTCTGAAACCTCAAACCATTCAGCTGGCAGCAAGTTTACCACCATATCAACACAGCAGCGTAGCTCCACCCCGATAAGTTTGATGTTGATCCCTACAAGCGGTTCCAAGTCGGTGATTTAGGTCGGCACAATTGCATGATCGCAAGTTTTTGCCTCTTTGACTCGATATTTAGTGCCAGACGCCGTTGGAAGGCTGAGGGTGATATGCAGATGCGTCATTTCGATTATGCTAATTATAAGCCTCGTAATTTAATAACAATAAAAAATAATATATAGGTAAAATTTCTATACATACAAATAACGTCTCTATACGTATATGGTTCTTCTATAGGAAAAAAAGGCAATCAGATCAAATTATTGTGCTAGTGTGGAAGCCTACGAGACATGTGTCGATGCCATGTCATATCAAAAATCTGTTTGAGATAGATTATTGAGTGGATTATTGTTGTGGATTATCGATTTAATTATAGGGATAAATTAATATTTAAAATAAACTTGATAAATAGTTTAAAACAAGTGGACTAAGTAATATGTAGAAGGCATTTTTTGAGAAAACATATTTTTTAAGTGTAAACTAAATAATCGATTTTAATAATCTGATAAATAAGCTGAAAACAGGACGATCCTATGAACTTTTTTAGCCTTGGTTTCCACGTAGTACTATGCAAGTTGTACCAGACCAAGTAATTAACAAGTTGTTACAACTATTTATATATTTCTTCTCAATTCTCCTCCTTTGCTACCTTTTAATGGCTATTTTCTACTTTTTTGTTCTCTCAATTCTTCTCTTTTTTTTTTCTTATTTATGTATCCTTTGTTCATATTTATGTTTCTTCTAATTTTTTTTTTATCATTTGATATGTAATAACTTGATTCACTATTAATATAATGGTTATAAGATAGAGTCTCTCTATCTTTTTTCATAAAAAAACCCTAAGTTTGTATAGCGTATACACAATTTACTCTACTTTTGACCCTGATATTGTACTGAATTTAACAGTGTTGCGTACTATTATAAAATTGTTTACTAATTTATATATGCGCATCCAACCTAAAGAAGCAGAAATTAATACACGAATTAACTGTCCACCGGATGTGCTTGAATACATCACGAGATAAGTCACCGCCAAAACACACGCATCGGTAACAGACGAACCAGACCCCAACAAACGCCACGAAACGCAAGCACGGTTAGATTTGTCCGACGGTTAGGTCCAACCGCCGCGACAAACACAACGTTCAGTTAGGTCCCAGTAGCTCACAGGTCGCAACGCCCTTCACCCAAACAACAATTGCCCTTACTCAGCTTATCTCTGTCTCAACTCTCGCACCCAACATTTGATACTTGCTCCATAGCAGCTACCATGTCGACGAACGTTGCATCACTAATTTTTCTTTCTCCCCCTATTTCACCACCAATTCATCAAGTAATCTTCTTCTTTTCTTGCTCATACAGTCACAGTAGTAAGCCTCTGTTCTAGAAGCCGTGCGTGTGCATCAGGGTAAGTTGGCTGTGGTGTGTCGTGACAAGCATGCGTGAGTGCGTTACACGCTCAAGAAAAGTGTGTTAGCTTAGCTGAATCCAACAGCGTCGGACGAGCAATATGGTCAGCTAGCTACCCAACCATATATTCGTCACGTCCGTTTCGATCTTGGGCAGCTTTGTTCCGGTGTGCTGCGATCGGCTAGTTTCTTGATCGCTCGCGCTCACCAGCTAGCCATGGAGGACCTGTCGTCGGAGCTGGACCCGGCGCTCCTCTCGACGTCGACCTCCTCCTCGTCGCCACCGGACTCCGCGTCGCCGTCTTTCTCCTTCTACCATCCTTCGCCCTACTACACCCTCGCCGTGTCCAACCTGTCCTGCCGGGACCCTCGCCGCGGCTCCGGCGCCGGGCTGCTCTCGTTCTTGGGTTCCTCAAGCAGCTCGCCGGTCAGTTCCGCCGGCCGTGCGGCCTCCTCAACAACGTGTCGTTCACGGCCTCCAGCTCGCAAATTCTGGCCGTCGTCGGCCCCAGCGGCGCCGGCAAGTCGACGCTGCTGCGTATCCTCTCAGGCCGAGGCACCGGCGACGAGATCGCCAAGCCGCACACGGTGTCCGTCAACGCGCACGCCGTCACCTCCCGCGCTCAGCTCCGCCGGATGTGCGGGTTCGTCACGCAGGACGACAACCTCCTCCCGCTGCTCACCGTCCGCGAGACCATCCTGTTCGCGGCGCGGTTCAGGCTCCGCTCCGCAGTGACGGCGCGGGAGCGAGGCGAGCGGGTGGAGGCGCTGATGCAGGAGCTCCGGCTGTCCGAGGTGGCAGACAGCTACGTCGGCGGCTGCGGCGGCGGCGGTTGCACCGCGCGGGGTGTCCGGGCGGCGAGAGGAAGCGGGTGTCCATCGCGGTGGACATCGTGCACGACCCGCCGGTGCTGCTGCTCGACGAGCCGACGTCCGGGCTGGACAGCCGATCCGCCATGGACGTGCTGGCGCTGCTCCGTGACGTGGCGCGCGCGCGGCGGCAGGTGGTGGTGCTCAGCATTCACCAGCCCAGCTACCGCATGCTCGGCTACATCTCCTCGCTGTTGCTCCTCTCCCGCGGCGCCGTCGCGCACTTCGGCGCGCTCAAGTCGCTGGAGGACGCGCTGTCGCGGCTCGGCCACAAATCCCATGCAGCTCAACCCGCTCGAACTCGCCATGGAGGTCACAGAGCAGCTCGAGGCGGATCACGCCAGGTTCGGCGCGCTCACCACCAGCAGCCAGCAGCACACGGTCCGCGACGTGGACGACGACGAGGAAGAAAGCAGTGACGGTCGCAGCGGCGGCGGCAGCGGAGGAGAGTTAGTTATTCACGCCGGCGAGCACGGCTACTACTGCAGCCGCACGGTGGAGGTGGTGGCGCTGACGGTGCGGTGCTGGCGCACCATGCACCGGACGAAGGAGCTCTTCGCGGCGCGCGCGGCGCAGGCGGTGATCGCCGGCCTCGGCCTCGGCAGCGTCTACTTCCGCCTCCGCCCGACCGGAGGCGTGCGCTCCGCCTCGGCCTCTTCGCCTTCAGCCTCAGCTTCCTCCTCTCCTCCACAGTGGAAGCCCTCCCGATCCTCCTCCACGAGCGCAGCGTCCTGATGCGGGAGGCCTCCCGCCGCGCCTACCGCCTCTCCTCCTACGTGGTCGCCAACGCCATCGTCTTCGCGCCGTGCCTCCTCGCGGTGTCCCTCCTCTTCTCGGGGCCCGTCTACTTCCTCGCCGGCCTCCGCGCCACGGTCCAGGCGTTCGCCTTCTTCGCGCTCGCCGTCTGGCTCATCGTGCTCATGGCCAGCTCCCTGGTGCTCTTCCTCAGCGCCGTGTCCCCCGACTTCATCCTCGGCAACTCGCTCATCTGCATCTCCCTCGGCGTCTTCTTCCTCTTCTCCGGCTACTTCATCCCGAGGGAGAGCATCCCGAGGTACTGGGCCTTCATGTACTACGTGTCATGTACAGTACCCGCTGGACCTGCTGCTCATCAACGAGTAACGGCGGCACAACAGCGGCAGGTGCGTGGCGTGGGCCGGAGGATCAGGCGGCGGCGCCGGCACCGGCGCGTGCTTGAGGACGGGGGGTGACGTGCTGAGGGGGAGAGGGATCGACGAGGGGATGAGGTGGGTCAATGTCGGGGTCATGCTAGGGTTCTTCTTCGTGTACAGGGTCATGTGCTGGGTTGTGCTGGTCAGGAGGGCAGCCAAGACCACACTGTGATTTCACGCACGTACGTGTTGTGTATTGGAAGTGACTATGCCTCGGACGTCTGACATACGAGAGAGCGAGATATACAGTTCATGGTAGTCTTATTGAAATCCAAAGATGCGTAGCTCCCTTGTTTTTGTCTGAGTGTCTATAGCGTTCTAAAAGATGAGGTGAAGAATTGGTTGATTAAATGGCTCATGAAAGTGTGAAACACATAGCTGTACTATTGTATACAACAAGGGGTCGATCAACATGAAGTGATTGAGTTGGCTCCATATTTTGGTTGACCTTTGGTTCTTCTCTCACATTTGTGTTTTGCTGATGGGATGTTTTAGAGCATTTATATAGTGCAAAGTGTCTTAATGTGTGGTATCATGAGAGAGTGCACAACATAGGCTAAAGCCATCACACCTCTTCGCAATGTATAGTAGTTCTAATGGGCTTAGAAAAAACAACCGTGATGAGTATGTTGCTTTTACAGTAGGGTACTAGGCTACTTTCCAAGTCAAGGCTTCCATGTGTTCGGTAAGGCACGTGCACCCTGCAAGGCCCATACCTTGGCTAAGGTGGCGTATCAGCTTGGACGTGGAATCACAAGGCGACTCGTTGTTGCCGGTTGAAGAATCGTCACCGAAAGCAAGGAAGATAGCCAGCACTCATGTAGACTACTCCCTAGAGAAAGAGGAATTAGCCGGCACTACCTCTTGGCTAGATCTAGTGAACTCCCGGCTAATGGTGATTAGGGTGAACCAAAGACACCACAGGGTATCACCGAGACAGCTCTAGTGACACCCTTCTGGAGATCGGGACAAGGAAGACCGACGTCGACGATCTCCTTGCTATCTATATAAAATCAAAAGGAGAGAAAACATGAGAAAACCTAACCTATGGGACCGGCCCTACACTGGATCTATCGAGAGAGGGGCCTCGACCTCTTTCCCTCCCGTCGTTGTCGGCGATCCGCTAGAGACAAGGAGGGAGAGGGTCAAGGGAGGAAAGATGGCTTCTCTCTCTTCCATCTAGATATTATCGAGAGCTTTAATCGCTTTAAATGCGCGTGGCTAATTCACTCATGATGCTTTATTCTTACAATTTATGTGCTGAGAATGATTATATCTTGAACTAATTATGTGATAGTTGCAAGATGGAATATAGCTCAACATATTGTACATAATATCTGCTTAAATTTATATCTGTCAGTTTGCATTGATCACTTGACCTTGACCAGACTGGAAAAGTTTAGGCGGTCTGTACACACATTACATTCAAACGGTTGTCTTTTGATTTCTCTGTAGGTGGAATGACCTTTTTTTCCATTGTTGCTTCTGGAATCAAGATTTGGTTTACTAGCTTAAACGGGAAAAGAGGGAAGTCTTCGGGTGGAGGTTTTAGATCCAACACTGACTTCGTTTGATGCTTTTATTCATCTATTGTTAACATTGTTCTTACTGATTGTTTTACCGACCGATTTACACACTATTTAAGGTTATGTCACCGTGTGAATGTTTTGCTCAATCCTACTGACCTACGTAGTGCATGTAACTCCATTGCTTTTTTTAGAAATTATTTTCTCCAAAGATGTTGCATGTATCTGCAGTCCTTTTCTCTCTATTTCTTCTTATTCTACTAGCAAAATACCCATGTGTTGCAACGGGTGATGGCAATCTTTCTGTTGTTTATCTCCTTATACATTGCAATGAGAAAAGCTAAAAATATGATAAACATTAGATGATTAGGTTTTAATTTTTGATATCCATGGTATGCTCAATTTTGAAGATGATGCAATGTGAATGGCGAATTTGATGGTTTGAAGGTAGCGGCAGAATTAGGGTTTCTCTAGTTTTTCTTCACTGATAGTGAAATAGATGGAGGAGGGCGTGGCAGATTTGAGCAGGTGACGGAAGAGGTAGATGTGTCCAAATGGCATATGTTTATGGTTCCTTAACATGGACGAACAACAGATCATGCATCACTTGTTTTTTAAAAATGGAATTAAACACAATGATACATTCTAGCTTTGGATTCATTTCTACCTAGAAAAAAGCACAGCCTAAGATGCAAGCCTGGCGATAGCCCTATTGTACAATCCAAACAGAGTAATAATCAAAACTGACAACCAAAATACGTTTTCCCTTAGTGAAATTTCTATGCAGCTTTGGTAAAATGGCCAGTAGTTGAGTCATTCATTCCATAATGTCAATTCATTTATGCTATAAATTATGTAGCCTCTGATTATATATTACTATTAGTCACTTGGCAATATATTCTATACACACAAACTTCCCGTGCATACTCATTTATTAGTTGATAAACCTATAAGTTAGATTCAGTCAGGATGAATAGATCTGCACCTATCTACAATAAGGACTTGTTCGTTTAGGATGGGCTTGCCCGGGATTGGGCCGAAATCCTCGGGGGACAACCCGGCCGGGGGCTTTTTCCCGTTGTTGCCCGTGAAGTGTTTCTGGGCCCAGGGTGGGGGATTTCTCCGCCCTGCCCATGCACCCACGGGGGAGAGAAATATCTCCATCGAGACAATTTTTTTCTCCCCCGCAGCTATTGCGTCTCGCTCTCCTCAAACCGCTAGGGCAGCGAGCTCCATCGCCCGCCACCTGCGCCGTCACGCAGATCTCCATCGCCGCGAGCAGCTGGTGTCGGCGTCCTGTTGCTTCCGCTCCCAAGTTGATCTCCTCACCCCCTCGGCCTCGATTCCCGTCTCCTCGCTAGCTCGTCCGCCAGCACTGATCTCCATCCATCCTGCGAGCAGAGCAGCGGTGCCGTCGTCCTACTGCTTTCCGCCTCGGTGAGCACCCGTGCTGACGCACATCCTCTTCTTTTCTCATCCTCCTAGTTCTACCCACACCTTTTCTCTTTGCCTTAACCTTCTCCTTCTCTCCTCCTAGGGTTTGACCTAATATTTTCTCAGATCTGGTCGAGAGGAGAAGAAGAGGGAGAGAGTTCTTGTCATCAGCCAAGTCTTACTGATCAACCTCCACAGTTTGGATTCTTCACTTCTAGAACACGGTGAGATCTAGTTATCTATAGTGCTGACAGCTACTTCTCTGATGCTAAATTATAATTTATGGTTGGATTTAATTTTTCGTGACATGAATATAGAATATTACAAAAACTTTACTGAGCTATACATTTGCTGATTGTGCCCGCCACTGTACTTATAGGGTACAAGTATAGAAAATTGTTCAATTGTTAGCCCTTAAATAGCATTGTTGCACTTTGTTTATAATTATGATGCAATTGCCTCACAATGCAGACCATGTAGGGGGTAAGTTCTTGCCGACCAACCTCCAGAGTTAGATTCTTCCACTTCCGGAACACAGTGAGATTTGACAGCTATTTCTACCATTGATTTGCAGATTTGATTTGGGTAATAATAGACATTTGTATTCAGTTCTGTAATCTGAAATCTTTAGTTACTTGTTGAAAATTTAATTGAATTCAGTTCTGAAATCTGAATTGAATAGGACTTAAGTTGATGGGTTCATATTTGCCATTAATTACATGTTATGTGTTATACCATCAAAATAAAACAGATCCCACCAAATGTTCTTACAACTATAAAACCAAGTTTTCAACTATAATGTTAGCTTAGCATGCATATGGCAAATATGAAACCCATCCTTAAAACACATTACTGGACTCATCTATTAGTTAAAGCAGCATTATTAGGATGTCATCTTTCACTGTAGCTATGCATTTGCCCTACATCATTCATGGATGCCAATTTTAATTTATTCTTTCACTGTTGTGTGCTACATATATTTCCTGCGCATGTATTAAATAATAGCAGTTCTATATTTTTTTTTGGTGATAATCATTTCGAGAATGGTGCACCAAATTAAAAGAGAAGAAGAGGACGATGATATGATGCTTTTGTTTTGCCTGCTTTCATATATTGTCTAGTACAACAAAAAGTGAGAAAGACCTAGACATACCTCAAGACTATTTGGTAAAGAGAGGCTTGAGGAAATCCTTGAAGAATGAAGATTGCAAAGTTGCATTCCGTATGGAGCCTCATGTTTCAGACAATTGCAAATTATCTTAGAGAGAAGAAGTTGTTAAAAGATAGTAGAGTGTGAGGATCGAGGAGAAACTTGGAATGTTCATGTTTCATGCTCTCGGCACAATGGAAGCTTTCAAGATCTGCAGTATGAATTCAAGCATAGCGGGGACACGTTCATCGCCATATCAAATCTATTTTTTTAAGATAATCCGGACTCTCACCTATATTTCTCAAGCTTCTCATGTTGACCAAACACATGGAAGAATTAGAACAAATCCTCGCTTCTTTCCTTACTTCAAGGTGAAACTTGACACTCAACTAGAAATGATATCTAGTTCTTGTCCAACTAATAACTCATGCATATTTTTTCCTTTTCTTTCCTTTTGCTGTGCATTGCATAGGGCTATTGATGGCACCCACATTCCATATAACTCTAAATGGAGAGGAAGGCAGCTCCTTATAAGAATCAGAAAGGGGACTTGAGCCAAAAATATGATGGTTGCATGCGATTTGATCTAATTTTCACTTTTAATCTCTCATGTGGTTGGGAGGGGTCTGCAACGATGCTAGGGTATTAGATCAGCATTGAACAGTGGCTTTCAAATATCAGATGGTAAATTTTTTTTGGTTGATGGTGTTATGCCAATATCACCACAAGTCATTTCTCCTTATCGTGGTGTCCGATACCATCTAAGGAGTTTGGACGTGTCATCATCTACCTAGAGACACAGGACGTTATTCAATCATCGACATGCCATCTTAAGAAACCAATATAGAAAAGAAGCTTTAGGTGTTAAAAGAAGCGATTTTCCCAACCTCAAGTTGGCATTTCCATCGGATAAGAATCCAAGTAAGGATTTCCACGCAGCCCACTTGCGGTGTTCACAACATGATCCGATGCTTAATGGTCGAATGAAAGGACTGGCTAGAACAACCACCTGTAATATAGAGCCTGCTGATTTTTTTTATCTACCGAAAGGTGGATCAATGAATACCACAATGATGTAGGAATCCCCTTAACAATCAAAGATCAGTGAGATAATATTAGAATACAAGTTGCTAAGAAGATGTGGGAAGACTATGTTCATAGTAGCAAAATAGCATTTTGGAATGATTTGTAAAGAATTTGTTTTTTTCCATTCAATAATTTATAGTAAAATATTTGCAATACAGTGATTGTTGGAAGACATACTCCAAAGTTCATAGCTATACCACATAGGCATGCGCAAAAGAGCCGTCACCAAAAAAGCTACAACACACAAAGGCTGCACTCCTAGAGCTTCATGGAACCAAGGACTAAAAAGGCTCTAGTTGATTTACTTCATGACACAATACTCAACATTACCGGTGCCAAAATGGAATGGACTAAGTGAGGCATGGAATAAGGTAGTCAAAGAATTTCGTGAGAACATCCCTATGTCACCATGAATAATAGCACAAATTCAAGACAAGGAAAAGATGAAACGAGATTCTAGGTTGCTTAAGGGGCAAGGACACAGAAGTGGGGCATCTTGGGTCATCAGCAGCGTTGCAGATTATTGCCTGATGATGCAGTTTGCAAACCATAATCAAGGTATGTATTTGGGCAAAAGTTTTTGTCCTCTTCTCAAATCAATATTTTGTATTCATGGTAAATTATCTATTTTGTGTCTTCTTAACAGTAAATGAAAAGTTAGATCAACAAAAACCAATCCTTTCCTCTCTTTGAATCCTTGGGAGAATTTAAGACGTAATTTACCCCATGAATTTTTTTCCCAACACATCATGCCTCTGTTTTTTGTTCTATATTAGTCGAACTGCTGCTGTCGGCGAAACGGGACTGGGG